>FN649727.1:6792780-6804474 GCA_000310025.1 Ectocarpus siliculosus | reverse complement strand
TCTCTACCTCGTTGTGCGGCCATGTCTTGTTTTTGAAGGTGATGAGGGAGCGCCTGCACAAGACAAGCCTCTCACCGACGATGACATCGAGACGAATTGGGATGAGTGCATCGAGACCTTCGATGCGATGGAGCTGCGCGAGGAGCTTCTGCGCGGTATCTACGCCTACGGTTTCGAGAAGCCGTCGGCGATCCAGCAGGTGTGCGCGTGTTTGTTTAGAAATTTTTGATTAGGCGCGCCCGCGCGTGTTTCCGTCCGCACACTCTAATATTTTGGTGTCGGCGTGTCAAGCAGCAGCAAGGAGAGAAAGTTCCAAGAGCGACCGAGGCGCGCGTTATTTGAGGCTGTGGGGCAAATAAAGATGAGACGGGGCGGAGCGCGAGATGGAAGAGATCTGGAGGGTTGTCGCCCGCTGCGTCGGCAGTACACGGGAGCGCGCTCGGCGAATAGCGTGCTTGTTGGTGGAGGCGCTGGGCGGGCAGGGGGGGCGTCACCAAGGGCACACGCGTGAAAACCTGCTTCATTTTTCAAACTGTTTCAGCCAACGTGGCGAAGAGAACAGTTCTCCACTCGTTCCGTCGTCTTTGCTCGATCTCTCGGAAATGCGAGCAACAGCAGTTCGGCATCGCCAGCGCAGCCCAGCTTGTAAATACCGATCGGTTTCTGTGTGCGTGTGTACTTGTCTCTGTGTGCATCGCGCGTCGTTGCTCGTGCCCGCCTGCAGCGTGCCGTGAAGCCCATCCTCATGGGCAAGGACTGCATCGCGCAAGCGCAGTCTGGTGAGTGAAAGA
This sequence comes from Ectocarpus siliculosus, assembly GCA_000310025.1. NCBI lineage: Eukaryota > Phaeophyceae > Ectocarpales > Ectocarpaceae > Ectocarpus > Ectocarpus siliculosus. The sequence continues at coordinate 6,803,683 of FN649727.1, read as the reverse complement.
GAAAAACAACCACGACAACCAACACACACAAACACGTGACCTTTTTCAACCACAAAAAAAAAATAACGAACAGCGGCCACGGCTTAATCCTGCTGCTGGGCACCCCGCCGTGTTTCCCCTGCTGGCGGGGATGCTTCTGAGCCTGCTGCTGCTAGCTGGCATCACGTAAATGAGTTTTTGCTTACGTTGGTCAAGCCAAGCGCTTGCTGCCACGCCGCACGATTTAAAATTCGCCACGCGGCGTCTCTATTTTGTTTAACTCCGAGTAGCCGACAGCTTTTGCAGCGTCGTACGCACATTCTCTAACATATGTCGATACCACTGGATGCCGTACATTCCTCATGCTCTCGTAGGCGTGTGTGGAGATGGGAGTTCACGGACCACCTCTGGAATTTTCTACTACCGCAACGCTGTTTGTTCTTACTAAATAGAAGCCAATCCGCACGACACCATTGTCATAAAAATCACTGAATGTGTTGTCGGTGTAGTGCTTCACCACGAGCTTGTGGTAAATATTACCAAACCTCCCTCACGCTTAGCGGCAGTGTTACACCCTCACAGAATCGGTGCTGTGCGAGTGTACCAGCTGCCGCGAACAACGCGTGCGGGAGGTTTGGTACTACGACAATAAGCTCGTGGTGTGGCATTCTTTGTGTGCGTGTTTCAGTGTGACGATGGCGTTGTCAGCCCTTCCCGGTTTGTGCTCTATTGCGAAACAGCCCGACCATACGAGGCTGTCAAGAATGGAACGCTCCCACCGTCAGCATGATAATTGTGTATCTACGATACAGCAGTCAACAACACAAGGTCCTGATGGAGGATAAACGTGCAGACCGTTGGTTGATGTCTCTTTCGTGCGTGCTGCGTGAGGGGTTAAGACCCACAAGGAGCCAGCCACTTTGTATCAAATGAAACGTAACATTTGACCGGCATTTTGGCTCCTGTGCTCGGTAGTCTTGCGGTGCACAAAGCACACAGTTGTGTGCGTAACTAAATTATTACTAAAAGGAACCCATGCATTTCACCAGGTGTGACTCATTGCTGTATCACTATGTCGCACCACAGATGAGGCCTGTTCCGTTTTCTGCGAAAAATTGCGGAGATGCAGCAGCAAAAAATTGAAACAGTTGTGAAAGCATTTGATAATTGAGAAATACCCCTTCTCTCTACAGAATCGCGAGTCCCTCAAGTGGTGATTAACCGTTAACCAGCGGAGATAATGTTTAACGTTTAACTCTTAGCTGTAGCGAGGAACAGCCAAGCGGGGCCGAGGTACTCAGACGTGCTAGTTTGCAAGAAAGTGTGAAAGCGAGAGTGTACGACATCGTGGGCACCTCTCCCGTACTCTGCCCGCTTGGGCAACCATGCGCGTCATTAACGACCTTGAGTTTAGCATTCTTTGTGGCCTTCTTCGATACGGCATTCGCTGCAAAAGGTGGTGGGTGAAGCTAGTGTCACATACTCTGCACCCAGTGTAATCGCACTCCACGTCTCCTTTAGCAGACGCACAATTGGTGCGAAGGATCTGACGCGCACATTACCCGCGACCTTGCAGTCGATGCCGTTTGGAAACACGGCACAAGAGGGTCAAAGTGACGGTCGTCGATGACGCGTAGGGGTTTCCCAAGGAGGCAGCATCCCTAAAAGATACCACTTTCCTGCCATATCCTGGTTTCCAGTGGTGCTCGATTTGTGTAGTTCGGCAGCATCATGTACAGCTGCTCTGTAGCGGTTACGTGAGAGAGGGGTGCGGCGGGGTGATGACCAAACACAATACCATCTTTCGAGTCTGAAAACATCATGACTGACAGATCTCTGACAACCTGACCGCCACGGCATTTCCCTCTCTCTCTCCGGCCTCGTACAATTCATCACGACAATCAAAAGCCTATTGCAGCGAAGCAGTAGTCGTATGCTGGTTTATTAGAAGGAAACCCAAGCTGGTGGCGTCCTTGTTGACTCTATCTTGTATCACGCTCTTGCGATGATGCCAAGAGGTTTACCTTTTGATGTGCCACTAGAGTAGAGTTGACTCAATCTTCCTCATGGGATGAAAAACGGAGGCATCGTCGTGCATGAGTAGGGTGCAGGCAGCAGCAGCGGGATGATGACATAACAAAATACCATCTTTCGAGTCTGAAAACTTTTCATGATCGATAGAACCTCTGACAAACTGACCGCTGCGGCTGCATCGTACACGTTTCTGTTTCGAACAACTTGACCAAATCATCAAACCGCCATGGCACAGAGCCTCTCGAGGAGCGCCCGAATTGCACTAGCCGTGTCGCTTTTCACCATCTAGCAGGAACCTTCGCAGCGGTGCTGCTTGGTTTTAACATGTTGAGTTCTTTGGACTCTCGCATCTCTTCGGGAACTCCTTTTGTAGCACGTGTGATCTTTGTTTTCGTTGTCTATTCAACAGTAGCCTGTGGTTTCCAAACGGCAGTCATTCCGCCCACACCATAGCAGTCATTCCAAAGTTTGAGGCCTCCATTTTTGCTTGGGATGGGGGTTGGACGTGGAGTGCCGACATGTCGAGAAAAAAATGGTATTGCATTGCTACTCCACCTCCACCCGTACAAAATGTTTTAGATTTATGTTGCAGGAATTTTCGACTTGTTTCCGTCAGGAAGTGTTGGTTTTGTGCTCTTCAAACATGCAAAGTTGCTGGTGTTTCAATGCTTGTGAGCAGGGGGAAGCGACCCCTGATTTTTACATTTTCGCGTTCCTGAGGTGCAGTTGCTATGAATAGATTGGTGCAGGTAGCAGCGGGGTGATGACATACCAAAATACCATCTTTCGAGTCTGAAAATTTCATGATCGATAGAACCTCTGACAAACTGACCGCTGATGCTTCAAACCGAATTGTAGGATGTAGGGCTACACCCATCGATGCACGTTTATTAGATTAGGAATTGCGCGCGATTCAGTCATGTCACTTGCATCAACAAGCGTGTGAAAGGGGGCAGCGTAACTCACGACACTTGCTCCGTTGTGTATGCTGGGGCGCCGCGTAATCACACCGAAAAAAAACGCAGGTACGGGTAAGACCGCCACCTTCGCGGTGTCGATCCTTCAGAAGATCGACGTTGCCGCGGCAGACTGCCAGGCGCTGGTGCTCGCGCCCACCCGCGAGCTTGCGCAGCAAATCGTCAAGGTTGTCCGCGCGCTTGGGGACTTCATGCAGCTGCAGGTAGGTGGTAATGATGGATTGTTTCCTGATGCCTTGTCTCGTTCGCTAGCAAGCGCGGTGGTGGTGGTGATTATAGGATTTCCGGTCTGCGCTCGAACAGGTGTTCCATGTCGGGCCGTTCGCCACAGGCCGATATGCCTCCTCTGGGTTAAGGGTGGTTCTGGTGGACGTTTCGGCCCCACCTACAAACGAAGGCCGGAACCCTCACCGCCACATCCACCTGTGACTTGCGAGTGGATTTGATTGCCCTGACGCATAAAAATCTGGTGGTTAAGATTTCCTTCGTTCTCTCGCACAACCATCATTGTGGAAGTGCTTGCTTGTTGAGTTCCCTTCTTGTCGCAGCTGACAGTTGTCTTTCTTGAAGCCAACACGACCCCCTTACCCCCCCACCCCGCCCATGAAACAACGGAAACACGCAGGTGCACGCGTGCGTGGGCGGGACCGCCGTGCGCGACGACATCCGTACGCTGCAGAATGGCGTTCACATCGTGGTGGGCACCCCCGGGCGCGTGTACGACATGATCTCGCGGGGCGCCCTCCGCCTGGACCGCGTAGGCCTGTTCGTGCTGGACGAGGCCGACGAGATGCTCTCCCGCGGGTTCAAGGACCAGATCTACGACGTGTTCCAGTACCTCCCGGAGCGCGTGCAGGTGGCGCTGTTCTCGGCCACCATGCCCCTGGACGTCCTGGAGGTGACCAACCGGTTCATGCCGGAGCCCGTCCGCATCCTGGTGAAGAAGGACGAGCTGACGCTGGAGGGTGAGTGAGATGTGACAGTACTGCTGTAGTAGCATGGTACAATTTATTTGTGCGTAGACCGAATGCCGTGAGCAAGTAGGTACTGGTTTGGAGAGGTGCGTGGGTGTCGGTTTTGTGGTCGCCCGCCACAAAACTCTGGTCAACGCGAATATCGATATGGTGTCTACGTGGGGATCTTGTTCGTACGGAGCGCGGCATGTTAGTTGTTGTCTGAAGCAGGACGTACCCCTCACCTTGCCGACTGGAGGTAGAAACAACATACGGCCGAAGTCTTTGCAGTACTTGTATTTACGTATTTACTCGAAAACCGCTCCCCCCCCTCCCCGGGTCCCATGGCGCGATCGCTTCATCTCCCAGGTATCAAGCAGTTTTACATCGCGGTGGACCGCGAGGAGTGGAAGTTGGACACGTTGTGCGACCTCTACGAGACCCTCACCATCACGCAGGCCATCATCTACTGCAACACCCGGCGGCGCGTAGATTGGCTCTCGGAGAAGATGCAGGAGCGAGACTTCACCATCTCGTGCATGCACGGGGACATGGGCCAGGGAGAGCGTGACGTCATCATGCGGGAGTTCCGCTCGGGCTCTTCTCGCGTGCTCATCACCACGGACTTGCTCGCCCGTGGTATTGATGTCCAGCAGGTGGGGGAAGAACCGTCTTGTTCTGCCATGTTTTTGAATGGTTTGGCTCTCTTGTGCTTTGTTTTTTTATTCGTCGTTGTCCTGTGCGCGTTTTGGGTGTCGGAGCTCCAGTCTTGACACCTTCCCTTATGTGGCTGATGTACCTTTGCAAGCAAGGTTCCCCGTCGTTCTACCGCTGTTTTTCTTTTGTAGCCCATGCAGGCATGGAAATGGTTTTAGTCGACTGTGGGTCATGTTGAGAAGGGCTCCAAGTTTGCAACGAATATCTTGCTCCTCGCACCGTCGTGTTGTCGGCTTGTACAATACACTACTCTCGGTTCCGCTTTGACAGGCAACAACAAGCGTCCTCCCGAGGGTTGTTGTTGATTGTGTGTTGCTTGCCCCGTGCTTGTGCTTCTGCGGTGCCCCCGCTCCTTCAACACGTTTTTTTTTTCTCGTGCCCGTGATTTCAGGTGTCGTTGGTCATCAACTACGACCTGCCGACCAACCGCGAGAACTACATCCACCGTATAGGTCGTTCGGGGCGATTCGGGCGCAAGGGTGTGGCCATCAACTTCGTCACCCAGGTAAGGGTGGAGCGTATGTAGAAGGTACTGAAGGTATACTGTTGGGGTTATCCACAAACAGGGGTGGGTGGATTTAATTAGTGTTCTTGCCGATCCACACGAAAGCTTGACGAAGAGAAGTGTACTTGTTGTTGGTTCAGGCGAGGATTTGTTAGTTCGTTTCCGTTGGTTTCATGTGTACGAGAAGGATGGTCGAGAGGCAATGACGAGAACATTTCACTTGCGCCTAGACGCTAACCAGACAGTTATCTGTCGGTGAGGCTGCAAATTCCTCTAAGAAGTTCCGAGCCTTTTTTTTATGTGTGTCGCCAGTTTCGTGCAAATTTGTTTCTTGTCCCTTTGTCCCATCTTTTAATACACGATTTCTGCCAAAAGAAAGGAACGTCTACCTTAAGCATGAGGTGCTTGTTCGGAAGTAGGCAATCGTGTTGTCGTTTATCTGTGGCATATTTGTTTGCGTTACGGATGCACGTTGTTCCGTTGGAGACGCCAACGTTTATCTCTTCCGAGTGAGGGTTTCGACTGGCAGTACATTTTGTCATTATTCCCCGTCACAAAATAGTTTAGAGAGCCCTGCGCGTGCCTTCGTTTTGTCTTTGCGTCCGGCGTTGTTTTTTTTCTTTTTCAAGGCATTTCGATGTTCCCAAATCGTCTGTTTGATGGCCAACACTGTTGCCCTGCGAGTTTGACAAGTCTTGCCCTTCCTCGCACTGCGAAACCGTTCGTATTGTCTGTCGTTGCAGGGTGATGTGAGGTACCTCCGTGATATCGAGGAGTTCTACACCACTCAAGTCGAGGAGATGCCGATGAACGTGGCAGACCTCATCTAATCCGGTTTCGCTATAGAATGAGGCGGTTGACAGGAGGGAGAAGAGGGGTTCTCGACGCTTCGACGCTAATGAGTTTCCGCGTGTTTCCGCCCGCCGCACGGCCATGCACGAAGTTCTACAATACTTACTCTTTTTGAAAGGATTTCACCTATTAGCATGTCTGTGTGAACTGTTATTTTTTTTTCTGGCAGTCTTTTCTGATCGTTGATCACGTGGCGGAAGAGACAGGGAGGATAAAGCCCTCGATTTTTGTAGTAAAACTTTCAAGCTGCAGGGCAGGAAAACACGACCTTTGTCAAGATTTCAGGCGGTTCGCTACTTGTTCTATCGAGTACTCTGCATGCATCGAAGGATAAGAGGTGGTACGGGGGGGAGGAGGATTTGTAAGCCGGTTTAAGAGCGCAATGGCGGGCTAGCAATAGAGGACTTTCTTGACCAAAAAAAAAATACAGGATGTAACGGGGGTCGCTTCCGCTCGTTGGTATCCATTGCGCTCCGTGCGCGTGTACTTCGTGTGCATGGCTTTTCTCGTCGTCGTCGTCGTCGTCTTTTGTGTTGGCTCTAGCTGTGTCTCGATGGGAGGCGCTGGTTGGGGTTTTGTAGTCGATGGTGATGGGGGGGCGGACACACGCAGTTTTTCTGAGTCTTGGATCCCCGCGTGAGAGTGTGAGAACGGCCGTACGCCGGGGTTGATTTCAAGCTTCGTCCGAGGAAAGTCTTTCCGCCACCAGCAGGCAGGGGCCCATTTTGTGAAGTGTTTTTTTGGTCGGTCAGCGGAATATGCAGGGCATTTCTCCTGTGCGTGTTGCTTGCTTTTGTGTGAGAGCGTTCCCATCCGTTTGTGCCCACCCCCCGTCATCGCCCGTTCCCACCCACCCTTATTCAACGCCCAGTGAGCTAGGGTCACTGTTGGCGAAGTGTGTTTAGCTTTAACGAGCTTGAAGCAGGCAGATTTCACTACTGTTGTTAATTTTATTCTCAAGAACAAAACCTCAGCGAACCGAGACTTGGAATGCCGTTTTTGGATGGCTGGGAACAATGATAAAATCGTCGGTCCGTGGCAGCACGGTTTATCGAGGGCAACATGTGCTGGCACCACGTGTGCGTCTGCTGCCATGGTTCATCGAAGTTGTGCTTCTGTCACTTGCGACTTACAAGTAGTTGAACCCGAAGGTCTTGCTTTTGATTGCGTTGCCCTCCCATGATGCCGCTTTTACGCCTTTACCCTACTGGCTTGCTATGCACACCGGGGTAGCGCATTAACCCGAACACAGCACCTGCCATGGGAATGGCACACGCGTGCTTGTCTACCTCTGGCCTTAATGGCAAGGCCGCCGATCGTCAGGCATAAAAAGTCTAGCCTCCTCTTGACGGCCAACTGTTCCCCGTGTGTGTTCAAGGTTCTGCTTGCCGGTCAGTAATAAAGCGGAAGGTACACTCGACAGAAGCGAGAACCTGGAGGAGAATCGAACCACCTGCCCGTACCTTTGCCAACATTTACAGGGTTTGCGAGGTTGCCACCTACAGCAGTAGACCATCTGGCCGGTCGGTTTGCCCTTTTTTGTTGTGATCATCGTGGGTGAGTCGTCCAACACCGGTGTTCACGAACGACCCCGCCGACCGCGCAGTGCAAGGAACAGAGACAGTGGAAACCCTGGGCAAGTCAATTACCCAGCTCTGCTGCTGCTGTTCCCAAGCTCGGTAGAGCTTGGCTTGCTTTTGAAACAATACCCAGCTTCTGCTTTGGAACGCCTTCTGGGACCTCCTCTACAAGTGTCCGCAAGGTTCAAACAGTCTCTCAGCTACGTACGCATCGTACTCTCGCAGCCGCGAGTCAGTCGTGTTGTTGCTCGCCAACAACGAATCCCCCGGGTGGTCGTCATTTCTACAGCTGCGTTTACCGGCGGGATGATTGCTGGAAGATGCCGCTGCAGCCCGACACACTCTGACGTAGGTTCGACATAAGCAAGTGATGACCGTGCGATCGACGCGTCAAAACGATGGGTAGATACACCTTTGAACATCTTGCCACGACCAGCAAAAAAAACCCTTTCAATCTCAACAAGGGGGCCCGCTAACATCGTCGACGCCTTCCGCATCTCGTCTGAACGTTCGGGTCGGCGTCAACACAAAATCTAGGCGCACGTCGGTCGACTCCGTTGGGATGCAGTCCACCACCTGTTCGTCGAAGCACACGCCCTGTTATTATCCCGGCAAGAAGGGTGGCAAAAAAACAACGGCCGATGGTTGGCGGTGAGGGGGCGAGGAGTGGAGAGGCGTCAACACGTTGCTCGGGAAAACCTCGGCAAAAGCAGCGTCACGCCCCGAGGGAAAAACCGTAATAGTCGGAGAGATGGCACCGGGTGCGATCATTTTTTTAAATGTTTTTTCCTCGGGTTTTTTATCGCACCCCGGTGCCAACTCTCCGACCCCGGTGCGGAAATGCAGTCAAATTATTTCGTTTAGCTTTTTCAAGGCACCCCGGTGCGATCTCTACGACCGGTGCCATCCCCAATGAAATACACACAGCAGGTGTTGCATGCACGTACCCCGGTGCCATCTCCCCGACCGGTGCGATAGTATTGATACCAGTGTAGGAATACCCCCACACACGGTCTTCTTCACACGCTAGTTGACAATGCTATTGATCAATATAGCGTACGTGTAGGTACCGTTGTAGCTGGTTGGAAGCACACCGATAACGGCAATGTAGGCTGGTACGTAACAGCTTTCCATGCACGCGAGTAGTGTTGTGTTTGAAGGCGAGTTTGGCTGTGGCGTGATAAGGACAACAAACGATGTGGTGTCCATCTGAGGCACCGGTACGTACGGTATCAGGCTGTCTCCGCTTTCGTTTCGGTCTTCCTCTCTACGGATAGCAGTACGTACGCAGCAGTACAATAGTCTCGTGTTGTGTAAGGTGGGGTAGGGTGCGGCTTGTACGTTGTGTGTTTGGTTGAGTGTACGGTTGGCAACTGGCATCCCGCGTGGTCCGCGACCATGGATGTGTACATACAGGACAGGACTGGCGCTCCGCTGACACCGTCCCCACGTACGTGGAAAAGGTACGCACATGTACCTCATTCTGGCAGCTGACAGGAGTTCAAGCTTGGATTTGGGGGTCGGTGAGATCGCACCCATCGCACCCGGTGCGATCTCACCGACCCCGGTACGCAAATCGAATTAAATCGTGCCGTTATTGTATTTCTTTGCGCACCCCAGTGCCATCTCCCCGACCCGTGCCATCTCTCCGACCGGTGCCATCTCTCCGACTATTACGGTACACGATGCGCGCTCATCGAAAGACACCGAGGGGTATATTGCATGTTGTAAAATTGATGGAAGATAGGACATACCAACCGCTGCAGTAGTGAGGACCAACGGCCTTGCAAGCATTGCAAAATGTAGACACGAGTTACCGCTGTCGCACCAATGCACCAAAAAGGGGAAGCCGAGAAGCAAGAACGTTGCCACTATCTTGTAGAACAACCGGCCCAGCCAAGAAAGGCACTCAATATGAGGTGTAATATTATTCATTCACGAACTAACGCAGGGTCTGAAGCCGTATGTATGCATATGTACCTCCACACACAGGACCTGGAACCGAGAAAACGCCAAAACTGAGCAGATCATCTCATCACATGATTGGCGGCGCATGCAGACAGACACGCCTCGTCCGCAGTGGAAAGCTTCAAAATCGTCAGAGGAATGCAGCAACGTGGCCATGGCTTACAAATGCCCAAGTCGGGGCACGTTCACTCACTATCGTCACTGGCGGTGGCCTACCCTTATCCATGCTGGCCTTGTTGACGCGTTCAAAGAAGCAATCTGGTAGCCCAAAAAGGGGACAGAGAAGCGGCGAGCAGGTATCCAAGAGAAACGGACACGTGACTAAACCACGCGAAGAAAGACAAAAAGTGGAGCATTTCTCGTAGAGATGAGGCAAGGAGGGGAGATCAAATAAAAAGCACAAAAGCAAACCGCTGTGGTCGAAAGCACTCCTCCAGCACCCTCGAAATCCCTTCCGAAGAAAACACGCCGCTTGTCCAAAACGCCATCGCCGATTCTACCGAAGGGCCATCAATTGGTATCTACATGAGCAACCAGACGCGCGTGAATAAAAAGTAGGCACCAACAACCCGCGCTAAAGATCAGCAAGCAGACTACCGTGGAACCACGAGAACAAGGCCGGCACGGATCAAACACACGCTGGCACTTGAAAAGCTGTGTTTACACCAGCGATACATCCATACCTGCTCCACGACAAACTACCCATTCAATGAGCGCCGAACCTCAACTCCAACAAGCTGAGCTTTCGGCGAAGAACGACGGGGGCTTTGTGGAGGTCAGAATATGGTATATCGATGCAATACAAACACACACACACATAGAGTGCAGACACACATAGAGAGATGTGTTGCACTACAGTAGATCACTTTTGTCCAAGGATCGCTAATTCTTCTGACTCTGAAAACCTGCGAGTGGTTGATGGATCTCGAGGTTGGGAGTTTGACTGACTTCGCTCGATCCCACTTGGCATTCCTCGCCGCACTCCACGAAACAATATAGCCAGCCTCCGGTGGCAGGTCATACCCGCCACACTCCGGAGCTTACGCTCACGCAGAGTTGAGGGCTCCATATAGACGTCGACGAAGAGATATCTTCTTTTGGTGGAAGAGAACCAGAGCAGGACGCACTCGTGTCGAGCGATCGGCGCAGACACCAGCCAGCGTGGTCGTGGCCCGCGCAGAACTGACAAACGTGACCGCTCCTTGTCGGGGAGCTCAACCTCGAACTTGCTGCTCCGAGTGCCCTGAGGCAGATACCATCCATCCACTCACTGCTGCTTAGACGAGGAACGCCACCTATAGTAGGGCTGTCTGTGACAACACCCTTCCTTGTGCGATC
>FN649727.1:6768084-6780685 GCA_000310025.1 Ectocarpus siliculosus | reverse complement strand
TCTCTATCGTTGAATGAATTGGCCCTTGAGATGGTGTCGAAGGAACGATAAAGGTTGAGTCTGTGTCGAGGCATGGCACATTGAGCGGGCGGAGGATATTTTTTGGTGTATTATGCAGGGCGCGCTCGGGGGGGGGGGGGGGGAGGGGGAAAACCCAGCTAGTGGACGGGGCTGCGTATTGTCGGGTGTTGGCCGGTTAAATGTGCCCTCCCATAGACGGACGTGTGCGCGTCGGGGGTGAGGGAGGTGTGAGCAACCATTGTGTTTAGGTATTTGTTATTCCCGTGACGTTGAGACCCCTCTCACTTCCCAAGGCGGTTGATAGAGTGGCATCCTCTGGGAGTGGCTCATACGCTTGGGGACAACCCTGTTCGGTGACCGTTGATGCTGTTTTCCTGGTGGCAACAGCTATGTTGTGGCCACCTTTGGAGAGAGTGTAGTCGTGGTATTGACGGGATGTGGCCGGTGCCAACTGACTTTGCGAGATTGAAAAGCTTTGTACGGAGAATGGCCGTTTGGAGTTGTTGTTGATTTGGTGTCCTCATGACGGATGCGGGCCGCTTGGTATTGTCTGCGTGGGTGAAGGTCGGGCGGAGTGCATGAAAAAAGCCTCCGAAACCTTGTCGATTTTGACCACAGACGACTCTGTTCGAACGTTCGAACCACATAGATATCTATGATTGTCTGGCTGTCGTCAACAGTCTAACCCTCTAGGGCACACGAAGGCGTGTAGGGCAGCTGTCGTGACCAAGGAGTTGTCACAAGGAGGGGGTGACGTTAATTTTCTCTATACCTCCCCTTCACCAGATCCACACCAACACTGTTGTACACGAAACACCATTCATTCGCGGACCTCCACCTACTATTCTACAGGCAAACACACAAGTCTCATACGTACACCCGGTCTAGTGGCGCTACAGACATTGACAGCACCCCCCAACACCTTAAAAAATCAGCGCTGGCTGGTAGAACGGGCCCTGGCCTGCTGCCTCCTCTTCAGACGCACGAGAGACCCCGCGGGCGCCACCTCTACTGCTGTCCCACTGGTGCCACCGGCGCCGTACCGAGGGCTGTGCTCTACTAAGCCAGACGGTACGGTCGCCGCCGTTGACACCGCGGCTATCCCCCGCTCGCCACCAGCGATATCGGCGGACGGCGTCGTCGTAGACGAGGGGTCTTTCGACGTCGACGATCGGCCACGACTACTTCTGCTTACACCAATTGTTGCCTTCCCGGCAACTCGCGCCTGCTGCCGAGATCCTCCCACTCCTCGTAGCGCTCCTGGTCTCTCGGAGGTGTGTGCTGCTGCGGTCGTCGTTTTTAACGTTGCTCTTGTTGCCGCCGCTTCTGCTGCCGTTTTTTCCTGGCTCCTGCTGCTGCTGTCCCGAGGAGTCCGAGTAAGCTCAGTGGGTGTCGCCGTCGTCGCCGACGTTTTCGTTTCCCCCGTCGTCAGCGGGTTGTTCGCGCTCGAAAGGGCACCACTACCGGTAGCGGCTGCAGCAGTTACAGCAGCCTCGTCAACGTGGGCAACCGATGCCGCGTCCGACTTCCCCGCCGCTGGTGCTCGAGCCGTGGGGAAAGGCACACCACCCTCATCAATGTCGTCGTCGTCGCGGTTCTTGTCGCCCGATGACGACGGCGCGTTTGCCTCCGGCATTCTTCCGCCACCACCGATGATGGTGATGTTGTTGCGATCTCCTTGCCGAGCCCCCGTCAGGCCTGTGGCTTGTCCGACCGACGCCGACGTGTCCGTAGAGGCCGGGGTGCGCGATCCCCCTCGCCCATCGCAATCGCTTAGCTTCTGGAGGTCGGTATGTTTTGTCGTGGCGGACACAGACGTAGCTGAGTGGTGATGGTCGGTTGCTCTTGTTGTTGCCGTTGGTGGTGCCTGTCGCGGAATGCTGGGCAGGGGCGGGGGGCGCATGATAGGAGACATCGCGCGCCGCTCCTGCAATTATGGAAGGCACCGCACCGGAGAGTACGACAAGATAAGATAAGAAGATACGAAGCACACATCGTCGACGGGAAGTCTTGGTTTTTGTAGTTTTCGTGGGACGGTGGTGAAGGAGGAGACCACACGGTCATCTGTGTCCGCTTCCGTTCTGTTGTGTTTCCCAGCAAGAAAAACATTTGAGAAGAGCAACGATCACGACCAGCCGTACTAACCTGGAGGACGCCGAAGGCTGTAGCGTCGCCGCCTCTTTTCGCCGCTTCCTCGGAGATGCTAACAAAAAAGCCTGACATGGTTATCAGGGCCTCCTTAGCGGTGTTGAGGTCGTTGTCGTCGGCGATCTTTAGTCTCACCTGGGCGGAGCAGCAGCAGTTAGTTTCGTCCAGCTGGACATAACTTGGGCTCAACGAATAATTAGCCGTGTGTGTGCCTCTGGAGAGGCGAGCACCAGACATGTTCCGAGGGGACGACCTGTTACCAGAGGTGTGCAGGGGCAAGCGAAATGCGCCACAGCTGCGGATGCCTCCCTCCGCATATGGCGCGCAATCAACGACGAGCGACATACGCCGATCGAGTCCTCAGAATGACCAACTCCATGCTGGCCGCCTCACAAACCCACACGAACCGCTTGTTAACAGTCTGCCCCAATCCCCTTCCTCACCAGCTGCCGAACTCTACGCGCCCCGTCTGTAAGATACTCCGCCTCCTCCTCGGTCAAACCACCGCTGCCGCTACCTCTGCCTCCGCCGTCGCCACCGCTACTAGCGCCGCTATTGCCGCCACCGCCAACGCTGCCCGCGGTGCCGGAGGTCGCCGACGACGCGAGCAAAGATTCCTGGAACCGTCGCGGGGTGGCGGCTTGCTGTTCCTCCACGGACGTATCGGCGTTAAAGGGGAGTAGCCAGCGGCTTAGCTGGCCCTTGAGCACGCCCAACTCCTGGTCGGTTCGAAAGGGCGGAAGGGGAGATGGAGGACAATATATGGTGTCATCAGTTGTACATTTCCGTGGTGTTTTGACTATTATAGAGCATGCTTGAATACCCACGACGTTGAAGAAACCATTACGAAGCGTACATAGGTCATCTGAAGTATTGCAACGTCCATGAATCAAGCACCACAGATTCGGCGGTCGTATCCTCGGTCAGCAGCGACGCGGTTGGCCCGCCATTGCTGAATGTATTCAACGACACAACCGGTTTGTTTGTCCTTCGAACACAGACAACCGCCCTATCTTACCCACGCAGAGGCAACACCGTTATTTGCGTTGTTGACACGCTTTCCTTCTCAACAACGCCTGGCTAGCACAGTGTTATTTAGCACCTGTGCTTTCTCTTCCAGCTTGTCCATGAAGACTAACCCCGCCTCTGTCGCCTCGATAGTGTACTGCAGGCTCTCCTCGCAATCCACCTCGTGGCACAGCATGAACTCAACCTCCGCCCATCTCGCATCGAGGGTCGCCGGCCACCGTCCGTAAACGGGCATGCTATTCTCGGCGATGTCTTCCGCTTCGTCCGCGGCCGCTGCTCCCGCCTCTACTGCCGCCACTACCGCCGTAGCCGCTGCGGGTGCCGACGTCCCAGCAACCCCTTCCGTAACTGTTTCAACCCCTTGTTCTCCAGAAGCTTCGGTGGGCAGATGCTCAAACGGCAGCGTGGCCGTTGTCGCTGATGAGATGCCTTCGGTGAGCGCTTGTTTTGCGCATGCTCCTGATGCCGGGGTTCCCTCCCCTGCCCCCCCCCCTCGCCCTCCTCGAGTTGGTCCTCCGAACACCCCCGGTCCCCGTTGGCGCTCTTTTGCCATGGTCGTTGTGGTGCCGGTTGCGGTCGATGCCGTTTGTGGGGGCACGGGAGAGGAGGAGGAGACCGCCGAGCCTCTCTCTCCTCCCCGTGCTCGACGGTGAGAGCCGCGTTGCTTTGTCTTGCCCGCTGTTTGCTCTGTGTTTGTCGTCTCGTGTTTGTCGTCGGCAGTGGCAGAGTCGTGTGCGTCGGGATCGGCCGCCGCAAAGGTGACTTCCTTTCCCTTGCCGCCGCCGCTGCTGCCGCCGCCGCCACCCCCGCTAGCGGCGGGTGTGGGTGCAGGGGAGGCGCGGGTGCCAGCTGGGACGACAAGTGGCGTGACTTTGTCCCCCGCGCTTCGTCTGGGCAGGGAACGAGGAGAACACCAGCAGGTGACAAGGGGTTGAGGATACGATGGCAACGTCGATCGTCGGAAGAACCCGCCGCAGCTGGCCATGTATGTGTGTAGCTCTCACGCAGGGTGAGTTGTTCGTCGGTGTCGTTGGTGTTATTTCGTTCACGCCTGCAAAGCGTTCTGATGTCTAATCCAGTACCACGTCTACAAGTGGTTACATAGAATGAATTTGAAATGTTGACGTCAGTTCGCGTGTCAAGTTCACGCGACGTGCTCGAGTCCAGCCGAGAGGGGAAATGCCGTAAGATGCGAAGAAACGCGCACACGTACGTATGTATGTACCCGGGGAGTGCTTTTTCGTTCCGCCGGCTTGAAAGATGGGCCGAGAGCCTCCCATCCAGAAGGACGGCCGATCCCTGCTGCCGTCAGCAAGAGAAGCCTGAGCCTTGTGCACATCACAGCGTTTCGTGTATGACGGCAAGTGTCTCACCTTCGGGATAGAAGCGTGTGCTTCATCCCCGACACCATGCCCCCCAGATTCATCGGCTTCTTGGCTGGTCGTGCCTTTCCCGGCACGCCCCGCCGCCGCTCCGCCTCCTCCACCCGCAGCCGAGGCAACGGCCGACTTTCGCCGACCTCGCCGGACAAATCGTGTCTTGGCGTTTGCCTGGAATCTAACGAAAAAGGCAAGGCGGGTAAGGGTGGATGGTGTTGGTTAGGTCGGTCTATCTGTCCAAAGCTTTCAATCAATGCTGCTCGTGAAAGGGACGGGGTGTACCCATTTGTTGCGACCCACATGCGGTCGTGCCGGTCGTCAATCCACGAGTTTGGAGTCGCAACAACATCGTTCGTGTTCTCAGCACATGAGTGCTTCGTCGCGCCGTTGTCGCTCTCGCTGCACGATGGTGTATTCTGTTTCTCCGCACTGTTGTGCGTGATATCTCTTGGTATTCTCCTCGAGAGTCTCATGTTTTGTGTTTTTTCTGTGCATGGCGGTCCCCATTTTCTGTGTTGCTGTTGCTCTTTCGTTCGTTGTTGCTGCTGCACGACCACAGGCCGGTAGCAAAAGATCCGCAGCAATTGACATCTTGCCGAAGCTCACGAACAAACCATCGAACACGTCCAAGAACGCACGAGCTTACCCCCAAGGACAGGTTTCTCCTCCTCATCCCGGTGGTCGCTCTTGCTCGTTCCCCCAAACCCGTCGAGAGCGCCGACCCCCGTCGCCTCCAGCAACGGCACGGTGTCGGTGCCCACACCCCCTTGCTGGGGTGGCGCTTGGGCCACCGAGGCACCAGCGGCGCAAACCGGCGAGCGCAGCCTGTCCGATCGGAGCTTTCTCACGGGAGAGGAAGTGGCCGGGGACTCCGCTGTTGCCGCCGCGGCCGACGCCCGGTGGCCGCCGCCGCCACCGCCGCCGCGCTTTCGCGGAGGGGAAGGAGCGGGCTGTTGTTGCGCGTGTACGACGACGGTGGTCTCGTCTTGCGCGGTAGCAGCACCGCTGTCCGGCTCGCCCGCCGCGCGCGGAGAGTGCATGCCGGCATGTACTACGACGGCTGAGGGGTCCGGCGCCCCGCCTCCTCTCCATTTGTCCGACCATCTTCTCGCTCGCCCGACGTCGTCGGCCTTGCCTCGTGCGGTCACATCACCACCGCCGCCGCCGCTTCTCCAGCTGCTACCTCCGTTTCTGCCGCTGCCGCCGCCGCTCCGGTGAGTGATTGAAGGAGGGGGGTCTGAGACGGGAGGGGGTGCGGCCGAATGGTGCAGAAGCACCTGCTCGCCGACGCGTTGTTGTTGGTGTGGCCGAGGCCTGGGGCGCACGCCGTGGAGATGACGGTCGGTGTTGATGACGTCATCGCCTCCCATGCTTCGGAGGTAGGTCTTGAGCTGCTCTACCTGCCGGGAAGTATTGTACGATGCGCATGAGAACAACTGTGCTGTGGCGCGCGCGCGCGGAGAGTTTTTGCAAACACCACGCTGGTCCTTCTAGTCGACATGGAATTTCGTGGGTCTGTTGTTGTGCAAAATGGTACAGTAGCACAAGAGGATGTCCCCCAAAGACCGCGAAAGCGAACAAGCAGAATCACGTGTGCGAGTGGGGAGCCACAAAGCGGCGACACCAGCGTATGAGCGAGCTGAAAAAGCGTGTACCGGCCGTATATTTGGTGGACCAATCGCCGCGAAGTACCATGGCCCCTGCGGCCTGTGTTGTCTGCCGCTGTTGCATAGACCAATCACCGCCCGGCGCATCGCTCGGCGGCACACACTCACCTCGCGCTCAAGTGCCAAGTTCCGCAGCTCCAGGGAAGCCCGTTGATGCCCCATGTTTGCGGCCGCGACGGTGGCGGCCGCCGCCACCGTTACCGCCGGTGGTGAGGAGGTCGTCAACACGGATTCTAGCCCATCCTCGTCACAGTCCGACAGCTCTTGCACCCGGAAGACCTCTCCCGTGCCCGACCTGCAGGCGGTCGAGGTACGGCGAGGGGCAGGGCGGGGCGTGTTTTGTTTTCGTCGATGAAAGCCAAGCCGGATCGATCGCATTCTGTGTTGTACTACGCCCTTTGTAGCGTAAGTTGAGGGCTACATTGAAAGATGCTTAGTGGACCATCTCGGCGGGAAGGACCCCGCTTCTACAGTCCGTACCAGGCATTCCGATGTCACCTTTGAGTTCGCACCCCGCACAGCACGCACACATCATCTTCGGCGACAACGCGGGGATATGACCATTCAGCGCCTCCGCCCCCTTCATGACTTTCCCCCCCGGGACCATTCCAAGAACAAAACAGTATCATCAACCCTGGGTCAATCTCACATGTGGTTACAGACGGAAGTATCACACCGCCGGATAATGCGTTGATTTTCTTCGTACCTCGAGTCTAGGTCACGCGGACGGGGTTTCCATTGGGACTCCAGCGTGCTCCCCCCGAACTCATCCTGCTCGTGGATCCGCGCCATAAGGTTAGACAAGCCACGCCCGACAGACCTGATGTTTCGTCGAAACGAGCGGTGAAAAATTGTGGCACCAGTTAATTAGCACCCTAAACTACATATGCGTTGCAGGCAGCACTCACGTGCGGGGATATTCTTTGCTGTGTATGTCCGTGCGGGCTGAGACAGGCCAGCGCTGTCTGTCATCAAGGGTCACAGTTGTGGAGTTGCGCGACGTCTGTCTCACAGATATATCGAGCCGGAGCGCACGGACGCCTTTTCCTCCGTGAATCCTAATTGACGACTTCTCCTCCTCGAGTGAATTCTCCATCAAGAGCACAACACCTTCCAGCAACACGCAGCCGAAAGAGCGCACGATTACAATCAAACTGCGTAGAACATGTCTCCTCCTGCCGTTGTAACCCCCCCCCCCAACCCTTGTCGTATGCTCGATCGCACCTGGTCCGCACAAACTCATCAGAAGACGAACGGCTGCGTTGTCGCGGAGCGGGGCCTCCTCTCCCTCGTTTCCCTCCTCGCACTCCGATGCCACCACCGCCGCCGCGTCCGCCGCCGCCCTCGCCGTTCGCGTCGCTGCCGCTACCGAGCGCCTCGATGCCGCACCTCTCCGCCGACGAGGCCTGCGACACGGAGGCGACGCTGTCTTCGAAGGAGGACTCCTCGAAGATCAGGTCCGTCGCCGTCGCGGCGCCCCCCCCCGCGCCCCCCGTCCCGTTCCCCGTGCCACCCATGGGCGGCAAGGAGGAACACACCGACAGCTGCTCCTGGACCACGCCGGCGCTGTTGGCGCTGGAGACGCTCCGGCTCTCCGCGAGGTCGAAGCACGTCGTATCTTCCGCGGAGGCCACCGGGAGCTGCAGCTGCGGAGGAGGAGACGTCGACGAGGCGGTAGAAGCCCCCCCGTGCACCGGTACTCGGTCGCCGTCTGCTGTTGAAGAGGGCAAGGTCCCGCCGCCGCCGCCGCCGCCGCCTCCGCGCACTGCCCGCATTCCTGCTCGTCGTCCCCCCGGCTGCCGGACACGAAGTCCTTCGCTCGATGCCCGTCCGAAGGCCGCTCCTCCCCCGCTCTCGGTCGTTGTCGCCGCCACGCCGGCGCTGCCTGCCTCCATTCTGTTGTCGTTGCGGATGTTCTTGCCATCAATGACGACGACAAACGACGACGGGTTCCTCGCGTCTGACGACGTCCTTTGGAGGAATGTCTTGTCCGCGTGGCTTCGGGACCTCATGGGCCTTCCGTGCGGCCTTCTTTCTTCCTCTCCCCCTCCCCCCTTTCTCCCCTCCTTGGCGAAAGAGTTTCCTTCCCAGCACTTGACCATGGGCAGGGTGCCCCTCTGATTGCCCCCACCGCTTCTACGAATACCGCGAGGGGGGTGTTGACTTTCCCTGCCCCCAGTCCCCGAATGGCTGCCTTGCTCCTCCTCCTTCGTTGCTGCCCCGCCCGCCGTTTTTTTACCTCGATCTCCGACGGGCTCGATAGACGAGTCGGCCACAGCCGGCGATGGCCGCACCAAGTCCCTTTGGCATTGCTGCTCTGAGTCCTCGGGCAAGCCGTCGTCGTTGTCGACGATATCTGCAATTGTCTCCACAACCGTGACGGAGTCTCCGTCGACGCCGATATCTAGTCTGGAAGGCGACGCGAGACGGTTTCTCCTCAAGCCCTCCCACCTGTGGGTCTTGGAACCCGATCTCGTTGTCGCTTCCTTTGCCTTGTCCTCCTGGCCTTGGCGGGAAGCTTCCGTCCAAGTACGTGAAACGCTCCTCCTTCGCTCCTTCTTCGTGTCCTGTCTCGTTATTGTTGTTGTCGACGTTGTCGTGGCCGGTGTCGGTGCGGTTGACGATGTCTGCCGCCCTGTGGCCGTGATCGTCTGGTCCACTCCGTCCCCAGCCTTTTGCATCCACCGCCTCCTTCGTGACAATGATGAGGACGAGGATGCGATTGGGGCGGCGGCGGCGGCGGCGGGGGTGGTATTGGCGTCCTCGGTGTCGCGAGTGAGCTTACCCGATGTCCACGACGACGAACAACGGAGTCCGCCGGGCCTACGTTTGCCGAGGGACCTTTCCAAGGATGCCGAAAAGACAGCCCGCACGGGTGAAGCAATGTTCGGGATGGTGTTGCCGCTCTTCTTCGTAGGCAACGACGGCGTCGAGAAAGCCGCCGGCGGAAGCGGGTTGCTGGATGGTGCCACGAGGCGGTCCTTGCTGGTGGTGACAGTGGTAGGAGCGCTGCCTCTGCTGTCGGTTTTGGTGCTGCTGCCGATTGATGTGGCGGCGTTTGAGTCTCCGAATGGTGCGTGTCGTTTGCTGCTGACGCGTGGTGCGGACGCTGATTTCTGCCTGCTGAGACTGGAACAAGCGAGTGCGGGTCGAATGGTGGGTATACATATTGGACTATGTACTGCTGTGTGGCAAGATATAGCCCGCGATTATGTACTGTATACTGCTGTGCCACAGCCAAATCTTTGCGGAGAACGACAGAGATCGCATGCTTCGAAGCTTATGACGATGAGTTTGTTGCTTGCCAATGGTACCAACGCATCCCGTACCCCCTTACAGTTTGATCGCCAATAGACCACTATACCGTACAACCATGACATCGCTGTACTGCTGTAGACGTATTCGTAGTCTAAAATGCAGTAGTGTACACCACATCCGATCGATCGTAAAAAACAATGCAAATATGTATGAAAGCCTTCCTTCCATCTACCCGTCGTGCATGATCCACCTTTCTTCTGCGTGGTATCTAGGCAGGTCGCTGTCGAGATCTCGTGTACGACTTCATGGCGGTGTGTGTCACGCAAGATATGGTGATGCATGTTCAAAGAGGAACAACACATACGATGTTCAATTTTCATCATTTTTTTCAGCAATAGGAAATAGGAAGCTTGCTTACCCTTTTGCAAGCTCTTCGGCCTCCGGTCCAAACTCCGCGGGCCCCAGGGGAGGTTTAGTATTCCCGTTTCCCATTCGCCCCTCGTCAGGGGAGCTAGAGAGCAAGGTTAGATCTCTTCCCCACACCGGGATCCTAGCACAAATGAAACGGTACTCCGAAGTTGACAGAACCTCCGTTGAGCGGGGGGGGGTGCCAGCCCAGCTTTTGAGCAGTTTGTCACGGAGCCCCTGCAACGCATTTTGGCGCCTCCTGTGCCCGGTCTGTGTCACACAAAGCCACAACAAGAACGCAGTCTGTTACCATGCACTCCACTACTTTGGCCGCTTTCGGTTTCCTGGGCCTTCAGCTCACTGATGTAGCCGGTTTCCACGTGCCGGTGCCGGTGCAGCAGGCTCACAACATGCGCAGCACGCCGGCGAGGATGGCGACCGAGGGCACAAGTGAGGGTTGTTCTCTGGGTGCAGCAAACACCGCCGTACAATAGGGCCATGTGTATGTGGACGGCATGAGGATCGATCACTCACCTGTGCGTCCTTGCCGCTGGAGCAAGATTTACCGCACCGGCTGTACCTTCGACTCCGGACTTGTGAACTGTTGTGCAGGATGGAACCAGATACTACATAGACTACATGATCCGCGGATGATCCGCCGCATCCGGTTTTCTTCGTACGCACGTTCTCACTCACGCTGTTCTCTTGGTACTGTATGTGTTTGTATGCATACTACCTGCTGTACTGCTGTGTCTCGCTGGCTTCGCTGGGAGCAGTTGCAGTAGGCGCTCCCATTGCACCTCCAACTCTCTGGGTGTTTTCAGAGGTGCAATGCACATCCTAATAATGTCGGACATTTACCCTGCAAGACAAGGACAGATGGATGCAAACATTCCGAAGCACAAATGACCTGTTTTTTAAAATTCAAAACGGATGATAGATTCAATTACTGCGGCATACGCATACGTTCAACAGCAAATACTGCTGTTCTGTGCCTTGTTCCGTGTGTGCCCATTTTGTAACACACAACATAACGGAGGGCTTCTCCCCGATATTTTGTCGTTGACCCAGTAGAGAACTATTTTACCTATCTGTACGTATTTTTTGGTGCAGATGCTTTTGTACTTTGCACCAGCTGTGAATCACTGGTACCAGCTGTCATCACTGGTACAATTCAGTGTACAGCAGATAGTCTAGTCTTTCAGCACATCCTTTTTGACTGTACTCGAACGGATGGGCTTTCTGTATTTTCATCTATAGACTATTTTCTTAAAGATACTGCACTGCGTATTCTAAAGCGGAGGTCTCGCGCTTGGATTCCAACGCCAGCGTTCACCCAGCGCAGAATGCTTTCGACCAAGCAAGGCCCCTGGATAAATCTACGGCAGTCAGTGATGCCGTGGTGTGGTGTTTATCTCGCATCGCAGCTGTTGCCTCGATACTGAGAGAAGCACACTAATTCAGGTGTTTCCAATGCTCCACTTACCACCCCTTGCCCCGGTTGCTGCACACGTCTCTCAACGCCTCGGACTAACCTCCCCCATCCGAGGTGCTCCGTCTCGAAAGGGACGCGTGGTCAATGGTCAAATGACTAAGGCAAGCAACAAATGAGTACGCCCCCCCCCCCCTCGGATGTTCCACTGCTTGTGTGTGTGACGCTCTCTCTGTGTTCATGGTGTGATGTTATCGCGAAAACCCCCCTCTTCTCGTGCTAAGACGAGAGCGGGCTCAAGAAACTCACGATCAGCTCCGGCGATGCGTCTGCGGAGGTGTTCACCCTCGGCGGCTGCGTGACCAGCTTCAAGGCGAGTCTCTCCTCTCGCGTATGTACTGACTGCTGCACGGGCGTTTTGTGAGGGATGTCTTTGTCAAGCATGTTCCCTTCGTGTGTCGTTGCACTGCTTGTCTCGTTTGTCCATGTTCTCGCGGGCATTTGTTGAGACAAAGTGCTGCCGACGGTATGCCCCATGGCGCTGTTGTCCTACATGGCACAGCAGTAAAGTCATCATGTTGCTCTCCTAATGACAGCGTGGCGATGATAACGGCCACGAACCCCCCTCGCGTACGCGCTCTTCGTATCTATGGATAAAGATAGATTAGTTGCGCTGTGTACTAAGAAAGAAAGAGAGAAAACGGGCACAATCCCGACATGGCACATAATATACAGAGCTTCTCCCCATACCTCCTCACTCACAAACAACAACAACAACAGCGATCCGCGGTGTTTATTACACAGGTGAAGGACTACGACTACCTCTTCGTTCGCCCGGACGCCATGATGGACGGATCCAAGCCGAGTGAGAGGGTATTGTTGCGGCTGTACGGCACGCCCTTCCTTGATGCTTTGCCCCCGAGTTCCGATTTCCCTTCCTTCCTTGTTAGCTTTCTTGCGGGCGGGCGGGTGGCCGTCCCGAGCTTTCTTCGACCAACTTGCCGCCGCATGATGGTCGTCCGATGGTGCTACAACCGTTGTACAGCATCTGCGAGGCTGTTGCACCCAAGTACTGTTGCGGCTAGCGAACATTCCGGCTTAACAGCCCTATCTCCTTGTCGCCCGATGATGATACTGTAAGGCCGACGCTATGTAGCCTGACTGCGTGCGGACCCCCCCGTATCTTCTGTATCCCACTGCAACCTTTCATGCGCGCACCCCTTGTCTGCCTTCCCCCCCCCCCCCCCCCCCCCCCCCCC
>FN649727.1:6740319-6756869 GCA_000310025.1 Ectocarpus siliculosus | reverse complement strand
CCCCCCAGTTGGGAGGGGGGGGTTGCTCCCCAAGCTTGGGGAAAACCTGGGGGGGCAAGGGGGGGGGGGGGTTTTCTTCCCCTGGTTTTTCCCCCCCTTCCTCGGAAAAAACAAAAAAAAGTTTTAAACGGTTTCCCCCTTTTTCCGGAAAAACAAAAAAAAATTTTTTTTTTAGGGTTTTGTCCCCCTGAAACAGGTAGGGGGTTTTTTTGAGGGGGGGGAAAAGGTGGGGGGTTTCCTTTGGGGCAAAAAAAAATTTTGAAAAAAACCCAACCCCGGATTTTTTGGGCCGTTTTCCATGAGGGGGGGAGCCCAGCCCAAAAAAATTTTGCATTAAAAGGGGGGAATTCCCAGGGGGGGGGGGGGACCCCCCCAAATTTAAACAGGTTTTTCCCAAAAAAAAAAAAAAAAACCTTTCCCCCCCCCCCCCCCCCCCCTCGGCCTTGTTTGCCATCGGGGTTTGGGTTTTCGTCGCTTGGCAACGACGTTGTAAAACAAGCCGCCCGCCCCGGTGTTTACCATCGGGGTTGGGTTTTCGTCGCTTGGCAACGACGTTGTAAAACGAGCCCCCCGCTCGGTGTTTGCCATCGGGATTGGGTTTTCGTCGCTTGGCAACGACGTTGTAAAACAAGCCAATTCACTTCGTGAACTCGGCAACCAGGTTACCGGTTCTTTTTTTTTACCTCGGTTTTTTTTTTTTGGCGGTAACCATAATGGTGGTCGAGTAGATCATGTTGTGCGGGGTGGAGGACCCTCACTCCGCGCAACGGGGGATGATCGCACCACGTTGTGTTAAAATGGTCAAGCACCCTCGAGGCAGTTACACAGTGCTTACAACTGTCTCTGGAAGTGAAAGCACCAGAAAATAAATTAAGTCATACGGAGCTGTCATCCGTACGCAAGGAAGTAAGCACAAGATGCCGAACACCCTTAGCAGGATGCAGCTCACCCTTCATGCGACTCGCCAAATACCTCACGGCGCTTCGCGCTTGGTGATGTGAGAGCCTGGTCCGGTGAGAACCCGGCGTGCTCCGTCCCGGCTTTGTAGGGATGCGAGGTCAATGGTCAAACGACTACGGCATGCACGACTATGAGTACACCCCCCCCCCGCTCTCACCTTTGAGCGCGAGCTGGTCCAATCAACGCCAACCTCGAGGTAGACGATGTTCTCTCCGGCGATGTCTCCGCCTGGCTGGCCGGCTTCGAGCAGCACGCTATCGATGATGCCGTTGGACGTGCCCATGTTCCGCCGTTGTGCGAGCGAGGTCACGTTCTGGACCTGCACGTACCTGTTGGTTGTTCGTTTTTCACAGCAGTTCCATACGTGGCAAAAATGCTGTTGTTTATGGTGTTCGTAAAAACGTCGTGCTTACAGGTGGTTTGCTATGGTTGTTTCACTAGCCAGCATCCGCCACGGCTACACACCGGCAGAATTGCAGCAATATTCGTTGTGCCACCGAAGAAAGGCGACCGGAATTTGTGGTGCGAATGCCCCCACCTCCTCCACTCACAACAACAACAACAACAACAACAACAACAACAACAATAACAAACAACCTCTCGATATACCACACCTTATCTTGGGGGGTGTCGGGCCGAGCGTCACCTTGCCCAGGCCCACCCACGAGACGTTGCTCGGCAGGCTCCTCTCGATGCCCCTCGTGATCTGCCGCGAGGTCCACCCTGACAAGAGCGGCTGCCATTTCGCAACACAAGAACAGCAAAGTATCTTTGTTATACCCATGCTTGTCTTGGTCGTGCGAGCTGGTGAAAGGAGTCATCGGTTGCTATCGACAATATTAGCATTATGGTGACTCGATCCCATGCATACTATTCTCTCCGTGAAAACACGTGGCGAGGAGTTCGCGATAAAATGAATACAAATAAATCAAGAGGTAGAGAGAGCGCGACACAAACAGAGAGAGAAGATGATGCCCTAACAAACCCAAGAAACGAATCAACATAAATATACAGTGCCTTTGTTGTCCTCCAGGTTCCTGCGAGCTACGCAGCAAATGCTTTGCTTTGGAAAAAAGCGCAGCTCATCAAAAAGGGGGAAAAGGGGGAAAAGTCCTCTACTCCCCCCTAACCACGAGGCCCAAGGAGGTGCATGTCTTGGAACTCCTCGCAGCAGCGTGGAGGATCGTGCGTCGGTTGAGACTAAAACCCGCCCATAGATGTTCGCCGAACACATGGTAGGAGAGCATGCCCTGGTTTCATTCTCAACATGATGTTCGTCCAACACATGGCAGGGAGAGCACGCCCTGGTCATGTAAAATGTGCCGTGGATCTCACCTCGAGCATGGGCACCCACATCGCCGCCACAGCCGTGTTGAACCACCTAGCTCTTTCAGGGGAGCCCTCGTGCAGCCTTCGGCGGGCGCGGGGAGGGGTGCAGATTACGAAGGACACAGATGCAACAGAACGTTGGTTGGCAACGAGGCGTTGTTACGCTACACCAGACCAGAAACCATGCTGCGCATTTGTTGTCCACACGCGACAGCTGAGAAATGACAAAACACCTAACCAACCTGATGGAAAAGAAAGGGAAACACCAGGCCCCGCCAACGTTTGCGTTCAGAGCCGTCCAAACTCTCCGGTTGGTCACATCAGAATTGGAGCTGTACACCGATCATCAAAGGCGCTGACTTTACAATCGACAACAGCGCGCGGCGTCGATCTTCGGCCCCCTTTACCACCGAATCGTAACTTGAGGCCGTATGTCCGGTTCCTCCTCCCTGCGAACCAAAACAAGGCATTTCCCACGCAAAACACTACCTCTCTCAAGGACTCTTTCCTTTTCCTACTATTCATTACACGCATGTTCTCTCGCGTTTGGAAACTGCCCCTTCGACCCCCGCTCTCGACGGACCTAATCTAGATACCGCACAGGCTCTTGTGTGTCGAGGGCTCCTTGCTGATTGCTTCTCTCTCTCGCTCACCTGGCTACGGCCTCGAACTTAATGTCTGAGGTCATGCGCTCCTTCAAGCACTCCAGGTAGATCGACTCCACAAACTTGAGGTACATCCTGCAGCGCCACGCAAAAAAAGGGAAAAAACGTAGTGCGAGCGCAACCGCGTCAGTCAGGAGCGGCGGACCCCCCTTGACCACCTTCATCTCGCTTGTTCCTGATGAGTTTTCGGCGCCGACGGCGCCGACAATCATCGTTTCTTCCAACATTGGCAGTGGCAGGAACTACCGCCGTTCCACTCTTGTCCGGGCGAAACTCTCGTACACCGCAAAGAAACTAATGGGGCGCATAAGACGACACAATGCCAACAACACGAGAACTCCCGCCACATTTCACAGTCCGCTGGCAGACACCCAACCTTTCGTGAGACAGCGAGGAGGAACTCGTTCGACAACGACGGCGTCTCGAAAGAACGGACGGGCATGAAGGCATCATCTTTCCGGGAACGCGGCAAGCGTTCATCGAAGATTAAATCCTCGGGGCCGCCCCCGCCTCCCCTTCAAAGCTACCACGAGTCAACCCCGGCATGAAAACAGTCCCTGGCTTCCTTGCACCCAGCAAGTATCCCCCCACGTCCTTGCGCAAGTGTACAAGTGTACGAAGAACCAAACCGCCATCAGCAGCATCCCAACCCTCCGCTTCTCCAACCACGGACAGCTTCGACAACACGCCCAACAGCCTCCGATCGTACGACCGACGCACTCTCTGCAGTGCAGCCCCCACAAGAAAAAACAAGACTTGTTAATAGCCGCAGATATAGCAAGCACATCCGCCGCCCAATCCAATCCCATACACCGGTAGATAGCAAGCACAGCAGCCGCCCAATCCAATCTCATACACCCGCAGACAGCAAGCACAGCAGCCGCCCAACGCAATCCAACCCAATCCAAAACACCTCTCTTCACACCTGGCTCCCACGAAGCTGGCGGCCCCGCACCACGGGTTCTTCGTCACCGCCCGGCACGCGAAAACCATCCCGCACGCCACCATCTGCGGAAACCTCATCGTCGGCACGGCCTTGCTCGTCCTCATGATGGACAGCCGGATGGCGTACCGCGCGCGGGCGGCGAGGGCCAGCAGCCTCGGCTGTCGGTGCCTAAGCCCCCCCGGTCCGCTGGTCAACAGGGCCTGCTGCCACTGGTGCTGCTGGTGGCCGTAAGGCCTGCCGCTATCGTCGTCGTGGTGGTGGTGGTGGTGGTGGTGGTGGTGGTGGTGGTGGCCGCGACGAGCATCTCTGCCGAAGTGCGTCGCGAGATCGCCCTCCGAGTACCCCATGTTACTCCCGCCTGAGGCATGCCCGCCGCCGCCGCCGCCGTCTACTGCCCCCGTTGTCTCGCCGCCGCCGCCGGCTGCCGAGGGCATCCCGAACACCATGTTGTTTATGATTCGCTCCTCCTCCTCGGAAAAGTAACCGCGCGTTTGGGCGTCGCTCCCGGAGGAGGGTGGGTGGATTACGCTCCCCACGCCCGACAGTTTCGTTTCTTTGGCAACCTTGGGCGTGGGGATGCAAGCAGAAGCACATAGATGCCGTACGGCAACCCCGGAGGGCCAGTAGAAAGGTTTCAGTTTTGGGGGTTTGTTTTTTCCCCAAGACCACTGTTAGGGGGGGTGGGGGGGGGGGGGTGTACTCATAGTCGTGCATGCCGTAGTCATTAGACCATTGACCTCGCATCCCTACAAAGCCGGGACGGAGCACGCCGGGTTCTCACCGGACCAGGCTCTCACATCACCAAGCGCGAAGCACCGTGAGGTATTTGGCGAGTCGCATGAAGGGTGAGCTGCATCCTGCTAAGGGTGTTCGGCATCTTGTGCTTACTTCCTTGCGTACGGATGACAGCTCCGTATGACTTAATTTATTTTCTGGTGCTTTCACTTCCAGAGACAGTTGTAAGCACTGTGTAACTGCCTCGAGGGTGCTTGACCATTTTAACACAACGTGGTGCGATCATCCCCCGTTGCGCGGAGTGAGGGTTCTCCACCCCGCACAACATGATCTACTCGACCACCATTATGGTTACCGCCAAAAAAAAAACGACGTAGAAAAAAAAAAACCGGTAACCTGGTTGCCGAGTTCACGAAGTGAATTGGCTTGTTTTACAACGTCGTTGCCAAGCGACGAAAACCCAATCCCGATGGCAAACACCGAGGGGGGGGCTTGTTTTACAACGTCGTTGCCAAGCGACGAAAACCCAAACCCCGATGGTAAACACTGGGGGGGGGGGGTTGTGCTGCTTGCCCTAATGTACACCCGCTGCCTTGGTCTAGACCCTCGATCGAATCATTATAACGCCGGAACAATAACCCTACGCCCATTGTCGGTGGTGGGAGCCCCATCATCCTAACGACCTAACGATACACTGCACAAACACAACGGAGTACCGACAGACCAACTATTTATGGTACTGCCGTTTTCACACGAGAAAACCCGCATACTCGAGCAGGAACTACCCACATAGAAAGCTACTTCCCCTCCCCCCCTCATGTGGTATAGGCTGGATCGGAAACATTCTTGAGCCACCATTGGCAAAGTAGGAAGGAACGATTGGCAATCGGTGATCGGTTCTGTGGGAACAATGTTCCGCCCTCTCGAGGACGCGTGGTCAATGGGCTAACCGCTAAGGAATGCAAAACATAAGAGTACCCCCCCCCCCCCCTTCCCCCTCGCCACCCACGTGTCTAGAGGCGTCTGCCTGTTCATCTGTGGCTCGATCCACTGTCACAGTCACACCCACCTCGGTGGCTTCTGCAGTCACGTTTTCCGCCGCAACTCCGAAGTCGTACACAGTCTCCGCCGTCTTCCTCAGCCCTTTCGCCACGAAACGCCAAGTGTCTGTGATGATCACGGGCGGCGGTCGTTTTTTTTTTTGCGAGAACGTAACGATAGACATCGGGCCGCAAAACAGAGGGCATGGGGCAGGGTGTTGGCATCGACGTGTCGGGCACGCTGGTGTTCGGGTCGCGAAAGAAGACCGCTAGGGCAAGACGACCGAGATGGAAGAGCTACCACGGGGGTGGAATTGACTACATGGGCACGGGGGACGCTACTGTTGCGGTGCGTGGATTCAAGGGAGGCTAGAGCGGGTGGGGGCAACTAGCTCATGAGCGCTGTCGAGGGAAAGACTTGGGAACGTCGGGCGGGAAAAGCTGTATATATTTAGTACGGGCTGAGGGAAGCATCCAAGTCGCTCGGGAGGAGCAGGACAAAGGAATCTATTAGTGGCAGCAACGAAAGGTTACCGGTCATTTGATTGATGACGGTGATCGGTATCACCGGCAGACGTATCGCTGGCGGCATGTCGAAATACACCATGTAGTGTCTACCACTGCTGCGTGTGTTTCCTTCCCTGTGGAAAACTATCCATCCCTGCTGATCACACCCCCCCCCCCCCATCCTGGTTTGCTCGCCTGTAACGCCGGGAACATCCCTCGGGGACTTGGACGAGACGTACTCAATCCCATCTGCGGGGGTGAGCGGCGGCGTAAGGGTAGCAGCGGCAGCAGATGTCAAGCATGGAGGTGGAAAGGGGGGTGAGGGGTTGGCGTACTAATTAGTTCAACATCAAGGCTGGGGTGGGGGCATCGGGATCTCCAAGGCAGCAAATAATAAAAACAAACAGGAGCCGAAATAATCTCGCTGGACACATCTGGAGGGATTGGCCGCAAAATGCGTTTCCGTTTCCCCTTCGACATCACGGGCTTCCAAATAGGCGTGTGACGATCCAAGGCCACCCAACAGCAGTACAATGTATGATGTAGCGGGTAGCCACCCCCTCCCCCCCCCCCCCTGCACGTTCTTACCGACGGCATCGAGAACTGCTGCTCCTGCCAGCTTGAAAGCTCCTCCCGCAACCACCGACGCTGCCGTCCCCGTGACGTTCACCGCTCGTGCCAAGCCGTTAGTCGTGCGGGTGGTGACAGTCTTGAGGGACCGCAGGAGGCTGTCCCCCTCGCGCCCCAGACGTGATCTACCGCTGCTGCTGCGGTGGACGAGGGGCGGGGAGAGCGGTGGGAATTGCACGACGAGGAGCGTACATGGAGAGTTTGGGGAGTCAAGTTGTTACCTTTGCTGGCTCATCAGGAGGGGTTGACGGCAAGCGGGGTGGAGTTCGTGAGAGAGGGTGGTTCGATAGTGGCGTGCAAGTTTAGCGCCTAAATAGAAGGTTAAGGCTACTGTATCATATGTTAGCCAATTCACCGCGAGCAGATCCTCACCTCAAGGATACATTTTTCTTTTTCTGCTGATGGCTGCGTATACGAACAAAAACGGTTTGTGCGAGGCCGAAATCTCTCACCCGCTGGTTTTACGTGCGCGGTGGAGCTGTTTGATTGTAGCGTGTGCATAGTCGTCAAAGTGTATTGTGTCTGTCGTTGCTACTGTCGGTACTTCGGTGTTCCTATCACCATCGTGGTCCTCGAGTATCCCCGTAACTGCCGGTAGCGGACGGTCAAGGTCAAGGTCGAGAGGTTAAATCCCCGCCTTAGCATTATATCAAAACAGGACCCGCTTGTTCGTGCAGCCACACTCGACTCCAACATCGACGACGGGACGCAGCGTCGACACGCCTGCTCTCGGGAGGGAATCGGGATTCGAATGCAGGGGCACCGCAGATTGCGTTTTCCAAGCCCGAACATACCCACATGATGGGACAGAAGAAAACAACAAGATTCACGCCTGCTGTAGCGCTAAAAACGTGGCACGCTTTGTACCGTCATCGCGATCAGTAGATTTTGCTCGCGAGCAGAAACAAATCCTGCACAAAAAACAAGAAAAAGTCGTCGCTCACAGAGATCCAAGCTGGCGGAATAAATTCCGAATGACATTTAACCTGGTACATACGCTGTATAACCGATGGCGCCACCACGTCGTTAACTTTCAAATTCGAAAATGTTGGCGCCACCTGCGCCGACACGTATAATCGACGAAGGCGAACTTTCGGCTTGTCGCAACCCCGCGAGTGCCGCGTGGTGTCTTCGTGAAATCGAGCGCAGGCAACCTCAGCTGTTAACTTGAAATCAATCGCACGACACTCTCCTACACTGCTGTGTGCCGATTTAGCAGCCCTCGTTTCGTTCGCTTCGACGGGCAAAGAGGGAGCGCAGAAGCAGCAGCATTCCTGCTATAACTGCCGTCGAGCTTTGACGTCTGCGTGGCTCTATGTACGTTTGATAGCACAGCCGTAGGTTCCGTGGTGTACAGAAAAGGTCGCAAATCTATCCTGGCCTCTGATTCACGAAAGTAGGGGTATCCCTCCAAACAGCAGCATGCATGCACATCATGGATGAACAGCAGTATGGCCAATGAAGAGTAGACTTGACATTCGAGTTACGCCAGCGATCAGCTCACCAAGGAAACACCAAACTTCTCTCATGCTTGCCCCCCCCGAGCAGCCGTCATCGGAAACAGCATCCCCAATCTCCCGCATCATGCCATTCCTCTCTCCTCACCTCATCGTGCGCTTGCTCCTGTGGTACACCGGGGATCGGTAGACATGGGTCTGTTTGAACACCTGCTCGTGGGCGTCCGTCCCACTGCGCTGGCGAGAGGCTTGGGCCATCTCGTCGATGATGTCGTTCGCGTCGATCACCACCGCGCTGGCCGGGATGGTGCTATTCCCCTGCCCGCCATCTTGCTCCTCCTGTCTGCTGCGGTGGGTCTCTTCGATCGCGGGCGTGACGCCGCCCCTGACGCCAGCAGGGAGGTAGAGGCCACTGCTGCTGCTGCTGCTGCCGCTGCTGCTGCTGCTGCTGCTGGATGATCCTAACGAACACAAGAGTTGGAGAGCGAGGGTGTGCAGAACCAAGGCGAACGGCCCCATTTTTCGTGCTCGAGGCCAGGGAGAGCATCCCTCTTGCTTGGAGCGAGTCATCCCTGCCCTTCGCGTGTGTACTTTACTGTACGCGTATGCCAGAACAATTGCTCGTGGAGCCCACAACTGCAACGACGACGGAGGGGGTACGCGTTGGTTCTGAGGCTCATGTACTCCCCACGTATGCCCAAAGTTTTCTACCTCGACGTATCCCCCAGGATCATGCTACACTACTGCTGTACAACCACTGCGACGACCACCTGCGCAATGCAAACAAACGACACGACCACGTGAGTTGGGTCATCCTACAGCACAGTCGCGCCAGCACACACCACGCACTCGCGGGAGTGCAAGGTAAGAGGGAGAAACGAGGTTGATGGAGAGGGTAACATCGCCTGGGATACACGTGAGAGTTTGGATATCTGTAACCCTGCGGCGCCTCTTCCACAGCAGTTCACCGAGCACACCCGTTACAAAGATTGTATGTATATTTTGACTTGTAGCCCTGTCGCACGGCAGTAGGATTACATCAATCGACACTACCCATTGTACCTGCCGAGCTCCCGGCTGCATCGCACGTGCCCAGGTAGAGGACGAAAAGCTCTTCTTCCAAGATTGGTATCTACATATCGTCGGCAGCCAAAAACATGACCAGCTTGGTAGCTCGTCGTATCGCAGAGCTTGAGGCGAGCTCCAGCGAGCATCCGACTACTTCGCCGCCGCAACCACCACAACCCTTGTCCCCCCGAACCAAGAACTCCGCTCCCTACCACCGAGGGCGCCTTGAGATTAAACCTACGAGCATCAGCTCAGACGAGGCGGAGGGTGATCTCGCTCCGCTTCCGTATCATTACAACCCCGTTTCCGACGACGATCAAACCACCGGAGAAGACCGCGGGGAGTATGATAGAGAGCAGATTCCGTGGCAGTCCTTCGTAGTAGCACGAAAGACTCTGGCCACCACCAGCCTAGTCCACCAACAAAACCAAGCTGAGCCAGAAGGAGCGGACATCCACGCTGGTGGGTACTACGCCAGACCGAAGAAGGGGCCTCCTCAGAGCATAGCTCATCGCGACGCGGGGAGCAATGTGGCGGCAGCAGTTTTCACCGCTAGCGTGCGGCAGCAGCAGGAAAAGGCACGGATGGCAACGAAGATCACCCAGCTCGAAGCGGCCCTTGTTGCCTCCCAAGGCCGTGTCGCACAACTGGTCTCGTCGTCTGCCATAGCCGCTGAGAACGCGTCCCGCCGCCGGAGAGAGAAAGAAGCCGCCATCGACAAGGAGCGAGCCTTCCATCGCCGGGTCAGCCAGCTGGAAGATGCTCTGGCGCAAGCGGAGAAGCGCGCGAGCTGGCTACACGGGGAGCTCAAGGTCGTTTGGGCATGCGGCATCCAGCGCGTAAACGAGCTCGAGTACGAACTGGAAGTTACCCGACGGCAGCAAGCTCACGCCTCCACAGGCTACGGGCCTGAAGAAACCGATTCTGCTACTGAAAACGGATCTGCTGCCCCTTTCGGTGGGAACTTCAGAGATGCTAGCCCCCATCACGAGGCGGTGGAACCTGTAGAATATGGGAATGGTCTCGATAAGGTACGTGGAACTCATCACCTGGAGTTTTACATTATGACAGCAGTAGACGTCTTCTGCCGTTATTCCACAGGTTCTCGCGCGAATGCCGGCGACGTACGGTCTCTCAATGCGCAGAGCTGCTACGGATCCATCCGGATGGAGTGTGTTCGCAAGAGGTCTTCACGTGCTTTGTTTGTAGCAGCAGAAGCAGTGGTAGTAGCACCAAAACCACTGTATCACTCTCCGACACCATTGGCCACGTAGTGGTTTGCCCCTTACACTCTCCACGCTGACGCTGACAAACATCCGCAATCGCGCGCAGATGATGGACGATACCAAGCAGGCGCTCTCCGACCTCCGCACCAAATTTTACAGAGCGATAGGAGAGAGGAACGACCTCAAGGTCCGGTGCGACCTCCTCGAACAGCAACTTCTGAACAACACCACCATCGCCGACGCCGACGCCACCAGCTTTTCCACCGGCGGCGACGCTCACCGCAAAAACGCGTGGCACAAAGGCGACGACGATGGCCAACGCCAGGCTCGTCATGGTGGACGGCAGGCAGTCAAGGACACAAGCACGCGTAGCGGCAGCAACAGCCGCACCAGGAGAAGGAGCGCCAGCCGAAGCACCGACAGCAGCGTCGGCACTACGACCGGCAGCAGCGCAACGGTGGCTCCGGAGGATGCGCCGGTCACGACAGCGAGCGCCAGGCTCCCCACGTGGTTTTAGTTGCCACCTCTTTGAAAAGGCCCTGGCGACGAAACGATTCCTCCGAGGTTTGCGTGGCCATGTTGATGCTCTACCAATTGGCCGTTGCCCACAGGAGCTGCGACCCTCGTCTTCAACGTATGCGTGCGCTCGGCAAGATCTCTAGAGCGTTATCGGCCCCGCCACCACCGCCCTGGCGTGGGTTCTTAAGAGCCCCGCCCAGAAGACGGAGGTGTCGAGCGCAACCAGTAGTAAGGGTGACCTTGCCGGACGCCGGGGAGAACCGTGCATCTGTGTGCGACCGACGTGGTGAGCGCTCTGGCTAATTTTCAACATTTTGTTCCTTGTTGTGAGGCAGGCGACATGAGCGCTCTGGTTGTAGGTAAATATTTTACGTCAATATCATGCGATGGAGGGTACAGTGTCCTTGTTGTCGTGGAGCAGGCTCGACAGGTATTAGCCATTGAACGGTGGGTCCGGCTGGTTTCTTCAAGACAAAATTTTCTTCGCGTCAGGACCCGCACATGCCAGCCGACATCCTCGGTAATCCGTGTGCCGGACTCTTCTCGTCGGGCGTATTGTTCGAGGGAAGAAGGGGAAGGCATCGCGCGCGGTTGTTCGTTTCGGTACAGGAGTTGGATATGTTGCGCTTGTGTGGGAGTATTCCATAGTGGCTGACAGACCAAACGGTTGCGAAATATGGTTGTCGGGGCGGACCTTAGCCACTAAACGTCACTGACTCACTCAGGAGGAGGGAGAGCGGGTGACGGCACTACATGTATGTTATGAGTCCCGGATTAGGTTTTGTTGCTTTTCAAGTTTTTGGGTGGACGTACAAAATGCACGTAGTTTGTTTTTGGTTTGGTTTTATTGAAGTGTATGCCTCCGTTTTATTGCGTCGTTATTTAGTCCTTGCTGTTGTTAGGGAAAATGGCCAGTCTCTTGGGGCAACAGCAGTGTGGACCAGCACATTCTCTGGGAGATGTTCGCGTGCTTCGTGTATGCGTACAAGCCATTGCTGGTCTTGTTTCGCCGGTGCTTTGTCTCTTAACGAACAGTTTGTGCTCCAGTGCGCACAGTTCGTTGATGTTGTGTGCTGTGTCGCGTATGTGTGTCGCAAAAGGTCTCTCATACCATCTTACGAGACAGGCGAAAGGTTCCGAGAATATAGCGAGAGGGAGGCTCGTAAACAAACGCGATTGTTAGAAGGTGGTCGAGAGGGAAGGCGGTCGTTTTGTGCGCAAGCCCCCGCTTGTTGTGTGCTTGTGTCGCGTGCGTGTGTCGCAAAAGATCTCTCATAAGGCGGCTGAAAAACAAAATCCGTTTCACGACATGAAAGGACTGCTCACGACCACCTGCAACTGCTCCCGTAGCTAGAGCGCTTAAGCCGAGAACGAGTACCCTACGGCGGCGAGGTTGCGTGTTGAGAGTTCGGGACAGGGGAAGTGGAGAGATTGCTCGCCAGACCTTCTTTGACTATAAAGTAAACACATCCACGAATGAGTGCCATGTAAAGAGCAGTGGTCGTGGTGCTGGTGCGCGGCCATACACAAAGCGACGTACCGTGGTCCCTTTATCTCCACTGATACGAAACGTGCCCCCAAGCTGAGATCAAGCGTTATAACCGCATGGACCAGCGTGCCCTATGTTTCTTAGTCAAGGCAGGCATTCTTCCCTAGTCGGGGATGGAAGCGAGAGCGGGGTTCGCGCGAAGCATCACCTCCTACACATATCCTCAGACCGACGAGGTCTGTCTAGCACGTTTTGCTTACAAGGAACACCCTGCATCTCTTTGCTGTCCCTGTCCTCCTCTCCATTCTTTTGGGACGATGGTGTTTTGCCAAGAGACAAGTGCCGACGGGGTACACATACATGAGTCACGTGGGTCTCTGCGGCTGGTACTCTTTTCCGCACTGAGATTCTGATTCCATCTTATCGACTCCCAATAGTACAGCAGCACAGATGTATGAGCGGTCTCGCATGACCTGGAAGGCGGCACAAAGAACATTAGAGTGGGTGGGTGCTACCAATCCCGCTCTGCCCCCCTCTCTCACCCACAACGCTGAACTCTGATTGAGAACAATTAGCCCCTATCCTCCCCCCCCCCCTCTTTGATTCTCGACGGGCCAGCGCTTGCGTGGTACATACACCATTTTTCGCGCTATATGTTTCGGGATACACTACAAGGCATTCTAAGCAAAGCAACATCTTCGGAGGTTTGTGGCCAACCTCACCACTAGCAGTCGTCATGCCTCATCACGGCAGGACTACCGATCTATGATGCACCCACATCGATCGTCAAGTATGGCGGGACCACACCACCAACAAGACATGAGAGGTAAAATACGATGTCACATGACCTGAAGAAACGCCACCCGTGATGCCGCCACATGATGGGCCAATTTCATCACATAGCAAGCAGGACGAGAGACACACGCACGCACAGAAGACGACAAAGGACTATCGACATGACATCACATGTCTTCCCAGTCTAGGCGGTCGATTCGGCTGTAGAACTTGCCCCTGGACATCTCCTCCCTGGAAATCCTCCAGTAGAACTCCGGCATGGAGAACCCGCCCTGCGTTCCCAGCTCCGTCCGCATCGTCTGCACGAACTCCTGCTCAATCACATCACAAACCACGGAAGGATGGATCGAATGTACGTCAACTCGTGAACGAGAAACATGCAACCTGTAGGATGAATCGAATGTACGTCAACTCTTTGGAACGAGAAACGCGCAAACCTGTCAAGAGTACGGAAAAACACCACTGACTGTCAGAAGATGGCGTGATCTCTCGCCGCTAAACCGCCAGTCGACTTCTCCACAACTCCTTTTGGGCGACGGGCGCAGATCTCGACTTGCGCGGGTCGCTCCGACACCACTTGCCTTACACACGCGCGTATCCTTTAAAAGAGTCTTATTCCCATCTATTTTGAGCTGAGCTCAACCATTACTTTTACAGAGAAAACTCTCTCGTAGAAAAAGCGTAAGCATGTGAGTCCCCACGCTTGACATCCGGAACAGGCTTATCACATTCGAGGGGTGACGTGAGAAACGTCCTCTGGGGTATGCATGCATAACATCTGCCTACCCCCTGCTAGTTTTTTCTCATGGCCCAGTCATACACAGCGCGGCGACGACAACAAACGCACGAACGAGGGAATGGAAAAAAGGGGGATTTCCCTTGCCCGTTTGCTCGCATGCATTCGTGGCAAAAACCAACTGTGATTTTGCACTCATTGTTGCATGGCTGAAAAATATGAGAGGTTGACTAGTTCGCACTTGCCGCAACAGACAATATTACAAAGACAGGAGGCAAACAATCGAAAGGCTTGCACTTCTCCCGGCACCGCACCTCGTCGTGAGTGATGGTGATCAGCTGGAAGTTGGCCTGCTTGGACCGGCTGCTGATGATCTTGGCAAGCGCGTGCGCCAGCCCCACCTTTTCTCAATTATTTCGATTCATTTTCATCGTTTTTGTCCGTCGAAAAGATCCGAAACAGACGGACAGACGGTGTACGAGACACGAAACGTCATGCTTCAAGAAATCGCTCGAGGTGAAAGCAGGGGGGGGGGGTGTACTCATAGTCGTGCATGCCGTAGTCGTTAGACCATTGACCTCGCATTCCTACAAAGCCGGGACGGAGCACGCCGGGTTCTCACCGGACCAGGCTCTCACATCACCAAGCGCGAAGCGCCGTGAGGTATTCGGCGAGTCGCATGAAGGGTGCGCTGCATCCTGCTACGGGTGTTCGGCATCTTGTGCTTACTTCCTTGCGTACAGATGACAGCTGCGTATCACCCAAATTATTTTCTGGTGCTTTCACTTCCAGAGACAGTTGTAAGCGCTGTGAAACTGCCTGGATGATGCTTGACCAATTCAACACAACGTGCGATTATCCCCTTTGCGCGGAGTGAGGGTTCTCGACCCCGCACAACATGATCTACTCGACCACCATTCATGGTTACCGCAAAAAAAAAAAAAGGCAAAAAAAAAGCGGTAACCTGTTTGCTGAGCTCACGAAGTGATCGGCTTGTTCTACAACATCGCTGCCAAGCGACGAAAACCTAACCTCGATGGCAAACACCGTGGGGGGCGGCTTGTTTTACAACGTCGTTGCCACGCGACGAAAACCCAACCCCGATTGCAAACACCGAGGGGGGGGGGGGGGGGGGAATTTGTCATGGGCTGGTCGTCGGCGTCGCGTGCACACACTTGCACGCGA
Organism: Ectocarpus siliculosus; assembly: GCA_000310025.1. Classification (NCBI taxonomy): domain Eukaryota; class Phaeophyceae; order Ectocarpales; family Ectocarpaceae; genus Ectocarpus; species Ectocarpus siliculosus. Next base: position 6,741,582 of record FN649727.1, on the reverse strand, counting down.
ATCGTGCTTGCACCAGGAACAAACGGAAACTGTCCGTGAACTCCCTCAACGTGCCAAGTCTTATCCCCAGAAGTTAATACATACAGCTACCAGAGACAAGAGGCCAAGCGTCGACGAACCTCGGCAAAAAACAATCCCGGACATATCTTTCGTACTTCCTTGGCAAAGACATGGACACATACATACATGGAAGGCGGGGGGGCTCCTTGACCGAGTGGGAGGCGGCGTGGTAACGGAGTCGAGACTGAAAATCTGAGCGTTCGTCTTGCACCGCGATCAGACAAAGCCAAGCATGTTGATGCTTTATTTTCCATTGTGCGCCGGTTATTGCCTTTCTGGCTGCGGATCATCCCGTATTGAGCTACACCGCTCGACCAATGCCATGCACTCGGACACACGAAGGGAAAAAAACAACAACGACTACAACCACCTCCACCGCGACCCGCACCTTGTTGTTGTGGTCGAGGTTGGTGGTAGGCTCGTCGAGTGCAAGGATGCCGCAGCTGACGCAGAAAGTCTCAGCCAGAGCAAGCCGGATCACCACGCTCGCCTGCACACAGGACGGGGGCAAAGACAAACGCGACAGAGACGAGAAGCGAGCAGAGTTATTGTTTGGTTGCTGCGATTATTACGGTGGTTGTTATTCGTTATTCTCAAACAAAACTATCTGTTGTTGGTGTTGACTTTCTAATAGCAAACCTCGTTCTGGCACCGCGATTACCTAATGCAACAGACGAGGCGAAGCAAAAAACATTTACTACTAATCTACTGCTTGTGATAAAACCACACCATGCGCTAGATTGACAATGCAGAAACAAGAAACGACGAGGTGCAACCGGAAGTAAGAGCTTGTCTCGACGACCAAGCTTCCAGGATGTCGACTACCATGCCGTCTATGCATATGAGTCGTGCAGTTCATGATACAATCTACACGTGTAAACGCTAACCAGCCCAGAGTGGTATAACATCATCTTCGTGACCCCGCATCGTTTCCGAAGTAAGCGAGTTCAGACCCCTCCTCCCACTACGTGGTAGGGAAAACAATGTTGAGTCACCTTCGGAAAAGTAGGAGGGAAAGGATTGGCCATCGGTGATCGGGCTAGTGGGTACAATGCTCCGTCCTCTCGAGGACGCGTGGCAAATGGTCAAACACATGAGGCGTGTAAAACATTAGCGCCCCCCCCCCCAACCCCTTTTCTAATAATTTTTCCTTCCTTTCTTTTTAAATTTTTTTTTTTTTTTTCATATTTTCCTTTTTTTCAT
>FN649727.1:6671394-6714744 GCA_000310025.1 Ectocarpus siliculosus | reverse complement strand
CTCGCTCCCCCCACCCCCCACCTTATCATCCACCATGACCATAAATTGTTGCCTCCCATATCAAGAGCGACTAATAACACGAAACCCCACCACCAACCCTACCGACTTTTTAAGCCCGGCCCTCTTGTTTATCCGCTCCGTCAAGTCACGGCAACCTCTATCCGCTTCGAATGCGTGCTTGACAAACACATGGCACAAAACAAACAAAAACGACGACAAGATCACTAACGATCCCACCTCGAACGGCACGAGGAGTACGACGACGACGATGGTGACAACATCGTTGACCTAACCACGCGGGGCAACACACACACACACACAGCACCTTCATCGACACGTGCAGTTTTCTTCTTTTTCTACCGTTTCTGTCCTTGATCCGGAGAATAGCTCAGCCTCCCCCACGCCGCCCCCTCACGGGGTCCCATTTATTGGCATTTAGAAGTGTTTTGTGCTTTCAGCCGCACCGAGACTGACGTATTTTCATTGGTCAGCCGGTTAGCGCGGTCGATGCTAATAATACTAAAACACCAACATACACTCTCACGTGCTTGTCCATCTCCGTGCACTTGTGGTTGATGCTCACGCTTTGGCCGGACTCGTTCTTTGTCCTGGAAAAAATATCATACACAAACAAACGCGCACATACGCGCGCACCAACAGTCATCTCGCCCGCGACCCTGAAGTTCCTGCTTCGCATGAGTTCCAACGTACTAGTTGCAGAGCCACACGGGGACATGGACGGTATCAACACAGCAGCGGGGCCCTTCTTATAGGAAAGCCTGTTACCAAAGCAAGACCCGCGTTCTGGACACAACTTGAAACGGTATAGAAAGGGCTTGGCGACGAACCTTTTCACACGCGTTTTGACCCATCGAGATGATCTATCCCTCTGCTAGTTGCGGAGCAATCCGAAGGAAGAAATCAAATTACCCACGGGGGGGGACCTCGCGTCAACCACGGTGCCCCTAGACCACTGACGTTACCTGATGACGCCATCTAGCGCCTTGAACTGGAGGGTCTTCCGCTTTTGGGTTAGCTGGAAGGACCGGATCACAACACCCACCTGGTCAATGGTTCATAGGATTTCCACAGAGCGGGGTGAAAACAGAGGGACACAGAGAGGGCAGGCGCAGATCAAGGAGGTGGTGCTTTAGGGAATTTTTTGCCACACAACATAGCACAGCAGGTTCTCTCTTTGGACCAACGAGAACTCCGTTCGCTAAAATAAACAAAGGGAAAGAGAACAAGATTTCGAGTGTTGGACGGTGCTTCTCATGCATGAGCAAGACAAGCAAACACCGAAAAACAAGGATAGGTATTTGCAAATACTACGCATTTTTTTTTTTGCGTCTTTCATCTACAAAAACAAAAAGCAGGTACTCACCGTTTTGTCTCTCGCCGAGAAACGAAGCTTGATGTTGGCCTTCACCTCGTTCGTACCCGACACCTGTGCCATGACACAAGACACATCAACAACAGCAGCAGCAGAACAAAGGCATTCGCAGCCGCAAAGGTTGGTACGTACTACACGTCGCGCATGACGTGCCACAACCAAAAATCTAGTACGGCAATCCTGGGTAACACTGCAACGTGAAGGTGGTGCGACACGGGAGGATTGCACACGTTCGGATTCTTGCGCCAATGTCGTACTGTAGTACCGCTGTCAACACAACCGAGGGAGGCAGGCGTGCATGTAGTTGAAAACTCTGCCCCCGTCGAAGACGAGGTGGAAAGTGGTATCCCAGCAAGGAAGCAGGCAAACAGTTTGCGAGACACGAAACGCTCCACCTTTCACGCAACAAGTTCACATCGCCACAGCCTGATACTCACGGGAAAAGGAACGGCGCTCTAACCCCTCTCCGAACCTGCGCACCCCCCTTCCTTCTTCGTACATGTAGGGCATCAATCAACGAAGGAACAAACGAGCGACCGGCTAGGTGCGCGTCCGGGGCAGTCACACGCGGGTCAGATCCCCGACATCTACCACAAGAACAAGAAAACCAGAGAAACAAACACTCAAATCCATTCAAGCATCTCACCTTGGGATCGTGGACGAACGACTGGCCGTTGCGCGCACCGGGGGGAAGCGCGCCCGTGCACGCGTACTTGAGGCACTCGATAATCGTCGTCTTGCCGCAGCCGTTCGCCCCGACGATCATCGTCAGGGGCGTGTAGAACTCGATCACCTGTCATCGGAGCCAGGCCCTAGCGTGCTTCAGAAAGGCATTGGTATGTCTTTTTCGTCTGGGCGGGATGGAGGTATTGACATGGGTGTACAGGCACAGCCGTAATCACCGTGGCGCGGTCTTTCTAGAGCAGGACGTTGTTGGGGTCCAAAAATATTATGGTGTGTATCGGGACAATCTGCAAGAGTCGCAGCAGATAGCGGCAGCGGAAACAGCACGCCTCAGGTCGGAACTGAATTGACGAGTGACAAGCCTCAACAGAGCGCTGGCAGCAAAAGAGAAAGTTGTAGGCGGAAGCGGGAAGCCTCGTGTTGAAGGTTCTTTCGAGCCAAAAGCGATATACAAACGGTTTTTCGTATCCGTGTTGGTTCTCACGCGTGTTCGCTTCCGGGTTGGCGGATGTCTGTCTGTCTGCTGGTCTTATCGGTCTGTATGTACTAGTACATATTTGTTTCGCCATCCTTCCGGGACTCCCGCCTGTCTCTCATGTGCCAACGCTGCTGTCCATGGAGTAGCTTCAGGATTGAGTTTCGACAAGCCACACTCTGCGCAACGTTAATGAGCGACCGAACCTGTCATCAAGCCTTGCGGCGGCTCCAAACAGAGTCTCGGCTAAGGCATCGGAGATTTGGGGCAATAGGCAATGGCTCTCTTAGCCTCCCGAGCTCCCGACATTGTCACACGGTCTCCCGCCCCGCGAGAGAGACACACCGAACCCTGTCAATAGCAATGAGCGCGCTCTCCAGGGCATCGCCACTGAAGCGAAAGCAACCCGAGGGTAAGCCCACATTCAAGCCTCCTCCCTAACACGATCAATCCCCGCCCCCGCCCCACAAATATTGACGTTTGTTGAATGTTGCTCTGGCGAGCGTTTCGGCCCCTGGAGAGTCCGCTCATTTGTCGTTAAAAGGATGGGTGTTTGTGTTTGTTGTGGGGAGGGGGTTGCGGGGAGGGAAAAAAAGCGTGAGGCCAAATCGATTTGGGCGTTCGACAAACAGGAGGGGCATGCATGCGGAGTTCAAGCATCCCGTTATCGACCATATGTTGGATCAGTCGCGTTCTGAGCTTGACTCGCGTCTCGAATATAACAGTACCTCACAACATATCGGTTGCGTGCCCAACGGAATTGTGCTGTATGCTAGCCATTGCTTGTTTCGAGGAGGAAGATTCGTGTTTGGTATCCTGTAGGTTAGTTAGATCGAAAATGGATACCTGCGGAGGAAATAACCGATGAAAGGCGATTCGTGTTTGGTATCCTGTAGGTTAGATCGAAAATGGATCCCTGCGGAGGAAATGGCCGATGAAAGGCTCCCAATAGTACGGATTAATACAATTACCGGGTTGAACGTGGCGAGTGTTTGGATGCTTGTCCCGACCCTCTTGATTCCGCCGCTACGTTTCAAAGGATTTCAATCCGATGGTTTATTCCCCGGTGTCAGGATGAACCGGCGGGTGGGATCAGACAAGGTTTCTTCACAGTCACACGAACAGGACCTACTATTCCTCTCCATCCGTCCAAAACCCACTTCTAAATAGTGGCACGGGCGACATCATTTGGGTTGAGGCAAAAATCATTCGGGTTGCCGAAACAGACAGGGCGCAGCGGAACATATCAATACAATGTCAAGGATTTCAGCAGAGTAAAGTAGTAACAGCTGTGGGCAAAGGGGCGACAAAAGAGAACGATTGGGTGTCTCCCAAAACTCTTGTTCGTCCAGGAGGCACAGCAGTCAGAGCAGACGCCATCAAGGAGGCTTTTACAAACATCGAGGATGTTGGCTGCTGCTTCGATGCTGGGGGTCTGCTGCCTGTCTGTCTCTATTTTTGTAGGCTAGCACACAAGACGATGATCATTGTCCACATGGAATAGCAAAGCCTCAAAGGAACTAGACACACCCTATGTGTGTGCAATCCGAGGGCGCACACAAAAGACGGAGGTGTATGTTATGGAGCAACACGCCCGAGGAACACCTTGATTTTGAAGTGCAAAATCATGTTTTCAAATTGTTGCAAATTTGCAGCACATCATGATCAAGACCGAGGACTCGACTGTTCGCCCCTTCTGCGGACAAACACACCAAATAACGAATCAACTCAGTGACACCTTCAAGCAAACCACACGAGACCAGACCGCACCTGCTCGCGCTCATGGCTGAAGCTTCTGATGCCGCGGATGGAAAGCTTGTGGATAGACGCCATGAGCTCAAAAGGTCACGAATTTGAAATGTCAAGATGAGCCGCTTTCTCTTTCGGGGATCATCCACAATCCACAGGCTCCTTTTCAAGCGCAGTACCCCCCTAAATGGTCGGCTAGCAGCGCCAAATGGAGGGCAGCGCAGCACACCGCACAATATAGCGGCGATTAGTCGCTTTGTGACTGCTTTGAGTAACCTGTCACCGCTCTGGTGGCTGGGCTGGCTGGCTCTTGGCTGTAGCGCCCTCTCGAACAGAGGGGGGCACCCGGATGGGAGGAATCCTGTGATCGTAGGGATGGATCTTCCCGATTTCGCCGCGCATATGACCTAAATGCCTATGTCGTAGGGATGATGCACATGTGCTGTGGGTGCAGCAGTGTGTAACGTTGTGCCGTTTGCATTGGAAAACAACGCTAGACTCTAAGTATTATTTGCTTGGAAGCGCGTTGCGCGTGTACGTGGAATCAACTTTTGTCGATGTCCAACGATAGCGGTACTCTGTAAACCGATATTTTAGGTTGTTTTTTGTGTTGGGTGGGAAGGTCACGGAGTCTTCGTTGATTGTGTGGACCTCAAGCTCATTCCCAGCCTACAACGGGAAGAAGGCTGTAGACTATGCCGTGCTGGAGCTGCCTGTGAGCGCTGTTAGCGACCCAGACGATCGGAAGGACCGTTGAAGGACAAACTCGACTCTTTCGTGTACGGGCGATCCATACTACATGTACTGGTACTGCAGTAGTCTACAGGGCCTCCAGACTGACTGCGGTTGTTGTGGTAGCAAGCTAGCAGCGACAGCAACAGCGACGTGATGTACGGACCCACAAGGCACAAACCCAACCAGTCATTCATTGTCTGCGCGCCGGACGAGAAACTGTTGACAACTCAAATCAGCATTTGGAATATATCGTTGTTGTGGAAGGCAGGCGACGAACGAAAGAATAAGAACAGGTTGACCCAAGAGGAGCCCGACTTACGGCGGCCGCCCTGAGTTGTCGCATACATGACAGACACAAACGCCTGATGCCACTCGCGGAGAAGCGACAAGGCGGAGAAAACACGAAAACGTTCAAGAAATCCAGAAAAAAAAAGAAGGCAAAACGCGTCGGTGCTGCTGCTTGGCGCTGACGACGAAAAACGACCAACGGGGGTTCGACACTACCAACCACGCACCACCCACAGCAGCAGTTGCTTGCGTTAAAAACACAAGGAGCGGCAAAAAGCATGGGCACGCGAGCAATACAGTACACAGTCCAGCGAGAGAGCAAAGCGTGTGTTGTTTTTTCATGTCTTCTCTCGAAAATATGCCCTGGGTACATGTCACACTAACAAAAAAAACGGTTTTCCCTTGTGCGCCTCGCTGCCTCAAAATTTACACAAAAACACTGCCAGGTGCTGCAACAATCCGGCGTACCCCCCCCGACACGCACCACAACCCATACGAGCATGGCACTGGATGAACGGCAGACTCATGGCCATTGAACTACCGGCGGCAGCGACTCTTCAACTCATCCAACCGCGACCTCTCCAACAGCGCGCCTTGCTCCCTCGTGATGCCTCTTGTGCCGTTCAAGAGGCACAGCGGCGCCCCTTCTCTATGAACCAGACTTTTGGTCCAGGCTTTTTATCCCACTTCCTCCCCTCCCTCCCTCGACACGACTTGGAGATGTGCTCACGCGTGGCACCTATCGACAAGGATGCAAATCGCTTGGTACATGAGGTCCGCGTCCTCCGTCTTGGACGTTTCGAAGCCAACGCGCTCGTCACCCGCCGAGATCCACACGATGCGCGCCTTCTCGGGTCACCGGAGAAACGAGGCAACGCACGCCGCAGTTCACGAGACCAAGCGAGTTGCCAGAGAAGAGGAAAAGACGTTAGCGACTGCTGTGACAATAGTACTTCGTCGCCTTTCCCCCAAGTAAAGATTTCCGTCAAGACAACTTGATGTTGTGAGACGCCAAGATCGGGCGTATTTTCTTGATTCCGCGGTTTATTCCAAAACATCTTGCATACGCACATAAGGATACATGAGCACCGCCAGGACTCGATCGACATCGACATGCGCAACCACAAAGCCTCATCTCTCGGACGATGGAAGCACTGGTCAAGTGTTCCCATAGCTCTCGGTTCAAGATGGCGCACCTTGCGCTGCTTTCGTAGCAACGCTTTCATGACCCTCGCTTCATCGGACATCTGCTCGCTCGAGGCGATGAACGGTTTACAAACAACTTCCCTGCAATTTTGAAACATATCTGAGTAGAACGTGTATACCCCGTGTGTGCTTGAGGAGGTGGAAGCGGTGACACAAAACAATGCATAGTAAACCTCACCTCGAGCTCGACCTGGGTGATGGCGTCGAGCGGGACCCTGCTAGCCTTGGCCCCGGGCTGACGGAGAGGCTTGTCCCACACAAGGGCCCCTCCGTAGTCGGGCACGAAGCGGATGACGCGGCTCGCGGCCTTCTTGGAGCTGCGGCGGTGGTGCTTGAGCACCTTCAGGCCGTCGGCGAGCATGACCTGCGCACGAATGGAGTGTGTCGTTGCAGGCACAGACGGACACACGCAAGGTCGTAGGCAAGACATGCCACCCACGGGTAGTTGGGGAGAGAGGGGGACGGGGGACGGGGGACGGGGGGTCAGGCAATGCAAGAAAATAATCTTCGGTGGGGAGGAGGTGGATCTCTAAGCTGAGAGGCCGGCCGGTGGTGCTGCATCCGTCGCCTGTGTAGAACGGGAGAGCTCGCAACAATTACTAACGACTTTTCGTGGGGATGCCGCGGAGGTCGCTACACAGCTCTTGAAGCCTTCACGCCGCCTGCAGCACATTCACGGATACTATTCACGTTGCCGGAAGAAAATCGTGGGTTGTTATGCACGGCACGAACTCTACTTCGGTGTCAGCGAACACGCGGAGGTTGCGCAAGGAGCTTCGTCCGGCATGGTGAGCTTCGCAGGTACAATGGGTCGTGCAGCCCCTGCACACATAAGGCTACCTCCCCAACAATATCTCGCCGTTTGTCTTCTGCCCAAGGCTTCCAGCAGAACTCTTCGATCAAAACAGGGAAAAGACCAACACAAAGCTGCACTTGTGAACCACACAACAAGTACAGGCACCAACCATGAGCTCTCAAAATGCAACCAACACCCACGCTGCCCTGCTGAGACACTTGACCTTACATCCAAGTGTTGGAACAGCAGCAGAACAACTCAAACGCAACCAGCACTCACGCTGTTGAAAGTGGCCACGATGCGGTCGTTGTGCGCTTCCTGCTTGGCGCGTTGAGCAATTGTGGCCTGGTCTTCGACTACCGGCGAGGGCGCACTGAAAAATTCCCCAGTGAGGAACAAAAAAAAGAAAAGAGCGCAACAACGATAAGATGAAACACGCGCAATCGATGGCAAGCACCGTGAGAAAAAAGGAAAACGACTGCGTTTAGACTACAATCTCAAGCAAACATGAACAAACAACCGAGTCCGGCGGAAAGCGGGATCAAACAATTCTACAACACCACAAATACCACACCCAACACCACAAATACCACACCCAACAACCAAAGCGCTCGATAAACCCATCCACAAGACGGTAAAAAAACACGCCTCACGACCGAACTACAATCAAGTCACTACCGCCAGCAAAACTCACGACTGAAGGGGAAGACCCGTCGTTACGCCGTGCGCGTGGACGCAGGACACGAGCAAGCCCGTCAAGAAAGCAGTCCCGGGGGCGGAGGGACCACAGCCCCAACACCAAGGCGGAAAGAAACGGAGTTGTGTTAGTAGTTTGTTCGTCATGCGAGACGAATGGGGTCATCCCGTATGGACGAACAGCTAGTATGACACGCTGGAGATGCACCGAAAGTCGAAGAAGTTGCGGCTACGGAGGACCGGACCAAGATGCCTAAGGCATGGAATCACGTCACATGGCTTCCCGGAGAATCTTTTGTCACCCCAGGTGCTCAAGCATACAATTGCACCCTACGCGCCAAAGCACGGAAACGGCATGGGCGCGCTGACAAGCAACGGGAAGCAACATGATGTACCCAGACCCAAGATTCCTTGGACAATACAGGCCCACAACGTCTAGGCCTCTCGGACGCGTGGACATGCACTTCGCCCCCGTGTGTTGCTTGCTATTCGAGGGCTATCTTGCCGTTAAATACGTGGGAGGAGAGAAGGGCCGCTCCATGCCCACTCACCTCTCGCGAGCTGCTGGGCTTTCCGTCGGGGAACCCGCTCTCTCCCTCTCCGTCGAAGTCGCCTCGGGAGGCGACACTTCCGCTGTCACCAAGCGTCTCGTCACCGGGGTGCTGCTTTTTTTTTTTTTTTGAGGTCGACGTTTTCGTTTTTTTACCGTTGTGTCGCGTAGCAGCACGGGGCGGAGGGAGGGAGGACGAGGGTATTAACTCACACATCGTTGTCTATTATTTTGATAGTTCACAATTTTTACGCGTACTACACATCGCGCAAGAATTTCGGCGGAAACCGGACCATCGGCCGTCACTGTACCTACCGGTTGCGCTGTGCGACGACACCGATACATACTGTACCTGTGCGGGAATCGAAATACACCAAATTGGGTGCTTTTTGACGCACACCCTCTGTCCCATGACCCCAATGTGTGCGATGATGTTGAACGAAACCACAGCGGCGGTGCAGGTGGTGATCTCAACGCACATGACTGCTGTGCAAGGTACTAGAATGAATTACAGCGAACGTCACAAGATCGTCCCCCCGCCGGAAGTAGACATTTTCAGCGTTAAAGGGCCTTGTGCAGGCGCGCACGAGGCGGGGGCCGGGGCATACTACATACATGTTGGCGAAGAGTTGGTGCTGTGCTACGGGGCTCTTTCGCCCACGCCTGCGTTTAGCAAAAGTAACACACGTGGACACCCTCCCCTGCCGCTTTCCCTCAGCACCTTGGGGGGGCTGCTGCGACCGTTCATTTTTTCACCATCTCTCATTCATTTCGCCCACACTAGGCACATCAACACAACAAGTTGATCTCGGTTATTCTGTGCTCTCCACGAACGCCAGCCATCTTTCATCCTTACGGATAACGGAATATCTAGCCATTTGTTGTGTATCCGAGGGTGGTCAAGCGTGTGGACGCGTCTCCCGTCACTCGGATAGGTTGATGGAGGTCTGTTTACACTCTGTTATTTAGTGACTCTTTAGGTCTAACCGATGTTGCACTTTGCAAGGCTAGGTTCCTCACGCGAGCAAGGCTAGGTTCCTCACCCCACATCTACCCTAACCCTCACCCACGGCCAAAGGACGGCCTAGCGGCCGCGAACTGGCCGAGAACGCGACTGTGCCGCGTTCTCGGAATGCGAAACGGTGAGAGGGCGCTGGAGAGGGTCAAGGCTGGGAACCAACGCCGGACCAATCAGAGGGCGTGAAACGGCTTAGACAGGAAGAGTTACTATGTTGCAAATATTGCTGGGTTGATGACGATACATAGCCCCGCGTCCCATGAAAATCACGCCCCCTTACTCTCCCCCCCGGGAAGAGCAAAAACGATCATGCGCCTGAAGAAGGAAAACCGACGCGTTTCTTGGGGGGTGCGCAAGGCACAACGTTTGCGCCTGACCCAGGACCACGCACCACCAGAAAATAAGGTACTCGCGGGGAGATGACAAACGACGCTGTCGAACAGCCTCAACGGCTTTTTTGGGAATTCGAAAATAGGACGTATTTCTTTCCGCCAGTTGTCCCGGATGATGCAGATATCCGTCAAGTTCGAAGTTAGTTCGAATCTCGGCATGACTGTCACGCGAACTTGAAATATTTTCGTGAAAATACACAAACTAAGGCTGAGTCTTACGGCGTGAATATTTCCGCATTGGATTTTTGGGGGGGGTCCTTTTCTGAGCCAAAAAAATAATTTGGGCGTCTTGCGGGTAGGAAAATGGCAATTTCCAACAGCCCAAAATCCAACAGCGCAGTTTCCAACAGCTATTTCGGCCGGCCTGTTAGAAAATTGGCCCATTCTCCAACAGCGATCCTGTTGGAATATCGCTGTTAGAAATGGGGGGGGGTACCCCCTGGTCACACCCCGATCGTGCCAGAACGAGGAACTACACCGTCTGCTGGCCAAACAGAGGCCAGTATCATGAGGTCATGCACAAACCCTCTACAGGTATCTAAAATTCAGGGCGTTCTGCGTCGTGTTGGCCGCACACGAGCCGAAAACGTCAACCCTGCCACATTGCTCTGCTGACGTTCTTGCCTTTGGGCCGAAAAGAGCCGTTTTTGCGCCTGCTGCATGTGTGACCAGTTCAAAACGCATGCCAGAGAGCGGCCTTAAGCCGTCGACATCCACAAGCTGCAGCCAATGGCGTGTGTTCATACTCAAACCCTCTGCTCGCGTACCAGAAACAGAGCGTATAGTCCAGTTTTGATTGCACACGGCCTGCAAACGTGAACCAAAGTGTGTTGCGGTGTTGACTTTTTGGTCTTTTTCCTTGTTCCGCCGCGTGTTTGCTCCGTGTGTCACCCGCTACCAGTTCACAACGCATGCCAGAGGGAGGCTTTCGGCCGATAACATTCACAAACAGCAGCCAGTGGCGTGTGGTCATACACAATCGCTCTGCTCGCGTCCCAGAAACAGAGCGTATTGTCCAGTTTTGATTGCACACGGCCTGCAAACGTGAATCGAGGTGTGGTTCGGTCTTGCCTTTTTTGGACGTTGCTTTTTCTTCCTGCCGCTTGCTCCGAATCGAGTATGATCAGTGTACAACGCATGCCATCAGCGAGAGGCCTTTGGCCGACGACATCCACAAACTGCAGCCACTGGCGTGCGATGATACACATGCCCTCTGCAGGCGACCCATAAACAGGGCGCTCGGTGTCTTGTTGGTCGCACACGAGCCCAAACCGTGTACTGAAGCATGTTGTGACTCACAAGAACACGAATCAGCCTCTTTTTTCCCTTCAGAAAATACCTCGAGGAACCGTAAGTCGGTCGTTTGGATCTTGATGATTTTTTCCCTGCAGGCCACCCCCCCCCGACCGAGAGAAAAAAAAAAAACTCCGAAATAATCACGCCGTAAGACTCAGCCTCAGAAGGAAAACCCTTTCGGTGTCCCAGGTCTCCAAGGCCAGCGTCTGTGTGATGTATGTAGGTCCATGTGTTGTCTGCTATTTACACACACGGTTCTTTCTTTTCAGGGGCGCCTGTAGGGCATCGAAATACAGTAAAGGTCCCTGTTTAGTGCCGGTTGAATAGCGCCGGTTGCCGGTATGGTGCCGGCGTTTTCGGCTCGCACACACTGGAATACCAAGTCGTTGTTCTGTAGTTTGAATACTGCCGATGTCCGGTTTAGTGCCGGTGAGATTTCGGCGCACACCCCGGCAGTAAACACGGACCTCTACGCTATCCCGGACTTGACCCACTCTGATGGCTCTGTGTAGAATTTTTGTGACTACGGACCGAGTCCTGCTAGATTTTGGGATGCGCAACTGACAAACGAGCTTAATGTCAAGAAAACAACAACAACAACAACAACAACAACAACAACAACAACAACAACAAGCCAGACCCCGGAGCCCTTCCACGGCAACTTGGATGCTGCTCTTGGGCTATAGGGTAAACGTTGGCGGTGCTAGGATAGCTGCTGGGTTAGCTTGTTCAGAAGGGCATGTTGTTGTCGTCTTCACAACACGGTCGCTATTAGAGCGGGGGCACTCTGTTCACTCTTTCCTTGTTCGCAGAAAAAATGGGTCCATCCGAGCCTACAGAATGTTCGTTGCCAATATTTGCCTCCAAGTCAATCGTCAGTGCTGCTGTCTCTCTCTGTTTGCACGTAGTTCTGTTCCACCTGCACTGGTTGTGACGGGGGTTCGCCTCTCTTTATCGCCGAAGTCGCTTCGCTGGGATAAGAAGTCCCTTCACAGCCGACAGAAGGAGCTGAGGCTAAAAAGTGCGCCACCCAATCATGCCGCCTGAAGAGGCTAGAAAGTGTGTCACCGGAACCAGCCGCCTCTCAACGGTAGCTGTTGATTTACACCCCGCATCATAACCATCTACAATCGCCGAACCATTGACGCAGATACAAACATGAACATAAACATGGTTGAGGATATCCAGCCGTAAATCACCAGCCGACCATCCAATGCCATGGCGGTCCAATGCGACGACAGTTGATGGATGAAAGCCTTACGTCAGGACAAGAGACCACGAACAGCAAGTGCAACCAACACCCAACCAACTGTCTCGTCGCCACAGCAATGTCTACAGGACAGACATCGTCAGTGTTGCCATGATCGGTGACAGAGCGGTGCGCTGGATTCTCGTCATGGCTTTTTGGACAACGCACACACGGAGCAGTGCACCGGAGACAGGTGGTGAAAACAGAGACGATGTTGGGGACTAATTGACGCCGACTAACAGGGAAAAAATGCGACGCCGACTAGTCGTATGTATGAGTATGACGGGTACAAGACAACACCAAATTATCCCGCCGCCAAAAGTTGGGTCTTTTCGATTAAGGTTCAGAATGGACTGGCAATGACGCGCTTGAGTCCAGAGTTCGCGAAAGCAATCGCAGTGCTCGAGAGGGTCGGGGCATGTAGTGGTGGCAACAAGGGCGTCAAATATGCGATCCCAAGATGTTGTTGCCGCACAAATCCACCACTTCTGCACGGTATTTTCAGAAAGGGAGCCAGCCCATTTCTACTTTTGTAGCGAGTAAACAGATCCCACAGAAAGACTACCGTTCGAGATACAGAAGGATCGCACCACCCCACTTTTGAAAGGTGGCTACTATGATGGTCTATGGTAGTGCATATTTGCGATGCGGCCAAATGTGCGCTTCCCCGGTGCACTGTAGTTGGAATCAAAGGCATCCCCCCTGCCATCCCCGCTCTCCCTCTAGGGAGCGCATGTGACTCCGACTCCAAAAGTAGCACGATTTATCTACATTGTAATGATCGGTGCTGCAGTTCTCTCTCTAAAACTGCTGCGGGTGTGGAAGAGGGAACCAATCTTCCGGATTTGCAAAAGTAGACATTGCTCACCTGCTGTGTCGAGGTGGCGGACACATCAACAGAGGCATCCTTGGGCTGGGCAGCCCACTTCCTGGACTTGCCCTTGGTGACTGGCGTCTTCTCGAGGCTCGTCGCGCTCAACGAATTGGATGTCTCTGTAGTCGGACTATTAGGAACCTTCCTCGCCACCACGATGGCATCGCCGTCCTCGCCGTCCTCGGGAGGAAAGTACACGTTCGAGTCGCCGTTACACGGACACGATTGATCAGCACCCATCGTTCTGCTCTCGTTCGCACGTCGTACCGATAGCTGCCCACGCTCTGCGCTGCACCTCTCTGGTGGTGTGTGCGTGTGTGCTCCTCTGTCCTCATCCTCATCCCTCTCTCCCTCGGTCTTCTGTCCGCGGAGCCCCCTGCTCCCGGCCGGCGCCGGTCGTGCATACGCCAAAGCTGGCGAGATAAAAAGGTTCTCCAGCTGGAAAACGCCTCCCAGAACCACACCCTACAACGCCTCATTTGAATTGAACGGGTCACACCGCCGCAGCAACAACGGCTGGCGGCCAACGCGATAGTAGCGGCGTTCCCTTCAGCAGCTCACACCAGCCTCATACCAGTCTACGACAGCAGATGGAGGTTGATTCCGCTGCGGCTGAGGCAAGCTCTTGGCAGCTGGAGGAGGTGCTGGCTTGTAGCGAGGACGAGACGCTCGATGTTGGTGGGGAGGAGGAAGCTGCTGGGCTTCCTTTCGACGCCGCCGAAGGCGAAGATAGCGATGACGAGCCCTCGCCTGCAGGTGGTGCAGGCCTCTGGGACCCATCTCTAGGTATGGCAGGCTATAAACGTATGGGTATGGCAGGTTGGTTCGCCGTGTTGTTGGTACGTTGTTTTGTTGGTACGTTACTCATCCGCGTGCTCCGATGTTTTCACCCGCGCGCACCTGGGTTTGACTCGCTTGCACAGGGGAGATCGCGACCCTTGAAGAAGAGATAAAGAAACTAGAGTTCCCCAACCTCGAAGACGGGACCGGCAACTTTGGGGAGAAAACCATGGACAACGCAGTCGCGATGTTGATGGCGAAGACCGGACGCGGCTTCAGCCTGAAGAGAGAGAATAAAACAAAGGTGACGTTGCGTGTTTCCATGTGTTGTTGGTGTGTGCGAAAGATGCCTGTGGGCTCGGCTTTTTCGTCTCGTCCACCGTAATCGCCTTATGATTAGCGACATGCGCAGCCTCTAATGTTGGACATCCGACGGCTGCTGACATCTGAATGTGTTGCCGCCGCCCCCCTCCAGCTTTTCACGAAAAAGCAGGAAAAGAACTCCCGCATGCGAAACAGATGGAGCTCCGTATGGATCAAGTGCTGCCAGGGGGGGAAGCCGAGAGCGTGTCAACGTGTCGCGGATCCGAGCGCTCGCCGCAACACAAAGTCACAGAAGGTTTGTCTGCCTGAAGTACGAACCGATGTGGAGCTCCCGATGTTGAGCTCTCGCCACCGTTGTGTCTCGGCTCCTCTTTTTAGCGCGTCGGGTGACGAGTCATCTGACAAGTCAACGGAGGAGTCGCGATGGGAAATGGACATTGGGCGCGCTTTGTTGTTGAACTTCATTTCTTTTTGGCGCCGATTGAACATGATCGCTGCATACATGGACTTTTCGGGACATCGTCCGCGGTTGAACGTTCTGAGCTGCTGCGCTGTAGTCCCCCTCTCTCTGCAATATGAAGCGCTCGAAAACGCGAGCGTCGACGCAAGGAGTAGTTGTGTGCCGGGTCAGGACCTTTTGTTGGTCGCACGGCGGCCGCACCTCTTCGCTGTGGTCTCCGTTGTGCGGGCGATGCTCCAACGCGTTCTTCCGGCAAATTTGTTGGCTTTTCTGTTGTTGCTTGCTTGCTGGTTGCGCACCCTCTGCGCTGTAGTTGTCGAGGAAAGCACCGCAACAAGGGACGTAGGTAAGTCCACCTCCCGTGTGTATGTGTGTGTGTGTGCGGTTTGTCTTCGTGCGTATGAAACGCATGGAACGCAAATGGCGTAACGCTAAATGGCCATCGCTCTTCGCGCGGACACACATATTTCTTCTGTACCCTCACAACACTGTCGTGTTGTTTATACCCTGTCCGAATCCCAGGTGGGTTGCGAGTTCCACTTGGGGCTGTGGTGGGGGGCCGACATGAATACACCGCAAGTTGCAAAGGTGAGTTAAGTTGAGGGGAAGTACGTCGGTACAATGGATAGATCGCGTTGGATGCGTTAATGTAGGCAGCCCAAAGCTAGACATTCTTAACAAATGATGTTCACAACGCATTGCGTGGTTGAGTTCTGGCAACCTGTTCAGAAGGAAGGTGGTAGCATTTGAAGGTGGTAGCATTTGAATTTTTGTGCGTGTCTCGTAGGTCGCCTCTCGACAACAAAGAGCAATTGACCAACCACGCGGAAGCACGCCCGTTGCATGTGGATGAGGTCAACTCAACGTTCGCGAGGTGGTATGTCGTCGGTACTGCGTATGCACGACGGACTCGAGGCTTCCCAGGCGGCCCACACCAGAGATCCTTTGCAATGACGGGGACAAAACACAACCAGAGTAACAATACATTAATAGTCGCCGGCATTTCTACATCATGTTGTGTGGTGGCGCGTTTGGTTGACAAGTTTAGTGCTCTGCTCGTTGTGCCCCGTGCTTGCTAGACGAAACCTGGGAGGAACGGTCGCCCGAGTGGCTGTGCAGGGACACTCGTATGTGGAAAGCTTCAGGACCAAGCACCTGCGAACGTTCAACTTCGTCCTGAACGCAGTGAAGTACGAGCAGTGCAGCCAGCACGCCACGGAGGTTAGTTGTGGCGGCCTTCGCTTGCGGCGATGGACGGACCCAGATTTTTTCTCCCCCATTACACCTAACCGTACCCCCCTCAGATGCGGTGCCTGACCAAGGAAAGTCACAGCGACGCGGCCATGAGTTGTGTCTTTTCCCCCCATTTCCTTCACTCGCCAACCCGACTTCTGCGTGCCCGCTTGTATAGCACAAGGTTATGTAATGGAGTTGTACTTGCCTTCGAGTTGTGGAAGGCGATCAGTCTTTGTGGGCAGCACCAACGACGCTGCTGGTATTCATGTCAATGCCGAACCTGACTTCCCTCCCGAACCCCCCCCCCCCCCTGTCGCACACCGCCCTTACCCATGGGCATGCCGTGTTGGCAGGACACTGAAACACAAATCCTCGGGGCTCTCAGTTACGAAGCGATACCTGTCGTGCGTGACGAAAAAGCGGCGCGGAAACTGTTCGAGGAGTTGGTGGCAAACCCGACGAAGGCGAACCTCACGTACGACACCGGCTCCGGAAAGTTGGTGGACCCTTCAATACCGACGTCCGAAGCCGCTGGTGTCTCCATGGTGTCCCGCACATCCGTGCCTCACTTCGCGGAATTACTTCGTGACCAGAACGTCCACACGGTGGTGCGCATCACACCGATGTCTACGGCGTCCGAGTGCGGTCACCTCGTCCCCCTTGGACCGGACGGCTTCTTCCTCTGCACGTGCCTGCGGCAGCTCGTCTACGGGCTACTTTGCCCGCACGCCATCAAGGGCTTGTGGTACTAACGTGCCTCCCAATTCAACGGAGCAACCATTTCACCAAGGTGGCGTGACAGTGAGACGTCATGGACGATGGCAGCGCTGGCCGCTAAGCCTGCCAAGCTATCGACCGGAGCTGCGGGGCTGACGGGACCTGCGGGGCCTACCGGACAGATGCCGCCCGTCGACACCAGTCCGATCGTGTCGTCCCACTCCGGACCCAACTTGTCGGCCTACGCGTACGCCAACGGCGTCGCCTTAGGGAAGGAGCTGGGTGGTATGTTCAAAGAGGTCCCGTCTGTGGCGAGCATCCAACGCTTGATGGAGTCCATGAAGCTTCACGCCAAGCAACAAATCGAGGTGGAGAAGCGGTCGTTACGAGACGAGTCAACGAGCCGGGTGTTCACGGGAACTCTCCCCCGGCCCACCCCTGCCCTGCCGCAGGGAGACGCCGGGGACCCTGGTCGGGGGGGGCGCGGCCGGGGGGGAAAGGGGTCTACCGGAAGAGGACGGGCAGGGGAAAAGGGTGACCCTGGAAGCAGCAGCCAGGGAAGCGGTGGCGGTGGAAACGGCGGCCGGCGAAGCGGTGGCAGGGGCGGAGGGACAGGCCACGGGCGCGCAGGGGGGGGCGTAAACTCTGCTGGTTTCGCTACGGGTTCGCCGAGCGGTACCACGGGGGTTCGCCGAGCGTCCCACCCTCCGGCAGGATCGGACACCACCAGCGCCGCGCCTATCGGCTTCCAGGCGGCACCCGTCAACGGGGCGCACACGTCCGAGGGCTTGGCGTTGCCGTTTCGTGCCCTGGACAACGTGGACGTTTCTCGTCGCGGGGGGGGGCAGGCTTCTCCACCGTTCCAGACGACCGCCCATCTTGTTCAGTTGGGGCGTCTGCAACCACCGCCCCGTAAGAAGCAAACGGGGCCCAGCAAACGACACAAAAGTAGTAGTGCGCCGTAGTGGAGGAGACCGTTTACCTGTAGGACACGTCAGGAAAATGTAAAGCGTGTTGCCGATGCCTTACTCGGCGTTGCATTCGCTTTGTTACCGTTGGCGCGTGTTGGTTTGCGCGCGCGTGTGGATGTGTGTTGCGTGTGTTGGGGGGTCTGCCAACAGCATCTGTTGTGTCGGATTGGTATTATTTCCTTCGGTAGCCGGCCCGCCGCAGCAAGGAGAAGGGGGATTCGCTTGGAAAACCATTGCCGGTTGGCAGGGGTGGAGGGGCAAGAGTCTCTCGACCCCGCGGAGTCTTCGTTCTTCCCCGTGTCCGATATGTTTTGAGTTTTTTTTTGCGCGTTGGATGAGAGTACCGCTGGTCCCTTTATCATGACCACTCATTGGAATTAAGTTGCAGCCTTGATTCGGCGTCGTGATGGTGTATCTTCTTTGCCCGTTGACATTTTATGCGGTTTCCCTAGAGCTCTCCGGTTTTGAAAGTACTCGCGTGTTCATGTTGGCAGTTGTCATGATGCTCCAAGAATCATATGATACAAACCAACTTTTCTTCTCTACGTCGACCGTCCGCACAACACGGAGGCAGCAGCTGCACGGACCACCACAAAAACCGCGACCATTTGGGATGACATCCGCGCCGCACCACCACGCTCTCCCCCCCCTAAAACAACACTAAGACACGTCCTCGACTACCGTATACGACACAAGATGACACCCCCTGGACCGATTTTCAAAGCTCGACTACGCCACGACGAAGAAGATGCATAAACGAAACGATACACTTTCGGAGAGCTCTCGACCAGACAGCTTCAACGCCCCCGTTTTCGGCGCTGCGACTCTTTCTGCTGTTGATAAATCGAGCTTTCAAAATCGGTCGAGGGGGTGTGTTATCTTGTGTCGTATACGGTACACTAGCACTGGCAAATCAATGTACCTCGATTACACTGCAACATTTCCAAACTACGTCGTCCACATCATCCATGTCCATGTGGGTTGTCTGCTGCTGTTTTACGTGCGCGGCTACTGCTGCCATAGGTCTCAAGCGGATGCAGCCGTTGTTGCTGCGGCGGTGTGACCCGTTCAATTCAAATGAGGCGTTGTAGGGTGTGGTTCTGGGAGGCGTTTTCCAGCTGGAGAACCTTTTTATCTCGCCAGCTTTGGCGTATGCACGACCGGCGCCCGGCCGGACAGCGCACACGCCGTGAGTCAAGTTGACAGTCTAGCACCACATAGCACAGCCCATCCTTTGCCCCTGCTGCCATCTGCCATTCAACCGGAACACATACGGCACTTAGGTGACAACGAGAGAATATCACGTCGACGGCCCCGTTGTAAATCCCTCCTAAAGCATCTTCGCGAAGCTCTGAAAGCCAAAACAAGGCAGAGAAACATGTGGAGTTTTAGGGGGTGGGGAGGCTCCAGCCAGCAGGAGGAGCAGGCACAGAACGATGTACAGCAGCAGCAGGAGCAGCCGCAGGAAGAAGAAGAGGAGGAGGAGGACGAGGACGACGAGTACGAGGAGGACGAGGACCCGGAAGAGACTCATTTCATCGAGAGAATGCTTGCGGACATGGATAATTTCGGGATTTCTTTTTCTCAGTTGGACCAACGCAACGAGCGCGACGCGCTAAGGTTGCTAGGGTGGGCCTGCAAGAGCAAGGCAGCTCCAGGTACGCCATGCGTACAGCAGGACTGTATGTCGAACCGACCCTTCACTATTCTGCGTCCCGGCCAACTTTGCGTGGTGTAGTGTTTTGGCCTCTCGAATGTATTTATTGGAGATGCTGCTGTCGAGATATCTCTTGGGACGGCAAAATGCAGGAGGTACATGTGCATCAACGCATATGAATACAAAGCAGCCCGATTGTACTTCACCTACGGGCAGACGGGCATTACCCGTAAGGATGCGAGGGTATGCCACTATTCAGGGCAGTGTACCACTAATCCGTTATGGTGGCATTTTACCACTATTGGCACCCCAATAGTGATGCTTTTGTCACAATTGAAGAGAAAATATTAAGATTTGATGTGCACACTACCGACGGCATGGATTAACCTATATACTCACATACGCGTTGCACGAGGCTTACAGGATTTTGGTCCAACAAGGGGACGCCGGCTTGGGAGATATGTGTACAGCAAGTTTGAGGCCGAGGAGAGGCACATAGGCATCACACAGCAGTGCATCACATAGCGTACCAGCTCACCCAAGCATGGTAGACCAAGTTCTCCCCCGCGCGTTTCACACAGCGGAGCATAATGACGACTACGTTGCGATAAACAGATTTATTGCTGTGTCCCCAAACGTGTCCCTATTTGGGCTTCCGGTGCTTAAAGGGTCAACGGAGGGAAGGGTCCTAGAGGTTCAAGGGAGGGCAACTCACCGGGCGATGGAAGAGTTTAGTTCTTAAAATGATGCGCCTTTTGCAGGGGGGTAGGAATCCGCGAAAGGACAGGATGCATAGTGTACGTGGACAGGGCGCGATGAGCAGCTCGTGGTTGTCGAACTTGGTTTACCCTTAAGGTGTTGATTTTGAACGTTTGTGAAACGGCCCTATCTATTGGATGCGTGAGAGTGATGACCTCCAGCACGATTAGCGGACTGTGGGATAGAATGTGGGATAGGGCTACAGGAGATTCATCCAAGCAAAAGTTTGCCTTTTGGGCTGGCACGGCGGTACCGCATCTGGTACTGTCCACACATCGCGATTGAGGTACTTGCAGTGCATCCCCCCCACCCCCCACCCTACTTCGCTGCACTCTGTACTTGAGTCTCATCAATGAAGGAATGCACAGTTTTCAAAAGAACTACTAGTATTCCGGTTTTCGCTGTCTTCGTCATCCGTTCCGTTCGCTAGCGAAGTTCCTCAAAAAGGAAGTGGACTTGGACCCAACTACTGACGATACGATGCACGCCCTCGGCGCTCTACATACTTTTGTTGCCATGTCGATTTCTTCATACGTGGTCATGCTGGACGCAGACGAACCGCCAGTAGGCGAGAGAATTGTCCATGCTGCTGTGCCCACTCACAGACAGCAGCCCGCT
This sequence comes from Ectocarpus siliculosus, assembly GCA_000310025.1. Taxonomy (NCBI): domain Eukaryota; class Phaeophyceae; order Ectocarpales; family Ectocarpaceae; genus Ectocarpus; species Ectocarpus siliculosus. The sequence goes on along the minus strand of FN649727.1, from coordinate 6,693,821 downwards.
GGCTGCGGGTGTGCAAGCATAGTATGTTCAAGGGGGGCGGGGGTTTTATACCTTGTTTCTGGTTTTGCGAAAGCCTCTACCGATTCTTCGGTGTCCTATGCTTCTTGAAGAACACGTGTCGTTAGCCAAGGGGGTGTCCTTAATGGAGGTTTGACGGTATTCCTAAATTCTTGCGAAATTCAGCTGTCCTGTGATACCCCGTGCGAACCGGTTTGGGAACTAGGGGCCTGGTGTGCTATTGCTGTGCTGCTTTGCCTTTGGTGCTCTGTGGGGGATATGTGTTTGTATGTGCCCCCAACGTTCTTGTGAGCTACTTCGTGTCCAAAAATATTGCTTTTAAAGGGCAACAGACACTGGACGTATTGTTCGATATCACCGTGTTCCTCAGGGACCCGTCCAAGCGAGTTTCTTTCGTGTTTCAGTGCAGACCCCTATCTCTAGTTGGCCGCCGTTTGGCGTGTTTGACGACAAGTGTGTTGCACAAAATATATTCGTGCGTTGTTCGTTGCTGCCGCTGTTGCTCCATATTCTTTGAATATACCACCCGTTGTCCACGACTCGAACGTATTGCGGTGGGGACTACTGCGGCTGTTTTACTCTTGCTTTGTGGGCAACATTCGTGTGGTTCAATTCAATCTGTCTGAGAGAGGTCCATGTACTCGTCTTGACTTGGAGCGTACCTGTGGTCGCTCATTTACGTGTGGGCTTTCTCTACACCAGGAGCGTGTAAGAACCTAAAATGAGACTTTAAAGTATGGCAGTCCGTTTTGATCATTTTGGCCTCAAGATCAGGCAGGAAAAAACGAGACTGAAAATGTTTAGTATTTTTACGGTATATACCCTCGCACCCCTACGCCGCGAGACCGTGGTGCATGGTCCAAACGCTGTTTCTACGCTGCTGTTGCGTCGTTTTCTCCCTCGGCGCGGAACATGTTTGCAGATGTCATCAACAAGATTGGCGAACGGTGCACTGACCTCTCGGCTAGGTCGCTATTCGGACTTCCGGCCCTCCAAATTGCGGTTCAAAACGCACATCTTCCTGGGGTGAAAGAGGTGAACCACGAGATACGTCGGTGTATTTTTATTTCCCATACTGTAAACAGCGGAAGGAGTTCGTTAGCAAGTTTTCACGGTCTGCTAGTTACTCTTCCCATCTACAGGCCTTTCATGTCCTCTGAATGGAGATCATAAACCACTGGACTCCTCTGTCTAGTTGATGGGGAACTTGTTTGCATCACACGGACGCAGTACGGGTCAGCGTGCTGCTGCACAAAACTGAAACGGTAGCAGCATCGTAGAGTTTCAGTGAAATGCGTAACACCTATGCTTCTTGTGTATCATATCGCCATTCCCCTTCGCACATGTTGTGCCCTCCTGGCAAATAGTAGGTCCCAGCCCCGCTGCAACCATATTCTCTTGCCTTCAACAGTGTTGTCGATTGTGCTATGCATAATACTTCCGGCCGAATTCACCGATACATTTCTCGACGCTGCGAGCAAACCGACCAACCTTTTCAACAGGGGGCACGTTGAGGGATGTGAACGTTCGCAAGACAAACATGTTTATCCCGGGAGTAGTGAGAGGGCTGCATCTTATGCCCTACAATTTCGCGCACTTTGCGTTAAGTAGGCGGTCCCTCCCCGAAAATGTATCCACGCGAGCTACAATTATGTTAGGCGCTGCCCTGACGTGTGCCGCTTTGGGCACGAGGGGGAATGGCCACGGATGTTGGCCGCGAAGCCGCCGTATCGCCCAATGGCGATGACTGTAGATCACGCCTTTTGAATCGGGTAGAGTTTTTCCGAGGCTCATGACCCCCGTCGAAAATGCGTTCTGTCAAGCATCATACCTTTTTCTATTTGTCATATGCATAAATAGTGGGATAAAACTTGGGGACTTATCAGAGCTCGTCGTAAATGTAAATGTCATGCTCCCAATCGACATCTTGGTCGCATGTCTCCTTGACTCGTTGCTTCAAAACCGTTCCAGATGCTCCGTATGGGGGTGGACGTCAATAGTATGTCGGGCGAGCACATCATGTCCACAGCTCTTCATGAGGCGGTGGGATCGCGGAGCTTGGCTCTTGTGAAACCGCTGTTGACGCAAGACGAACTTGAGGTTGACGTCCTCAACCGCGCTGGACAGACCCCCCTCTACCTGTGCGTGGGAAAGGCTATTGAACCCGACGAAGAGGACATCGAAATTGTCTATGCCGACATGGCGGTGGCGCTGATAAATAGAGGCGCAGATGTGAACAAGGGGAGCCCTGATGATCCAAACGAGACGCCCTTGATACTCGCTCTTCGAAGCCAGAAGTGCATGATCTTGGCGCAGATGCTGAAATTGGGCGAGAAGCCGCCGGCGCCGGTTGTCGAGATGTGCATGAAACATCTCGAAGGCAGCAAGGGAAACGAGGTCGTGCTCGAGCTGCTCGTCAACGCAGGTTGGGGCCGTAGTGCTCCAGACGATGCGAGGACGGAAACTGCTGAGCGCTCGCGGGATATCAACGAGGTATTGAGGGCGGTGCCGCCCACGGGTTCGGAGTACCCTTCTACTGGGAATCCCGTCCCTGGCCAGACCTACACGTTACACGATGCAGTCCGGAGCAAAAACCTGAGCGCGGTGGAAGGACTGCTTAGCACGGTTAGGAATGTTAACGCCGTCGGCACTGATGGAGGGACCGCGCTGCACTTGGCAGCCACAATGGGCCGCGACGACATCGTGGAAGCGTTGATCCGGACCACGGGCATCCTTGTGGACAAAGTTGACAACCACAAACGGACAGCCCTTTTCAGGGCGGTATCGGCGAACCACGTTGAAGCCGTGAAGACCCTACTCAAGGCCGGCGCCTCTTGCAACGACAGGGATCGTTTCGGATATACCCCCCTGCGACAGGCCGTCAAGAGGCCGGCCGGGGCGATCATGGAAGCTCTCCTAGATGCGGGAGCGTCGCCGGGCCTGGGTGGCGAGCAGGGTTTCACGCCTCTCCACACCGCATGCGAGTACGATGCGCCTGGGACGGTGGAAGCCTTGCTCCGCGCCAAGGCTCTGCCGGGGCATTGCTGGAACGAGTCGCTGCAAACTCCGCTTCTGGTGGCGTGCAAGCGAGGAAACCTCAGTGCGGTGCGGTTGCTTCTTCCCCACCTGTCGGAAAGGCAGGTCAACATGCGCAGCAGCACTGATTCGGGCGCAGAGACTCCGCTCTCGGCCGCCATAACATGCGAACCCCCGAAGATGGAAATAGTGGATATCGTGGAAGCGGTGAGTTTTTTCTGGTCCTTGAATGTGCTTGTAGTTTAGTTTCGTCGCCGAAACGTGGACTACCAACGGGAGCTGGTCGAGGGTGCCTTTTTGATGAATCTCATGTCGCCGACGAAATCACACCCAATTGCACCACCAGGGCATAACGCCCATTGAACTTAAGAGAACACGTACATACATAGTCGGGGCGACTCGCAGTTTCAGTTTGTGGCGGTCGGTGTCTTGTATTTTTCCCTTATAGACCTCATCATATGCCTTGTGTGTTACCCACATGCAGCCAATGCGATGCCTGCGCGCCAACTAACCAACGGACAGGGTGGCAACGCGTCCTTTCACACCGGGTCGCGAAAACGATGTCCCGTGTTTAAATCTTGTGTCACCTTCGACATTTCCTCAGTTTTGCGAGCAAGCCGTTGCTTCCGGTAGACGGGGCGCACGTGAACATGCCTCTGGAGGCGTCGTGACATGTGCTCTGGTGCTCGCTCTCTGCCAACAAACGCGCTCATCATTTCTGTACTTTAGCGCTGTCGTGTCGGCATCTCCGTGCGCGTTCTAGTTACAGTTTCTTGAACACAAGTACGAAGTACAGTATATGTTTTTGGTTGTAGGCGCGTTGATGCAAGTGTCATGGAGCAACTACCGTATTCCTCGCCGTGCGCGCCTTAGAACTCAATACCGTCTCGCTCGAAGCTCACCGTTTCCCCCTCGTGCTTGGTGTGCATTGCACCGCCCCCCGATTTGCACCCCTACAACGAACAGCTACTGAAGAACGGCGCAGATCTGCACATGCAGAAATCAGGTAATGGGGTGTCTGCGATATTCACGGCCCTCATCCTAAAGCTGGAGGGCGTCGCGGTCGACCGCATCGCCGCGCACCCCACGATCGGCCCACGAGTGGTGCGAGCGCTTGTCGCCGGCGGAGCCGATATCAACGATATGACTTTCGCCTCCGCATATAGCCCTCTGCACGCGGCGTGCATAGAAGGCGCCTGCGCGGAGGTGATCCAGGAGCTATTGGATCTCGGGGCCGACGTGGACGTGCCGTGCGTCTCTGTCAGCTCCTTGGCCCCGCTCCACCTGGCCGCAGGTTTCGGGGGGAATATTGGAGCCATCCGGCTCCTGATGGGGCTACGAAACTCGGGAGGTCTCAATGCCGTGGCTCCGCCGCCGAACGACAGGTCAAGTACGGGGAAGTGCTGGCGGAGAGAAAGCAGGGCCACAAGATTGATACAGATGCAGGCGGGAAGATCGGGGGGGTAGCTGTGAATCCTATGGTTGGGGCCTGCCCCGCTCTCCACTTCGGGGGCGCTCGTTGCGTGCATTGTTCATAGTGTTGCTGCCGCTGCTGCGAAGCAGGGTATCCAGGAGTATTCGATGTTGGTGGACGCGAGTCACCGTTGCTCCATTTTATTTCGCGACTCATGGTCTATATGTCAATTTCACGAACTCTACATCGTGGGCAATGCCTTCGCCACCATATCTTGCATGTAGGTAAAACATATTTGTATGCTCACCCCCGCCGTTCTCTGCCTCTTCAAATCGCAATTTCAAAACCAGTGCCTAGCACGGTTTTGCGGACACAAGAGGTGGCTTAGTGTAACTGCGTAATTTCCAGAAATTTCCTTCTCTATCTCTACTGGGAAGAGGCGCTGTCATGTCAAGTATTGAAGATTGACGTGTCGTCCCTGCCCCTCCCCGTTTCTCGTTCCCACCGTTATTGTCAGAGCCACCATTCTGTACCTGGCCGTTCAGAACAACATGACGGAGGTGGTGAGGTTTCTTTTGGAAGAAGGAGCCGACATGGACATGATGCCTAACGAAGATGATGGAACGCCGTCCAAGAGTTCCATGATCGAGTACGCTGCTTTTGCCGGAAGCCTCGACTCGATGAACCTCCTCATTCAGGCCAAAATGTTCAGGGAAGAGGCGGAGGAGAAGCAGCGGAAGGAGAAAGCGGGTACCGCGGGGGCGTGAGTCAACGACGAAGCCCCCTGTCAGTGATCTGCTGCCGCTGCCGCCGCTACTGCTGCTGCTGCAACTGCAACTGACGGGTTGTTGATTGTGCATTCGAAATACAGCATGAATGACTCCGGCATTGCCCGTGGGGCAATGCCTCCCCGGAAGAAGGTCTGGGTGAATTCCACACCGACAGTGGACGGCGTACTTCGATTATTGAACGAGGTGGCTGGTGGTTTTGCATTATTTCTCTGGTGTGAGGAAAATCTCGAGCGCGTTAGCTTTAGCCGTGTTTGTTTGCCTACTCTACGTCGCGTCGGTTGTTTCTCCGGCCCTCGCCTGCGGGCAGTGTATCACGCTGCGAATGCAGATAGCTGTTGCTGACTACACTTTCGCACGAAGCTTGAGCTCCCCCTCCCCCCGTTTGTCACGGAGAGGCAACTTAAAACAGGCGGGTATGTAAGAACGAAGGGGTTAATCCTTTTTAAAAATATTGGCAATGAGTTCGAGCAGCGTTTCGTTCTGTTCATGTTGAAGTCGACTGTTGGCGGCTTGCGGAGGCTTGTTTGGTGTATGTGCTGTAGCGTTTCCCCTCCTCAGATACCCAACGAGGTTGGGCTTGGTGGAGGCGTTAGCACTACGTTGCCATCTCGTCACCACCTTGCCAGTGAGTGCGCGCCCATACTGGTTAGCCTGTTGCGGAACCATGCATATATCTGAGTCGCCATACTTTGCCTAAGCAATCAGCATTACAGGGATAGAAATGCCATCCCGTTGACGCTCTTGCCGGGTGCGATGCTTCAGTTTTCCGAATGGGGGGGGGGGGGGGCGGGTACCGTAGAATACGGTATGTAATGCTCTGACCTGCTGCAGAAAAATGGGGGGTTAGTAAGGGATACAACACGGCGCTGACTAGTGGGTGCGATGCTTTTGTTTTCTGAAGGGGGGGGGGGGATGCCGTAGAATACGGTATGTAATGCTCTGGAACTGTTGCAGAGAATGGGGGTTACAACGCGGCGCTGATTAGCCAGATATAAGGAAGTGTTCGTTTTGATCTGGCTCGACTGGACCGGAGCAAAACATCTCCGTAGCTAGAAGGACGGGATTCGTTTTGTTTTCATTTTGCGTTCTCTCATGAGGGCGCGCTGGCCAGAGGGGAAGGTTGGGCACATGTCACAATCTATGAAGGTTGGTTTGAGGAGGTTGGGAGGACGGGATCGACCTTGAACCCGTTGAATGTCTATGCTGTTTCCGCTGTCGCACTCAGAGGGAGAAGCCCTTCTGTTTGGCCCGGGTTCCCTACCAGGCTTGAGACTACGTAGACGGGCTGAGACAACGACCCTAAAGATGGAAGAAGAGCATGATGAAAACGAACGAGGCATAGAAAAAGACAAACAAGCGTTGGTATTCCATAAGGCAGGCAGGTGTCTGCAATCGATTATGTTAGCGTCATCTTCTGCTACTACTACTACTGATGATGTGGGTCGTGTGCGTATTTAAACGCCTGAAGTTGCCGCGGATCCTTGTCGCTAACCCACGTGATACAAGCTCTCTGCACGTTTCACGCTAAATTTACATGGCTCAAGTTTGCAAGGTGTACTTCGTAAGCGATCACATGGATGGTAAGGTTGCGCGACGCCACCACAATGCACGCGACTTGCCACACGTCGTTGAAGTTTTGGAGTTGCGGACAACGGACGGAACGGTCGTCAGTACGCAAAAGAAGTGGGGGTGTAGAAGTGGACGCCCGTCGGCTTCCTTGCGACGCCGCCTTGTCTTCTGCATGGCAGAAGGCAGGTGGAAAGTCTACTGGTGTACCGTGGTAGTTAATTCTTTCTTCGGATACGTTGCGCTTGGTTGCAACACGATTAAGTCACAAGGAGTTGCAGCGACTGCCCGGAAACTAATCGGTGAAACCTCTTCTTATTGAGACATACACCGTGTCTCAGGCGAGAGGTTCTCCCGCAGGAAGTCCTAAAAGTCTGGCACACCCGGTTGCGATGGTACAGGTTCATACACCTCGTGTCTCTCTTTAAGAAGTGAGACCGAGTCAGAGACAAAACCATTCGCGCTCTGCGCAGAGGTAGAACGAGCGGGTTTGTTTTCGCGTGTGTGTGTGTCCTCTGCTGAATCAGATGATGATGTTGGTTGCTGCTTTTTTTCTTCCCCGTGATAAATTACATCCGACTAACTAGCGCCAGCTCCGCACGAACAAACAGACGTTCTCCCTCTTCCCCTGGCCAAGCCCCTATTCGCCCTTATCTTGGCCAAGATAAAATAGACTTGAGACGAGGCCGGGGCTACCCCGGGGCTGTTATTTTAACCCTTACGTGACAACAGGCCGATTCAGCTCCGTTCTCAGCTCCGATCACTCACTTTGTTTGCGTGCCGAAAGATCTCGCCGTTGTGCCTCGGAACATAGTCTACATACATAGAGACCAGCAGGGAGACCCCCAAAGCACGCTTATCAGCAACGCGCACAGGACTCACATAGTACAAAACTATTCACCCATGCCTAATCTCTCTGACGTGAGGCAGATATATATCCTTTCCAGATCCAATCTACTGTGCCTACCGGTACTGTAAGATTCAAACGCAAAATACCACCGTGACGGGAGAGTACATAGACTACAGCACCCTGAACATGTGATCAACCCGGTGCCGCATCCGCGGGGGAGAGCAGAGAAAGCGCACACCGGAGCCGATCCTAACGTACTGCCTCGGTGCTTGATGTTGTTGTGATTGCGTTGCGTGTGGTTCCCAGTATTGGGAGTGGAGGGTGCTTCGTCTGCTGTGTGCAAAATTTCGCTCAAAGGCAAGAAGGGTTTTCGGGACTACAGCAGCTCCGATCACAGCTCCGATCACAGCTCTCTATTTGTAGTACAGAATAGTATTTTTTGATGCATTTTGTGCGATAGTGGATGATGGTCTCGATTCTCTGATGAGAGGGCCGTTTTTTTCGTCGATCTGGCGCTGCTGTGAGGCGGTTTTCCCGTCAGCGTCTTCGCATCTAGCGCCGCTAGCATATACATGCGCTTGCCCTATGCTCTGTCCAAGGATGAGGTGGAGAAGATGTACCAACAGGTATTGCTTGCACAGGTACATCCTCTGTGCGGACGGTTGCTGTCGGAGACAGGCATGCACACCTGCTCAGAAACTACATATGCTGCTGCTGCTGCTGTAGTCTATTTCTCTCCGCATAACTGCTACTGCTGTACAGCAGTACTACTGCTGTACTCCTGTTCGTCACCCTTACATGTACCGCGTCCCCATTCCTGTGAGCCCCACACATGGACCCACAGCTGCACCATCCGTGCCGCCGTGATTTAATGGGTGTACACGCATGCTCTAGATCTTTGACCGCAGAGCGGCAGTTTGTTGGGAAAAAAAAAAATCAAATTAACCCAGTCACGTAAAATATATTTAAGGGTCAAGGACGGATTATGGGGCCCGGGAACGAACATGTTTGGAGATGAAGCCAGGGCAGGCGAACCAAGAGCAATATCATTTTGACAAGCTTGTTGCTGATAATGTCATGCAGGGACCGGGGGGTTCACACGGGGACTCCAGGTCATGGGGATGTATTTGTTTTGTTCTCCGACACCCAGACTCCGAGATCAGAGATCAGATTCAAAACTCTCCGCCGTTTGGAGTTTGGATCACCCCGCCACCCCTCTCATTCTCTACACTCCGCCCCCCCTTTTCTACAACCCAATCGCTTTACCACCACTCCTCCTTCTCCTCTCGGCGCATCACCTACGCAGCTACGAAACATTCAACACGAAGGGCAGGTGCCGTGCTCTTGAGATACCCAGGAGGAGCAGGCATCGTTCGTTAGACCGATCCGTCTAGAACGAACAGGTGCGACTTTGTGAAGACACGAAGACACCCACGCTGCGGAACAGGGAGGGGTAGTTGCACCGCACACCGCCAGACCTTCCGACCTTTGAGATTCAATCATGCGCAGGAGGGCTGCTACCACGAGGAGGCCGTCGAAAGGGATGATTGGTGATTTCGCTTGGGGAATGAATCGTGGCAGCCTGGAAGCGCTGCACCTTTTGTGTCGGGCCGTCCAGACAAACCAAGAACCAGGTGAACATCAGCCGAACTGCTTCTTACATGTATGCATAGTGTAGTGTGTGTGGTACACAGTAGCCCTTCGGTGAGAGTGGAATATGCGGCGGAGACTATTCTTTTCTGCACTCTCTCTCTCTCCTCCCCGCTCTTTTGTCTCCCTCCACCGGAACAGCTCTTTATACCCGCACAACGGGCGGTACCATACTGTAGACCACATATACTAAGCAGCGGCGGTCGGTTGGTAGGTCATTGCAGAGCCTACTGCTCTACATAGACTAAATAGGCTACATATGTGGTCTACAGTATGTCTACTATCCTGCTGTAGGCTATTTACAGTCTTGAAGTCTATTCAGCCCCTACGCGTGATTAGAGTCTCAAGGTAGCAGCAGTGTATAGGCCATACTGAGCAGGAGATAAGGTGATGTTCATGTTCCCAAAGCAAGCTCAAACCTGGTACCTTCGAGAAATTACTCCGTCACCTCAAACACTTGAAAGCGCGAAAGCAATCACATGGAGATTACCGACCGTTGCTGGTCAATTAAGTGTTCTCTAGGTAAGCAGTGATGGGAGTTGGGGGCGCGTAAGAGTATCGTAGACAGGGCAGGCAGGCTTCTGGTGAAAGGACAAACGAGGCAAGAAGTGGAACGTTTTACGACCAGAGGGGGGGTGAAAGGAGCAACCGACTGTACGAGCTCACCCGAGCGTCTCGCCTCGAAGAAATACCTACGGGTACATTGAGTAGGTGGCTGTCGAAGCGTGCCGTGGAGCACGCACCGGTAGGCAAGACGACAAGGGATTCGACCGCAAGGAAACGGTGAGGTACTCGCCTTGGCGTAACAACGGCCTTGCTATCCAGATTGACGAGTAGGTGCGTGTTGGATGAGGTGACCCGACACCCGCAACTCATTCAGGCATGTCGCTGCTACCCATACTCACGCGTTTGTACCAACAGTCCGTGTTAAGTTGACCTCTGGGATCAGTGGTAGTGTGGTGGCACGGCATGAATATACTAATAGAAGAACACCGGGGGTTGAAAGAATACCGTACAAGGTGAACCCGGCGTTACAAAAGTACCTGATGAAGTTGCATGCATGCTTCTGTATCTTGCACGTTACACGCATATGAAATCCAGCTGCTGATAATACATCATGTGTGCCTTGTTGAACATCGGCGCGTGTTTGCAGACGTCATCTTCGCCTGCGCGTCACGCTGTCCCGATTTATCGGCTTGTGGGCCGGACATGGGTCATTTCCCTCCGCTCCACCTCGGGGCTGGCTACGGACACGTCGCCGCGATGCATTCGGTACGGCTGTCATCCTACTTCCTACCGCTTGAGAGACTCTTATAAAATCCTTAAATTCTTTTTCGCACAGGAGGGCACGGCTACCTTTATTGTTCAAAACACTCAGAAGCACTTCCGCTGTTCTGCTCAGCGTATTGGTGAAAACCGTCGCAACGGGACCGACCGGCAGACCGCTATCCTTGTTGTTGTAGTGCCTTGCCTGGTAAGACGCGACTTCCTTGGCAATGCGATACTAAACTAGGCCCGGCGCGAACATCCCGACTTTGTGAATATGGTCTCTTGCGGAGTTTGCAGAGTCTCTGTAGTTTGGAGACAACAAAACCGGGCGCGTCTCAAACACAAGCCCTTGCTCCGGTTACCCCAAACACTTGCAAACACCGTGCCCCGTTGTCCATCTCCTCCCAACTTTTGCCCGCCCCTTCTCTTTCCCTGTTTCTACCCGTTGCCTCTTTCTACGCCGCCCCCTCCCCCCCCCATACTCTGTTTCTCTCCCTACCAGCTTCTCGAGCTCGGGGCACGAGTCGATGCCGTGGATCGCTCGAAGAGAACGGCTTTGCACCTCGCGGTTCAGAACGGTCAAGCCGACGCCGTGAAGTTGCTCGTGGCCGCTCGGGCGAATCTCGAGGCGCGTGATTGGTTCGGCAGGACGCCCTTGCACCACGCCTGCAACGGTACGCACGTGAACGGCCTCAGCAACATCATGGCGCACCTGCTGCTCCTGGCGGGGGCTAACGTGCACAGCCTGGACGAGTGCAGGTCTGTCCTTGGTGGTTGAGAGGTGGTGGTCCGGCTGTATAGCTCACTCGTAATTTCCGTTTTTCTTTGGCGATCGAGAGGCGACGTGAAATCTGTTTTACTCGGAGTGTTGTGAGTTGAAACACGTTGTTGTTACTGTTGCTGTGGCCCTCACGCTAAAAACCATTACCATCTCTTCTCCGTGCCTGCTAGCATCTGCAACGGCCTAACTGACGCCAACGCCTTTCGTGCTCCGCCCAAGTATTCCCCATCAGTGTGCGTAGCATTACTGTCTAGGGAAACCTCTACGCGAAACCATACAATACACGCCAGGGGAACGCTGGCTTTCACCCGTTTTCGCTCTTCTCTCCTCGGTACGTCGTCCATTGGTGTACTTTCTGTCCACATTTTTGTACAAGTTTGTTATTTCTTCAGGTTGGTGCCCATCCCCTCGCGCTCTTTCTCGGAGGTGTCAAAACGGGGGAGACGTGAAGTGACAACTGTACCACCCGAAATACGCCCTGTTTGTGTTTTTGAGATCCTCAACTCGTAACCCTGGTTGTGCTATCCCTAGTATTGCATTGATCGGAATTTGTCCTGACAAAAGTTGGGCTATCTATCAAGTAGGTAGTCACCCTCTAGGCGTGGGCGATCCTACCTAAAGTGACCTGCCGCTGTAGCCTTGAAGTATCTCGTTTTTCACTGTCCCTCTTTTCGAGGCGCGTAGAACGAACGCGCGGAACAGGATTTTGGGCAAGCCCCGGCGTACCGACTGGCGAGACAAGACACGAATGACCATGTGGCCGAGTGCCGATTCTGTACTATCCCTCACGTATTTCCACCCACTTAAATCGTGCCCCCCTCTCCCCCCCCCGATGCAGTTGCACGCCTACAATGCTGGCCATGGACAACGAGAGGTTGATGAAGCGCATCCTGCTTGTCGGTCCGAGGCCGTCGCGGGAGATAGCCCGCTTGTACGCCGCGAAGTGCACGGAATCAAGCGACAGCGAGAGACTGCTCGAGATCCTGGCCAAGAGAGGGTGGGCCCCCGCCCCGTCGGACTCGAACGACGGCGGCGGCGACTCAAGCGGGGGCGGCAACCACCGCGAGGGCGGCGTCCGCGATCGCGACAGCGACGAGGACGACTGCACCACCGCCTTCGCGCCCTTCTTCGACGGCCGCGACGACAGCCGAGGAGGGCAGTGCGAAGACTCGCCGCTCCACGAGGCCATCATGACCGAAGACGTCCGGTTCGTGGTGAAGCTCCTGGAGGTGGGGGAAGACCCCAACGCGCTGAACAGGTCTGGGTGGTCTCCGCTCCACGTGGCGACCCGCTTTGACGTCGCCATGGTGGAGGCGCTCATTGACGCCGGGGCTAACGTGGGCCTCAGGCGCCCCCGGTGCGGCTCGACGGCTCTCCACATGTCGGCCATGAAGGGTCGCGTCGAAGTCACCGAGGCTTTGCTAGCAGCTGCTCTATCGAACAACGGCGAGAACAGCGCTTGCGGCTCTACTACTGCTGCTCGAGTGGCCCCATACAGCAGCGTGACAGGGGGCGTGGCCTCAGCACCAATCGCAAACACCGCCGACGGGAAGTTCGGCCGCCCGTCGTCAATGGTGGACGCGAAGGATTACGGGGGGAGGTGCCCGCTCCACCTCGCCGCCATCAACGGCACCAGCACCGGCGTCGTGGAAGCCCTACTACGGGCCGGCGCCGACGTGAACAGCCGAGACGAGGCCGACCGCACCCCGCTGATCTACGCGGCGACGGCGAGCACCACCGGCGCCGTCAAAACGGGAGTCGTCAAGGCCCTGCTCGAGGCCGGCGCCTCGCCCGACCTGAAGGATTCGAACGGGGAAGCTGCCCTCCACAAGGCCGTACTGATGCCGGCCGAGGGTGTCCTGGCGGCCCTCCTCGCCGGGGGAGCTTCGCCCGGCTCGGGCGGGGAGAAGGGCTGGACGCCGCTCCACGTGGCGTGCGAGTACAACGCGCGCGGCACGGTGGCGGCTTTGCTCCGCGCCGGGGCTGTGCCCGGCCACTGCTGGAACGGGCACCTGCGACCCCCGCTGACGGTGGCGTGCATGTCTGGGAGGCTGGGCGCCGTGGAGCTGCTGCTGCCGAGGCTGTCACCGAGGCAGATCAACATGCGTGACCGAGTGAGCGGCGCGGACGACGGCGGAGTGACACCCCTGGTGGCCGCCGTGTGGTACGCCTGCGAGGAGGAGGAGGAAGAGGAGGACGAAGCCCTTAGGATTGTCGAGGCGGTGAGACTTTTCTGGCAGCAGTAGGTCCCGTCGGTGTTGGTTGTGGTTCGTTTCGTCTCGTTTCTGCTCTGTGCTCTGCGAGAGTCGCCCAGATCGTAGGGGAACGCGCTCGCAACGGGAGCTGAACGTGCCGCGCGTTCAGATTAATCCTGGAGTAAACGAAGATCGGAACGAGGGGTAAATAGTGGTACTCTCGATTTTGTTTGTGTCTGCCGGACCTGCAACATTCCTTGTGTGGGTGCCGTTTGCCGCCACGAGACGAGGCCAACACCTCAAAGCCCTTCGCTGTTTTTGACGTCGCTTCTCTTGCTGTCCCTCAGAGAACATTTTCTGACAAACATCGGCGGTTGCTTTAACCCACCCCCCGTCCTTTTCCCTCTCTTTGACAAGCCAGTTGACTAACCCTCAACAGTCAGACAGCCGCGAGTCAAATTGTTCAACTCTCTTTTTGGAAGGCACGTGGGAACAACAACACACCACCTACACAGCGGTTGTGTCAAGCACACTTCGATCAAAACGCTGCCCCCTCCCCGCCCCCCCACCTCTTCTTTTTGTGTAATTCCCCGAACCCCCTCCCCCCCCCCGTAGCTGCTGGCGGCTGGCGCAGACCCGACCCTCCGGGCATTCCGCGGCATGACCCCTCTGGAATCCGTCGCCCGAGGGGCAAGCACAAAGGCCAGCCCAACGCTTGGCCCGTCGCTGGTGCGCATGCTTGTCGCCGCGGGAGCCGATGTCAATGAAGTTGGTAGCACACGCGGGTGCACGCCTCTGCAGTTCGCCTGCATGGAGGGCGCCTGCGCGGAAGTCATCCAAGCCCTGCTGGACGCGGGCGCGGACGCGTGCGCGCCGTGCGCAGGGATGCGTTTCATGACCCCGCTCCAGCTTGCGGGTGGCGGTGGGAACGCGGAGGCCGTGGAAGTGCTGATAGGGCGGCCAGAATGCGGGGGTCTGAACACCGTCGGCTGTTTGCCTTCGAGGTAAGTGTGTCAGGGACAAATACAGCGAAATTGAAGAGTGGTGCTTCTGCGCGTGCCGTCCATGTGGGTGAGTGTCGGTTGTTGTTGGGTGTACCACACTTGATGCTCTGCTGTGGGAAGATGTCCACGGCGCGGGCTACAAACATGCCGGCACGGTGCTTTCGATGGAAAAAAACGTGACTACGGTAATCCCACCAGTTGAAGTGTATCTTACGCCCTGGGCTTCAGTTTTTGTGTTATCTCTTGTCTTCGGGGAGCGGCAGAAGCAAGCGCGTAGCAGTGGTTTTGAGCGTTCTAATTTCCCCGAGATTTTTTAGGGTCGAGGAAAAAATTGACACCGTCCCCTATCATTCATGCAGGGCTACCGCACTCGCTTGCGCCGTGAAGCATGGAAGCACAGAGGTGTGTAGGTTCCTCTTGGAGCGTGGAGCCGACATGGACCTGCTACCTTCCTCGTCCTCGGAAGCAGGCGGTGGGAAACCGCTGCCTGCAACATCGCTCGTAGAATTCGCTGCGCAGTGCGGGCACCTTGACACCATGAACCTCCTCATTCAGGCGAAGGTGTTCAAGGACAACACCGGGGCGGCGGTCGGGGTTCAGGGGCGAATGGAGATCAAAAGTGATGATGATGGGCATGAGGGATGAGTGGCGATGGTGGTGGTAGGGTGGCAGTGGTGGCGTTAGTGTGATGATGGACGTGATAGCTGCTGACCGAGAGCGTGTATCGGACGCCATGCGCGAAATCTTTCGTGGTCCGAGGCGCGTGTTGGATCATTGATGGCATTCAGCAGGGGAAAGCAAGAGAGGTGTCCCACAGAGATACTGCTCTATGGTGGTCGTCTGTGAAAAAACATAGGCTTGGAGAATACCCCAGGACGATGCGCACCTCTGTCCTGATGCGCATGGCGAATTTTGTTTAGCCTTTGGGATGCCCCTTCTCACACCTCCAGGCATCGGAGCGGAATTGGCATGGCCCGCGAAAACAAAAAAAATCATGAACTCTCCCCGGCTTCATTGTGGTGCGAGAATAGATGTTCAGGTTATGTTTCGCTTGTTTGTGGTGGTTGCTTGTGTGGTACTTTGTTCGTAATTCAGGTTTCGAGGGATGGAGAGCAGCGGACTATTCTACGTTTGTTTATACGAGTTGTGTTTGGTCTTGTTCTTCGTTTGTTCCGCCGTTGTCCGTGTTTGTTTTCGTTTTCATGAATATATTGTAATTTATTTGGGAGTGTTGGAGCTTCCTCTGGGCCTTTCGTTTCCTTTAGCTTGTACTTGGGCTAGCCTGTGACCAATGGAGATCATTTCTGTTCCTCGAACACAGCAGCAGGGGAGAAGATATACTGGATGGAGGTCGCGGTGTTTTTTTTTGTGAAACAACGTCAACTGCGTTCAGGTTTGTGCGATTCGTAAATTTTATCGGCGTGGCGACTCATGGATAGGCGGGGTAGTAGGCTAACAACCAAGGAATTTGCTGATGATGAACAATGATGATGAATGATGATTGATATATTAAGGTGGGTGTGTTTGGCACACATTGTCAGATAGCTTGAAATCTCTTGGAAGAGGCCAAAAAGTAGGATGGTGGAAGTACGAAAGGCTCGTGGCATGTAATATTTCGGGTGACGGGTTATACTACACCGAACTATGCCAACCGTGGTAGGTGTGTGATCGTGGGGGTGAGCAGGATGGCTTTTGGCCCGCTCAAGTATAGTAGTTCGTTGTTTTTACGAGGCATCATAATTTCGTCTTCGCGGGCACACTTTATCGAAGTCTTGGGAGGGGGGGGGAGTGGAAAGGGGGCTGCTCAATTGTTTTTTGGCCTCTCCCGTCAAGCGGGGAGAGGGGGGAGACGGCGCATGAAGCGTCACTCACTCTGTACTTTAGTTTCGGTCGTGGTTGTTTATTGGGGCCAAAAAACTCAATCAAACCACCAACGCTTGAAAATCAAAACGTGTACGCTATTGTAGTACTGGACATATTTTTGTTGAAGAGTCTCGCGACAACAATTGTGTATGTGTGTGTTGTTGGTCTGTACACACATTGATTGGTATCATCGTGAATTAATGGATGAACAGCAGATGTTTCCCATCCAGGTGGGTCAGAATGCCAGAATATTACAGTAGATGGGACGAAGAACAAGCATCATCGGGTTGGTCGAGGCGTCAAGTCGAGTGTACACTTCAACTTTAGTTGTGTTGTTCCCAAACGTGAATTGCGATGGATTCATGGGCACAAAAAATCGACTTGACGGTCGACAAGGGAAGCGAAAGGCTGAATCCTTCTCGTGATAAGAAGGAAGACGAAGAAAGAAAGAAAAAACTCCTATTTGTGTGGCCTTCTCGTCTACGCTGGCTGGTGCACCGAAAAATAGGTGCAAAAAACACATGACGTCCGGTCAAGTACAGTACGTCCAGAGTAAATTGGGTGATAACAGCAGTACGCCTTCAACTGCAACAGTACAGCGATTAGTAGAGAATACCCGTACCCAGAGTATACCCGTACCCTAAGGTATTCTAAAGTGTATAAATGTTACCCAGTTGATGGGTAGGGTATGTATGCGGTGTACAC
The DNA here is from genome assembly GCA_000310025.1 of Ectocarpus siliculosus. Classification (NCBI taxonomy): domain Eukaryota; class Phaeophyceae; order Ectocarpales; family Ectocarpaceae; genus Ectocarpus; species Ectocarpus siliculosus. The sequence continues at coordinate 6,676,679 of FN649727.1, read as the reverse complement.
AAGTTACCAAAACCTCGGGTAGGGTATGGGATGTTGTACAAAAGATTCCGAAACCTGCATGTCCTCAGTTTTTTTTGTTTTAGTCTTCACTTCAAATCAGCGCTCACAGCAATAGTAGTGCCGTTTACTCCATCCAACCCGTGGCCACACAGAAGAGTCCCTCTCTACCCTCCCCTCCTACGGTACTTTGCCTCCGATTTTTAATGCGAGAAGAGTTCAGCACTCTCTTCCCTCTGCGTACACACGAACTAGCGCTATCCACTAGGCCAGGAGCGGAAGCGAGAGAAAAACTCACTTTGCAAGAAAACCTTGCTTGCGCCGGGATTCGAACCCCTGACCTGACCTCTAGTAGGTTTCGAGGGTACCAACTAGACCACCGAGGCGACCGGTGGTTGAGGGTTTGGTGGGTTTTCATACCGCCCTCGCTCCCACAGCCGGTACTGGTCATGCTGATCCTCATCCAGTGTAACGTGGAGAGTAGAGGAGTCGAACTGAGATAAAGCGAGAATTTCAGATGGATCCTACCAAAGGGGGGAGGAGTCTGAAATGGGATTTTATTGGAGTTGAGTAAAGAAGTGGGCATTTAAGTTATATGGCGAAGAGGATGTCTGTGCGAAGGTGTACCGATTCTGGTAAAAGGCAATCGACGGATACCCTGCGAATCGGGTCCTCCTCCTTAACACTCTCCACCCACAGAATTTACCCTCAACTGGGAACCTCTTGTGGCCAGGACGGGTAATTCGATGGAAGTGTCACAAGGTTCTTTATAGGATCGATTCCAAGAGGTGTTCTCAGGACTGACACACATGGTGTCCATGGGAAAATGTCGAAGTCAGGAGAAAAAACTTGCACCCAAGGAGATTCGAACCGGTGTCCTGCTGGTAAAAGTCATTCGACGGATTCTGGTAAAAGTCATTCGACGGATACCCTGCGAATCGGGTCCCCCTTAACATCTGCGTGCTTGTAGGAGAGAAGGCCTGCGTGCTGAGATAAGACAGCTGCTCGCAGGACATTCCTATTTTCGCCCGATCACGTTGAAGCATCAGCAGTGCTAGGAGGAGCATAGGGATTGCTAGACGCACGAGTGGACAACACGGCCAGCTGCTACCTGTTAGGACATTCTGTTTCCGGGAGCTAGTGTTGTCGTCTTTGCCGACGGGGCGGAGACCAAGAACTCTGGGCGGGAGGAGTCGATACGTCTAACGTTTGTTTACCCCTACTTCGGCCATTGCTCCGGCCGAATGCAGATTGGCTCCTATGTTGGCCACCATCATGAGTACGTAGTACGTCACATGCGGTGGAACTATCACCACCGATACCTCGTCATCTGTGGCGATCTCAAGCTCTGCTTCTTCAGGCATTTCATGCCCCCGCACACATGGGACAACGAGCTCACATACGTTGGTTCAGGTAGGTGTATAGAAGTGGGCATTTAAGTTGTATGGCGAAGAGGATGTCTGCGTGCTTGTAGGAGAGGAGGCCTGCGTGCTGATGCACCCGTAGCTATATCGTTTCAACCCAAAATAGAAAGCATAACTCGCGAACGTTACCTCATATGCGAGGTCCTCCGTGAAGACGTGACCGCCGTATACTTCGCTCAAAGTTAGTGTCCTGCCAGCCAGCCTGGTGTGTCCTACGTCGAGTATCATTGACCACGTGGTTCTGGCGTGCTGCTTGAGTATCTACAGGGACGCCGACGGAACAGTTCAGCGTTTCGTACGGACGGCGCATGGCAACAAACAAATAGGACATCGATTATTATTAAAAAATGGGACATCAAGTAAAATTCTGCTACATTCTACTATATGGAACAGTGTCATCATGCAATTAACTTTCGACATGACTCGGAACGCTGAAATACTATTGACGGACCGTAGCGAAGGAGGCACATGAGACACAGGAACTGCCTGTACGTCTGGCACACTACACATAGGCGCCAAAGGCAAAAGCACAAGCGAGCGGGTTGAAGCCCATCGGACTAAAATATGCCGGGCAACGCTTCCATCAACAACGCAGATCAACGCAGATCAGCACTCTCTCGGTTTTGTTATTATGTGATCTTGAATGGAATGCTTTCCGGATGGGGGTCATCATTGAATCATACATAAACGAGGGTCATGCATGAGTGAACGTCCTAGATCTTGGTGAGATACATACTACACCTGGAAACGAATGCGCAAGAGTAGACGTACAAGAGAGCTGACAAAACGATGCCTGGGCAAACTCCAGCACAACAAGTACCTCGTCCCCGACGCCCTTGATGGTCTCATATTTCCTGCACCAATAGTGGGCAAAAACGACCAGGCAACCCATACAGTATTACCCTCTCTATCGCAGAGGAGGGTGGCCTAGAACACAGGTTTACACGAATGAAGCACACCTTTTCTGCTTCGGTGCAGTTCCCGTCGACCACCAGGTAGGAAATACCGTCCACGATTTCTTCTGGCTCTGACTCAGGGTCTGGCTCACCCTCTAAAAAAGGGGGTACGCAACGACCATCGCGAATGAATGATGTCGACGAGACCATGCAGAGCCTCCCGAGCCGCACGCCTCTGGGCTGACATGAAGTCGGAACGCCGACCAGAAACAGCGTTCATGGCGTCGTCTGAGAGATTGACATCAAAGGGAGGATGAGCAGGGGGTGTTATAACTTGAGCATGAATTCTGGTGGTGGAAGAACTGCACCCAATCCAAAATGGAAAAGGCGTCAAGGTCGCGAGGGGAGCATCATATCCACTGAAGACTTAGGTTCCAGGTTTCATATTCAATATCCCCGCGGCCCGCGGACATCGAGGCTGTTAAAATATGTCGACCGCCGTTTGTTCACCATGCTTTAAGAGTGCCGACCAGAAATAAATGCAGTGGCCATTGGATCGTAATTATGTGTGTTTCTGAACTCCACTGCTGTACTGTGTGAAGACTCCTTGTTGCTGAAAATACATAAATTTGTAGACTATGCCTACAAATTGGCTGGTTTCTCGATCCGAGAACGGATGCTAGTTTTTGGTGCGATTGATCGATGCGCCTATGTGCAGAAGGATTGACGACGATGACATCGAGAAGAAACGTTTCACGGATCGTCGATAGACCCTCGTCCCTATAGCACCTCACCATACTGCTGTATGTCCGATGCTTGTGTTCTTCCCCCGTTGCATGTACGTCATTTCCCTCGAAATCAGTTTTACCTACCGATCATCACCAGTGGACTAACATGCTTCGTATGGAGCCCACGTCTGCAGCGTGCTTGGAACAAGTTGCTGAGGGCCCTCCCGAGGGTTCTTCACGACTCTACGCGGAGCTTGAAGATCGCTTGAAGATCTTCGACAAGGGCAACCACTCTATGTTCAAGGGGCTAGAAGACGGCCACAACAGCCTGTGGGTTAGTTGCATTTGATTGGTTGGTGTTGTGTACAGCACGGGTGTGGTTGTAGCCGCGGGTGTAGAGTGGCGTGATGGTATTCGAGGACCTAGTTGTGCTCCATCAATCTAGTCATCGACTATCGTCGTCCGGGACACCATTTTTACGGAAGGAAATTACCGCGAAGCCCAGTACCTCCTTTCGGAAGTTGTGCATGTGCTCGCTCTTGAATTGCAAACAATGGGGAGAGGTAGGGGAGGGGGGCTCAAGTAAAGTGTTAGTGGAATGTGATGGATGTGTGTGCTGTTCTTGGTACTTCCGGCATGTTTGGGGTAGCATATGTCTGGTCTGCGCCTCAATGTAAGAGATTCATGCCCCGGAGAGTTTTTGGTGTGCGATCGACCGGGGTTATTTCTAACCCCCCCCCGGGTTCGGGTGTTGCATACAACATATCATCTTGGTTGTAGTGTTGTGTGTACTTGAGATATGGTTGATATCTAGATGAAAATGAGGTGCCCTAATATTGTTCGACCTCCAATTTGGTTCTACTAGTACCCGTGCCCAAGGCCTTTCTGTTGATGTATCAAACGCCACGATCCCGGGGATCGTGAGTTATGTTTCTCAGAACCTTAGCGACACTTGCCTGGCTCAAGAACACTTTTTCAGCGAAACCCCATGTGTGTCCTTCACTGCATGGAAATGCAATCGTGGTATTGGATGTTCGCCGCACTAAACCTCACTGCCTGCTATGTTGTTATCAATGTGTACGCATGAATACTTGCTGCAGTGTGTGCGCTGCAGCGTTACGCTTCACCACGAGACCCGGGCGCCCAGTTGGAGAGCTCCTGCACTCCGATGTGATAACCGAGGATAGCGCCAAGATAGCGTTCTCCCCGTACCTCCAAGGTGACAACACAAAACCTTTTTCACGTTCGTCGTGTCTATCCTGACATCTCCCTTCATATGACGTCACAACTTTGAAGATTTCCTTGGTGTCGCGCTCTGCAGTCGTAGATAGCAATCCAAGTCCTTACGCCCTGCACGAAAAAAAAGGCGTTTGTATGTTATTGAAAATGTCCACAAGAGCCGTTTCTTCCTGGATTAATTTTACGGCAATTGACACAATGGGGTATACCCCGCGTATTTTGGCACAAAATGGGGTACACTGTCTTTTTCGTGTGGGGCGCAACGCCTGACGCCGGGTAGGCGCCTTTAAACCGCCTTCTAGCGCTTCAACCCCATGCGCCAGGACCTTCGAGACTCTCTCTAACACGAAAGGCTCTGGTACTACCCGTCCGCACAAACCTCACCTCGCCCTCTGTAGGCCATTAACTAACGCTAGTACCCCTAATTCTTACGCATCCATGGTCAACCCTTCCGTGAACGCGCACATATAGCCCCTGCTTCCAAACACCTATTCTAATGAATGCTACAATTTTTCTTTAACCCCACGTCATGTACGTATGTGAAACACAGGGGGCGACGACGAGGCTGAAGGCAACGACATCATGCATAATGGCCTCGACGCTGGTGCTGTCTGAACGGGTTAGTCAGCCGTACGGATAAGTTTGTTGCCTTCCTGGCAAACTGCCTCCTTGTCCTGCACCGACTCGAGGTCGCCGCCCTGGTCGCCGCTTTGTCCGCCGTTGCCGTCGACTTGTTCGTTCCCTTCTTCACCATTGCCGTCGACCTGCTCCTGCTGACCCTTGCGGTCGTGCCCCTTTTCGTGCCCCGACTCGTCGCCGTCGCCTTCTTGCTCGTTCCCCTCGACCCGGTCGCCGAGCCCGTCCGTCCCGGCGTCGTCGTCGTCGCATTTTCTTTCGCCCTCCTCGTTATCGCTGTCCGACGAGAAATCTTCTCGTGGACACTCAGGGACACGGTGTTTGGAATTATTAGTGCTATAGTTGGGGGTGTCATTCCGTGATCG
>FN649727.1:6653137-6671294 GCA_000310025.1 Ectocarpus siliculosus | reverse complement strand
AGGCCGGGACGGACGGGCTCGGCGACCGGGTCGAGGGGAACGAGCAAGAAGGCGACGGCGACGAGTCGGGGCACGAAAAGGGGCACGACCGCGAGGGTCAGCAGGAGCAGGTCGACGGCAATGGTGAAGAAGGGAACGAACAAGTCGACGGCAACGGCGGACAAAGCGGCGACCAGGGCGGCGACCTCGAGTCGGTGCAGGACAAGGAGGCAGTTTGCCAGGAAGGCAACAAACTTATCCGTACGACTGACTAACCCGTTCATCCAGTGCTATGTAGTTTCTCGCCGTGCATGATGTCGTATCCCAGTCCACAGTTTTTTTGACTCTTGTGTGACGAGATGGTCCAACAGGAGGCGTTTTTTATCAGTTTACACAGGGGATCCCCAGGGGGAGCGGTATGAGACAACATTTTCCTTGTTTAGGTAAAGGCAAAATGATGAATGAAGGCTTTTGGGAGGAGATGCAGGGGCTTTCGTTGGCGAGATGTGCGTTGATGAATATCCATCGGAAGCAGAGAGATATAGAGTACAGACCAGGATTTGCGCATGGCGAACGCTTTTTTTCATGCCACGTAAAAGGTATGGGATAATCTTGGAATTGAATGAGAGGGCGTGGGCGGGGGGCTGCGCGTTGTAAGCGCGTGCGTGTAGCGTGTCACGTACAACACGCGCTCTTATTGTTCAGTAATATAAGATGGATCTAATAGAAACCTGTCTCCTCAGCGTTTGTGCAAATTTGCGTAGTGTACCGTATACAGTGGGGTTTCAAAACTAAAAACCTTAAAAAGGCTCTGGGGGTCTTTTCAGCATGCAGAGAGGGTACAGACAAGATTATCCTCGAGAGGCTTTCATTTTTTCTTGATCCCCCGTAGGGAATAAGGAAATATGGACAAAGAACCCTTTGAGGGACTTGAACCCACAAACCCCCTAGCTAGCTGGCTGACTTTACCAACCCTCTGGAGGTCTTCTCAGCCTTCAGAGGCTACGAACAAAAAATCCTCGAGAGGCTTTTCATTTTTCTATGCCCCCAATAGGGGATAAGGAAATATGGGCAAACAACCCTCTGAGGGACTTGAACACACAAGCCTCTCAGGGGGCTAGGTTTCGCAACCCTCTGGAGGTTTTTTCAGCCTGCAGAGGCTGCAAACAGAATATCCTCTGGAGGTTTTTCATTTTTTCTTCGCCCCCCATCGGGTATAAGGAATTTTTGCAGTTAACCCTCTGAGGGACTGAAACACACAAAACCCTCTAGAGGGATGAACTTGGCAGCCCCCTGGGGGTCTTCTCAGCTTGCAGAGGCTACAAACAGAATATCCTCTAGAGGGTTTTCGTGTTTTTCGGCCCCCCATGGGTATAAAAGGAGCTTTTTTAGTCAGCCCTCAGAGGGACTTTGACACGCGACCCCCCTAGAGGGTTGGATTTGGCAACTCTCTAGAGGCTTCATAACCCTCTTGAGGAAACAGTATCAATACCCTCTAGAGGGTCTGTTCTCAAGTCCCTCAGAGGGTTGACCGGAAAAATTCCTTATATTGTACCCTTTTTTTTTTCTTTTTTTTTTGTCTTCACTTCAAATCAGCGCTCACAGCACCAGTGCCGTTTACTCCAACCCGTGGTCACACAGAAGAGCCCCTCTCTACCCTCCCCTCCTGCGGTACTTTGCCTTCAGTTTTTTATGCGAGAAGAGTTCAGCACTCTCTTCCCTCTGTGTACACACGAACGAGCGCTATCCACTACACCAGGAGCGGAAGCGAGAGATAAACTCACTTTGCAAGAAAAGCTCGCTTACACCGGGATTCGAACCCCTGACCTGACCGCTAGAAGGTTTCGCGGATACCAACTAGGCCACCGGGGCCGGTTGGCGCAGGTCAAAACCGAACAAAAATGGAAACCCTCCAGAGGGTTGACTTCGTCCTCCCTGTATAAGGTTTTTCGATGAGCCGATTGGCCACGTGTGTGCGGTAGAACTGTTGTTGACTTACATTTACCGGTGACATAGTCTAAGATACCACGCACCCCTGGACCGAACCTTATATTCATGCACAAACTGTATCATCATAGTCTGCAGCAATAACAGCGGTGCCGATTGTGGCGTTGGAACAGTCCTGTCGACAGGTTTCGGGAATAATTCACCCATCATCTGATTCTGTCATCCTCTTGGTCATGGAGTAGTCGACCGTCTACATTCGGTCCAAGTTTATGCGACTTACTGCTTAATGCGTTTCACGTGGACAAAACGACCGCGCCGACGACGATAGACATAAGAAGTAAAGCGTCAATAAATACAACAGGGTGAAGACAACAGGGAGAAGTGTAGTATAGAGGGGGGGCCGGTAAAGTGCAGGTTGAATAATGCAGGTGCCCGGTAAGTGCAGGTACAATCTCTTGACCAGCGCCCTCAATAGCACAGGTCCTGCACTATTGAGGCACTCTTCTGAGTAGTGGAGGTGCCCGCTAGTGCACGTAAAATCTCTGGACACACCCCTGCACTAAACCCGGCCCCCCTCTGCATGTCATAACAGGAGCCAGCACGCGTATATGCATCAACCAAGCCGCAGATGGGGGGTATTTGTTGTTCTGATGCATTTTGTAACGACGTTTATCACACTCCGTTGCGCGGTGCTATATGATACGCAACAGTTTCGTGGTTATGGGGGCTCGCAATATATAGAGGTTGCCGTGTTCTCCAAATCAAGCAGATTTGTTGCTAGGAATTCCAGTAGATCCCTACGTACGTACGATAGCCCGCCTTAGCTCTACATGGGGGTGCCTCCGTATTGGCGAAATGGTCTTCGAACTGCTTTGCACCACGGTCTTTGTTTGTGAGCACGCACCTCTGCATTTTTATCACATTGCGGTATCAGCGTTGTCGTGCGCGGCCATCGGGATCAAATTACCTGTGGAAGGAAATGGTCAGCCCTTTGAATGTCTGAGTCTTGTAGGTGAATCCCGTCTGGAACGTATAGCCCTAGTGGGCGCATGTTTTGGCAACCCTCTCTACGAAGATGTTGTTGCAGAACTTGCAGGAGTATTGACATGGGTTTCGAGTCTCAACCCATGAACATTCGACCGTGTCCCGTCATATGTGTCAAAAGGCGCCCAGCGACTGAAATCGTATTCTCGCGATTTGTGTGTTTGAGGTTGCCGCTAATCCCATGGGTCCCACTCGTTCAAGGCGTATTTTCCCCTCGAAATTATGGATATTCAAGAGGAGAGCGGTTTCCTCGTGTGATAGTTGTTCTGCTATGTGCCCGCCCGTGGCCAAGTTTAAAAACGCCACCTCCGCATTTGCCCCTGCCCATGTATCGAAGGAGCTCTTCCAGCGTTTCGTCGAGAACGAGCAGCGTGTCCGTGGACAGGATCACCGTCCATTCAGCGCGTCGTACTTCAACAAGACGTGGAAGAAGGCGAGGCCACTCGTCAAAGTTACGAAGTTTGGAGACTTCATGAGTGTACCGAGTGCACGGAGCTGAACGAGAAACTACACGGCGCCCCAGGTGTCCAACCCGTTCAGGACAGCCACAGACGGGCTAACCTCATCCGAAGACAACAGGCTCACCACGAGGTGCACCAATCTAGCAATGCCGGTCCATCACATTTTGGGCTAGACGGGGTGGAATAGACGCTTTGAGGGCTCGACAGGGTTGAGACGCTAACCATTATTGTTAACGTATAACATAACAGCAATATCCGACCTTAGCTGGCTGATACCCTTTTGGACGGGCTGGAGCGCAAAATATTACACATTCAGTTGGCGTCATTTATCTTCAACTGACAGACCAGAGAGCTACTCAGACGAGAAGCCCCCCGCCCCGCGGAGTCCGATCTGAACAAATATTTTTATCTGGCAAGCGATTATCGTGCTAGACTTGGCTAGGACGCAGATCCCGAGATTTTCGCACAAGTGCTTCATGATGATCGCATAGAAGCTGATATACGCGTATCTCTTACCTTCGACGATCCTCGTTTCTCAAGCCTCACAGGAAAATAGTCTAATGGCGTTGGGCGTTCGTGTGTTTGGTGTGCAGATGGTGCCCAAGGATAGACAAGTCCTCACGTCCCGCATGGAGGCGGCCAAACGAGAGCAGGCGAACGGAAGCGGGTCGTGATGACGGTCGACGCCGCCTGTCAAACACGCTACCACTTCCCGTGTGTCTATCCTCACTGTCACTTGGCGGAAAGGCGAGTGTTCGCGATATGCGGTTGTATATCAGACGGCCGCCGACAATCCCAACTTTATCAGCTCTAGTCTAAATTTTCTTCCCGAATCTACATTAAAGGGAGATAACAGTGGGGCGAACTGCTACGTTTTCGATGCTGTGCCCTTCTTCGTCGTCGTTCCTCTATTTCGGCGGCCTCCTTGCGTTGGGCTAAGTTTATCGCTACTCAAAGGTATGCACACTGCTGGGTAAACTGCTCTATTTTGCGTCACCGGGTTTATTTTCCGTACCCCTGATCGCAAGACGACGAGGGACCCTCATGTCGAGGGTTGAATATTCGTGTACCAGACGGACATATGACCGAACCGACGTTGCAAGGGTTGGCAATTCCTTGACGTCACGAGGGCCAGCACCTGCGCAGTGTCACACATAAGTTAATCGGCGCTGCTTATAGGGCAACAAATAGAACGTATTTGGGTTCACCTTATACACAATGACGAAACACCGCTGAACAGTGTCTTAAGGTTACGTTGGGCAAAATCTATCAACACTGTTTCTTCTGCACGTGTTTATCTTGACCTTTTAAGAGTCAATGCTGGAGCTTGTCGGTAGGTGTAATCAGCACACACACCCACTCGCCTTACGCTACGCTCTGAATGATGCCCCTCCGATACCTGCAGCGGCTTCTCCGAACGCACGAAGGTGATGGCGGTGATGGTGGAAGGGGCGTTCGTGGACGTGCACTTCGCGCCACTTACCACAGGCGGAGGTAAGCCAAGAAAACACGCTGTTATTTCCGTTCCTACCTCGCCTTCCCCGAGCCAGCTGTGCTTGGGGAACAATAAACCTATGTTAACAAGATTACCCTGCAAAAAACTGCCAGATCGGTTTGCGATCAATAATGGTGGAAAGCAGTACGTACCAGGAACAGCAAACGAGAGCCCAGAGCAGCACGAAGCTTGGTGCATTCGGAACTTCTTCACAGGCGTGATAAATTCAAAGTAAAAAAACAAATACTCCATGTTCCTACTGCAGTAGTCTCACCACTGCTGTATCGCTTAAGTCGATTCTGTACTCGGTACGTATTGTATGACCACGTCGGTGGTCCCCGGTGGGACAAGCACTATGTAGCTCGGATTAACTCTGAAGAGATTGAAACGAATTTTAGCGTCAATATACTTTAGCAAGTTCCAACCACGAACAGTTACTACAGTGTAGATACCGTGGGACAACGAAACAACACTTCTTCACCCTTCCTTATTTCAAGAACGCCGTTGAAATTTCGGTTGCATTTGTTCGATGTTTCAGGAAGTAACCTCGTGTGTACGGCCATCTGGCTAGCCCTCAGACGGTTGTCCAAGTTGTGGACAACGCGCGGCAAGAGGTTTTACATCGAGCTTCTCCATTTTCAAGTCGACAACTGCGTCGGGGAAAACAAGAACAACGTCGTGATGGCCTTCCTGAGTGGTTTCATCGCGGCGGGCGTGGTCGTTGCGGTAGAGGTGCACTTCTTGATGGCCGGGCACACGCACATCAAGATCGATCAAGTGTTTTCTCGGTGAGCCCTTTCCCGCGATAATTCGTACCAGGTACTTCTTACGTCTCCACGCCCCGATTGTTTGCAGCCAAAGTTTGTTTGAGTCATGGCTTTACCGCCGTACCACCGCCAACTCCAAAGACAACCAACCGTAGGAGATCTGTCGATATACATCTTTTTGTCTCGCTGCGTTGACTTAGAGATGAGGTTGCCGCCCAGGTGCCGACCATGAGTGGTGGTGGCCTTGGTTCGCTTTGTTTCGGGTTGGGTTCGTCGCACCACAAATACGCGAAATGGGGTGGCAGTAAAAGTGTTTTTTTTTTTTTTTTGTTCTTCACTTCAAATCAGCGCTCACAGCAATAATAGTAGTGCCGTTTATTCCGACCCGTGGTCACACAGAAGAGTCCCTCTCTACCCTCCCCTCCTGCGGTACTTTGCCTCCGATTTTTAATGCGAGAAGAGTTCAGCACTCTCTTCCCTCTGTGTACACACGAACTAGCGCTATCCACTCGGCCAGGAGCGGAGGCGAGAGAAAAACTCAGTTTGCAAGAAAAGCTCGCCTACGCCGGGATTCGAACCCCTGACCTGACCTCTAGAAGGTTTCGAGGTTACCAACTAGACCGTGTGTAACCCTCCGAATTGGCAGAACAAATAAAAAGGAAAAAAAAATACTAACTTGTACAAGGTAGCCCCATGTATGTCTACGAAAATATACGAGGTGTCTCCCCTTCCGTAGCGGGCGTTTGTAGGCGTTCCAGCGAAGCGCCCAATCCCCCCCGGCGTTTCTTTCCTCGTGATACACTTGTCAGCCAGGCGTAGGGTGGCGTGCTCACGAGGGCACTTGCGAGTTCTAACCGCCTACGCAGACTGCCTCAAAATAGGAAAAACAAACTGGCAAACGAGGCAATTTGAAACACGCCCCCCGAACGCCCCCCAGGTACTTCTTGTTCAATATTTTTTCGCCCGTAGATGGGCATTCGTTCACTTGCCTTTCAGCAATGTTGGATATGGTTGTATCTTGCCCTTCATTACGCGGTTAATACAGAACCGCGAGGGGAGAGGTCTCAGAAGAATTCGTCTTGCACATAACTCCGTGGTGTACTTACATGGATCACGGACAAGATCTAAACCCATGTCTTACCGGATACACAGAGCGTTACAGAACCAAAGTGCTCCATTCGTCGCATCTAAAACTCTACGACAACGACACCCTGCCGCCAATCGTGTGCTTCTTTGCGACCGCTGTACGATGGCTGTAGGTTTTCGGTCGGAACCCGCGGTAGGAGCATCTTCATGCGAACTCAACTTGGTCGCCTATTCACCGAGTCCTACAAGGATCTCCCCGTCTACTGCGCCACTCTCCGCAACCTCGGCAACTTCAAGGACTTGTTCTTCGTCAAGCACAAGCTTAACCTGAGGAAAATCAAGAACATCACAAGGTTCCGGGTCTTTCGGATCGAGAAGCAAGACGGCCAGGTGGCCGTGAAGTTCAAGCAGTACATGCACAGCGATTCGTGGCATGGTTTGACGCCAAGCGGTCTTTCTCACTTTGACGGAGAACCGCACCTGATGTTCGCTCTCGCAGCACCTACTTTCGACGACATCCCTCCCTTTCAACTGAAGCGGGTTGACAGCACGTCATCGCTATGATCAAAAAGCGCAACGAAGCGACCCGAGACAGTCTAGAGTCAACCTTCGCTCTAGGTAAGGAAGGTAGAAGAGCGTATCCTCATTGATAGTTCGGGCACCTGGGAGACATGCGCCAACAGGCTTCCGTGTCCCCACCGTCGATATTCAGGATAGCGGTGACGTGATTTTCTGTGCGGCATTATCCGAACCATATCAGCATCTGCAGACGCACAGCACACGCCGATTCTTTCGTGTATGTGTCCATGCCCTGTGTACAACCATGCCACCTTTGTGCGAGTAGTGATTGGAGAGTACCTTGGAAGTGGTTGCTCTCACTTTCATAACCACACTGTGATGCCGCACTTTTAGTAATACGACAGACCGTCTAAGCCCATGCATTAAACAGCAAAGACAGGCGACTTTCCGTGCGCAGACTAGCGCTTTCCTCGACACGAAGAAGCCTCGAATATCCCTGTTGACGTTTGGGCCCATCGATACGTTTTTCGTACTACCCTACCGCAGCGCCCCAAGGGACATTGGAGGCGGTGTTGGACGAGCAAAAGAGGTCGCTGGACGTGCTGCGGACTGGTGGATCGGTGAAGCCGTTTGATCTCCCAACACAATGGCTTAAAGATTCTCTCCCGCCCGCACAGGCGCAGGCCCCTCTGGTCCCCCCGGCCGCGGCCAGAGCTGGCCTTTCCCGCCCATTGCCACAAGCGCCCCCGGCGTTGTCGCCTGGCAAACGGAGGATCAGAAGAACTCGTTCTTCACCCACACCCACTACGCCTGCCGTCGGCGAGATCGTCTTCTTCAACGCCGCCACCGCTCCCTTCGTCTTGGGAGAGGTTGTCCATATCGCCGGCAGCCCACCACCTGGAACAGTCAAGGTCCACTGGTATGGTCCTGTTAGCCCGAAGGTCCGGTCTGAGGCGGGACGAACAGCCGTGGCAGCGTATGTACGGGCGCGTTTCAGCAAGGACTTTATCCGGGTGGGGGGTAAGAGGGCTACGCCGGATGTAGGGGACGAGCCGATCACGAGCATCATCGCATGCTGCCGTCGACTAACGACAACCAGCAGCATCCCTGTCAAAGTGCAGAAAGTGTTGGCGTCGACATGCCGTCCCTCCGTTTCCTCGTCGTCCGAGAGCGAGGAGGGCGCGAGGAGAGCGCCGGCGGAGACTCCGATTCGGCGTACCCCTCGGAGGAAGAGCAAGACTCAGACGAGGATGAATGGTCCGCCGACGAAGGCGAAGAAGACTACGACTAGACTGTACCATCAACTCGATGAATGGGTGCGGGGTGGCAGATAAACTCTGCCCCTGTGATCTTGTAGGTAGCCTGACCCGGCGGATAGTGCAGTGTGGTGTGATAGCGGGTTGCATCGTGGGGCCTTCCGCCTTCATTCATTGCCATAGGGCATGTGCATACGTGTTCGGTCGTATCGACAACGGCCTCCGTCCGTTGCCATTGTTTGGCGCGTCGACCTGTTTCATCGGCGATCCAATAGTTTACAACGCCTTCAACATGCTGTGAACAGTGGACTGTCTCTATTGATCGCCGCATACACCAATCATATACACTATCGTTATTCGTGCCCATGGGTACCCATGGGTACCCACGCCCCATGGGTACCCATGGGCATTGCCCGTGGGTACCCATGGGTACCCACGGCCACCCACGGCTCACGGGGGACCGTAATGGCTTTCACCACCACGGGGATCACAACGGGTACCAAGATTAAGCGTACTCTATAACATCGATTAGGCGGGGTCGACGAAGGCGCGGCCGCAGCGAGGTGGTACACCCAAGGTTTCGTGGGAGGCTCACAGCACAGCAGTTAGTGAGTCCAGCATTATTCCAGCTCGGCGCAAGAATATAAAGAAAGAAAGGAAGGTATCTAAAGCTTGGTGTGGGCGTGGAGGAAAGCGCGTCAGTGTGGCCTCACCCAGATCCACGGCGCTAGGCTCACCCAGATCCACGGCGCGACGCTGAGGGCGTTGTCGCATCTCCCGTGTTTCGTACAGTGCACACGCACGCCGAGGCCTTGGGCAGGTCTCTTCATCATACTTACTTGTTGCAGATTTAAACGGTACGGTGGGTTTAGTTGTTTTCAAAGCTCCAAGACGTGTAGTCTTTCCTTAGTCGGGACGAATAGGTCCCGTGGTGATCATCATGAATACCCGTCGGCACCCGTAGGGTGCTACACCACCGATACCAATGGATCGCTACCCACGGTTAACACCACGGGTGCCTGTGGCTACCCACGGTGACGGCCATGGGCTAGCGTTAGGCATCAGTTTGGGTGCCCATGGGTCGCCATGTGTGTGGCCATGAGTACCCACGGGCATTGTCTGTGGGTACCCATGGGCACCCATAGGCATTGCCCTTGGGAACCCATGGGTACCCATGGGCATTGTCTGTGGGAACCCATGGGTACCCACGGGATAATTTCACTTGGTTATGTATGGGTACCCATGGGTACCCATGGACATTACCTATGGTGCCCGTGGGTACCCACGGGGTAATTTCACTTGGTTATGGGCGAATGTATCAAACATCTGCACCGAGACAAAGAAATAAACGGAAAACCCCGACGCAATGAAGAGGGCCGCGGGGCGGGAAAGCTTCGGGTGGGTATGGTTTGAAACCCTTTTGTCACCTGAACGGGCACGCACGAATGCGTGTATACTACCTCGGGGAGAGATAAATAAAGTAAGGAACAGAACGCCATTTGGCCTGCGGGTTCGCTTCGGCGACGATATGAAACCCGGTATGTCGTGACCATCTCGCGTCCACGTGGTTGAAACCCCCTTACGCTTCTTGGGGCGGGGTCGCTTCTGCCACGACCTGAATCCCTTACCCCTTGCTGTATATGCCCCATATTCGGAACTATTTGGCTCGGTCCTGAAGAACCACGAAGGAAACACTAACGTACGTAATGACGCCACAATAAACGATGTTGTGAAAAAATATATGAAGCCAAACACAGTACCATAGAAAATCCACGCTCGACACCTTCACCACGAACTCCGCATCGGGCATCGTTAAAATATCGTCGTTACGCTGTGTACGACGCAACAAGGAAAAAAGATTTCGTCGGAACCAAGATAGTGACAAGAAGTCGGAACCACGATGTTGACATACGCACGGCACATATCGTCCCGAGAACAGACAACACCCCCGCCAGGAAGGAAACCCATACCGGGAAACGTTGGCAATTTACAATGTCAACCGTGCAATGGGACAAAAAAAAAACCGACAACAACGTCAACCCATTCTAGTAAACCCACTGTAGTAAGAAACGTCGCCGATCAAAGTGAGATGACGCAGCTAGATAAGAGGAAGCAACCTAAACGGCTCGAATGTACGTAAAGCAGCCCCATTAGGCAGCGCGAATGGTGTAACCATAACCAAGTGCATCCTTCAGCCCATCACCCCAGGACATCTGTGCGGGTGGAATTCCTCTCTGCGAGGTAGAGAGCACCAGGGAACTCGGATCGGTAGGAATGTTGGCCCACTCTCGACATACCGTAGGAGGACGAAAAAGATGGCAGCGGGAGCTGTGCGGTTCCTGACGTCTACAACCTGCCGTTAAGGATGTGTGTGTTGTACGTGCTTCGCTAACGGTCAAAGGTCGGGTGCTGGGACAACAGCTTTTTGGTGAGCAGGAGCTCGTTCTTGAAGCAGATGTTGTTGTCCAAGACGAAACGGTTCAGCACCTTTGGCATGCGCATGAGTACATGTCGAAATCCTGGTCAGCAAGAGAGGCATGCGTTTCAGAACAAGTGTGGGTAGTTAACGTAGTTGGAGGTACTTAGCCTTAATGGATGAAACAACACGGATTACGAGTGAGACAGCGAGTAAAAGACATCAACGGGGGGCTGTAATGACGGTGATAACCAGAAACTGCTATTGGTTCGACGCAGGGTGTATCTGACGCACCGCTTAGCCACCCGTTGTTGGACTCGGCGATGGAGGAGTTCCAGTAGAACTCGGGTGGGCCTTGCTGCAAGTTCCACAGAAGAGGGTTGTTGTAGTCGTTTGGGTTGTTGAGGATAGAGCACGCAAGCTCCGTTTGGCCCCGATAATGGAACCTGCCGGCGTCCACAGTAACGACATGCGCACAACACGGGTATTGGGTACGGCCGGGGTATGTGTTCGACGACGGTACTTCATTCCAAGTTGGAGTTCGGACACACTGTACACGTCACCCCCAACGCCACGCAAAACTACAACTTAGAACGCCCAACCTGCTGCTGTGAGCAACTTACTTACAGGGAGCACGCCCTACTTTAGGCCGAGGTGTACGTAGTCTCTCGTTGAATTGCCCCGGGTGCTTTGGAAACACAGGCCCACGTGTACCGGTCGACGATCAGCATCGTTCCAACCCAGGACAGATCCCCTCGGCCGCTCAGGTAGCGGTCCAGAACGCAGGCCTTGTCGTAAAAGAGGATGGTCGGGCGTCGATCCTCATCGGGAAAAATATGTTTCAGGGCCGCGTCCACATCGGCACATCCTTCCGCCTCCAAGAGGGGCACTATCCCGCGGGAAGACTCCCCCAGCTGCTCTTCCTTCCTAGAATTGCACCGAGCATCCTCATGTCCTCAGGCTATGTTGTCGGCACACACACGCACGCAGTGACAAGGGAGGTAGGGGTTTGTGATGGTGCCGATCAATGTGGCTTAAATCCGGCTGCTCCCATGCGCGCCAGATTCGTTATGATACACTCGATACCGCCACGTTCAAAATAGGTTAAACCCGAAGCCTGCGGTGTCAGTGGGCTTCAATCGCAGACCCCCCTACAGTGTATTCTTGGAGTACATGGTGATGTACACCCTCAACTGATGTTGGTGTGTGGACCTTCTGTCTCAAGTCTATGCGGTGTGACAAAAAACGTTCGCGCCGTCTGCCGGGCGCGTTCCGTCCTCGCCTGAGAACCCATGTCGGAGGGTTCATCCCGGCCGGAACGCGCCTATTGTCCTGTAGCTGTGGTGTGGGGTTAGGAGTAGAGTGTAGGGTAAAATAGCTTGCGCTGTTGAAGGAAATACGTTGAGGTGGGTATTTCTCGCCCGTGAAGCAGAGGGGCAGTCGATGCAAAAGCCACGGCGCTTGTGCGATAGTTTTTAGATTGGAACGTGCACACATCACGTACGGGAGTACCTCTAACATTTGTTTTTGTTCGTGGGTCTACGGACATGGTTTGGATATGTTAGCCGTACGTACAAGTGTGACGCAGATGGTGTAGAACCTTTTAGGTAGGGGTACGGTGATGATGCACCGGGGCCCCCTTTTGTTGTGTGCAGCAGCCCTGCTGCCACTCCTCCTTTCTGAGCACGACAGCGCCCTGGGTACGGGCGTTGCCTCACCGTCTGAAGTTAATACACTACACAAACAATACCCGATAAGTACGCGGAGTACGGCCGACAAACAGTTTTTGCTGAAGCAAAAACGGCACCCCTATCGGAGCGGTTTTCCATAAAAAAACTTCCAAAAATAAAGAACGCAAAGGGAAAGGAGTAACAGTTATTGGGGTTCTGTAAAACGGGCCAGATGAAGGAGGAGGACCCCAAGCAGGTCTGTACCTTCGAAGAAGTCCAAAGACTCTTCTTTAGACTCACGACGAAACACGTACTTGAGACGTAGTTGAGAAGCCCTCCCGAACCCTCTGGTGATGTAAAGACGATATCATGTCGGTAACCAATCACAGAGTATGCCACCGCCGCGATGGTTGTTTATGCAGAAACCCCACATCAAAAACGCTTCGTCGTAAATTGCTGTTTCGTCCTAAAGGCGGGTGGGCGTAACATGCGTTGATTCTACGACACCTCCTGGTCCAAGAAGCGCGCTCGCTGTGCAGCAGTCCACGTAACCTCCCGGTTCCTTCTGTTGAACTCGTCCTCCTGTGCCTTGTGTGCTGTGCACGTTAGCCTGTTGTCGTCGCGAATGTTTCCGCAGGGCGGTTGTGCGACCCAGAACGCGCATTTGTGCCCGTGTACAGCAGCGTGGTCCTCGCAGTATCTGCCATTCAAAGATCACAAAAGATCACGAAAAGACCTCGGCGTATCTTGATTATTGTTGCCTTCCTACGATACGCAGTTTGTGTTGGTTGTCGTTTGACTGGTCTCGCAGTGTATGGAAGACGTAGCTGGTTACGTTATGCATGCTGTTGGTGAGCCTGTGTCACGAAAACCTCAGCCATCGATCTAGCGTTGTACAAGCGGCACGCCTTACTATCCCAGAAAGCTAATCGACGGCGCAGCTGCCATCGTTTTTCCTCATACCGATACGTCGACTAACGCGTGTCTCAGCAAGCGTGATGAACTTGGGCATGACGCTACCATTCAGGTAGCTTTAGCGACACGTATTGAACGTTGGTTGTGGTGATGATGCACGAATACGTGCAGCCTAGCGGCAAGGGCTTGGGACAGGGCTTCGGACGAGGGTTAGCTTCTAGGGAATCGTGCTCAACCGTGTCTTCGCTCGACACTAAGTTGCAACGTACGTCTGCGTGGAGTGAAGCCCTTCAATGTCACGGTCACACTTGTAGAAAGAGCACTGGCTTGTGAAGGCGCGGGACGTTTGAAGGAGAGGGTGGTGTCGAGTTATATTTTGTGGGATCAACAGGCGTTACAAACGACGTTGATGGTTGGTCTGTGCGTGAGCTGGGCAAACAGGAAAAAATCCGGGAACCATGCGACAACAAAGGAGTGTGTGTACGGGGACGTTCAAGTAACACTTAGCGCCCCCACCCACGGCGCCTCGAAAAGCAGGTCCATGTGAAACACACGGCAGCGCCAACTAACGGCGAGAACATCGAAATGCGCCTAACAAAGTCCCGGCAATACGCATCATTTAAGAATAATATCATCTACCCGCCGCTGTGCAACGTCCTTGGCAGTGTTTGGAGTGGACGAACCCAAACCGACGAGCGGAAGGTATGGATGACGAAGTATGAGACTGTCTTGCGACACCAGAATAAAACGAGCCAAGAGTAAGGCATTCTCCGCCGAAAACAAACACTTGCAGACCTTGAAGTATCGCGTGGACGTATTGCCGTCTATCGCGGCCGCCTGCGTCCAGAAGTCCTGTCCCTCTATGGGAGTGTATTTCCGGCACTGATCACAAGCGTGATCTACCCACGGGGAGTCCCTCCAGTACCTGTCGTTGAGCTCCTCCTCGACACGACGTAGCCCCGCCCAACTATTGCATCCTGACTGCTCACCTCTCTGATCAAACACATCGACAGCCTTGGGATCCCTTGGCTTGAGTGCCTGGCCCGGCAATGCGTACCACTTGTGTGGACCTTGCACGCAATCATAACGGAGAAAGTTTGAGTAACGGCAAGCAAGACGAAGAACTTGAGTCAGCTGCCAGCACGATAGCTGAAGGCGACTCGCCATCGGTTGTCGGTTCTGTGTGAATAACCCTCTGTGCTGTAGAGGACGCGCGGTCGTTCGTGTAACCGCTAAGGCTTGTCAAACATCTCCCACCCCGGGTAGGTGTCCCACCCCTTGCGTAATGACAGAGGAAAGACAAGAAGAAACAAACGATTGACTACTGCCAAATAAAAGGCTCGCACGCATGTCCCCTGCTCGGCGCTCCCTTATCCTTCCTACGAGAAGTTACTGTTAACCTGTACGCGGTCGGATTGGGGATTGGGTACTAATTTTTGTTCGCCGTCGATGGGAAATGTATTCCAATGCGGGGAGAGGTCTGCTGTGTTGTCACAACAGAATACAACATGTTGCAGTAAGGGGACAACGCAACTTTCTTACCGACATCATTTGCGGCCTTAAGCACGGCGTATATCTCCCAGCACTGCAGGAGCTCTGAACCCAGGAGGCGCAACTCCCGGCCGCCGCCGACGTCCGCGGCGGCCGTGTTGGAGTGCAGTTCAGCGTCGGAGTTGAAGCCCGCCCTGTCAGATATGCAACGTAGCAGCGATGTGTGCCACAGTAACCCACAGAGGTATGCTGGATCCTCTCCTCAGGAGTACCCTAGGCGACGAAATTTACCAGGGGCCGACATACGATAGAGAATTGGTAGAGTGGCTAACCAAGCTGAAGCCATCGACTGCGGTTGCGATTACTTGGTCGGCATGTACGTCCGCCCCTTCTTTTAACAAGTTCCACGACAACATGCACGGCGTCAGGATGCTGTCGATTTCCGCGGACTTATGGTCCGCTAGCGGGCAATGCGTGTATTTCGGGCCAAGGATTGATTCGATTCGCCCATGGACGGAGTGGTGTGGCCGGCCACCGTTGAGGTGATGTCGTTCGTAATCTCGGATTTGAGACGCATCTAGATTTCGGAACGAAATCGGGAAGAGTCAGATATTCCAGAAAGGATGTTGGAAAATGACCCCACCTAGTTTAATCCCCCTTTTCTCTCCCGAAATACGCCGGAGCTACCGAGGAGAAGGGATATATTTGAGAGTCGTAACATGCCGCCTCGCAACACGCGGCGCTCCACGGCGGCGACTTCGGCGGCTGCTTCTTCTACAACGGCTTCCTCAGCGGCGGCGCCTGCTTCCTCAGCGGCTGCTGCCCCGGCGGCGGCTGCCGCGGCCCCAGCGGCTGCCAGCGCGCCGATGGGACCGCTTTCCCCGCCTCCACCTGGGCTGCCTCCCCGGCCCGACCGCCAGACGGCCGCGTTTGTGGACGCGACCACGGCGGCCTACGCTCTGCCGTGCTACACGGCGCTGGTGCCGGGAGCAGGGGCAACGCAGGACCTTGGGCGGGTGTTCGACCGCAACCGGCTCGGTTGCGATCAGGGCACTGTGGAGGAGTTGGTCCTCCGTTTGGGTGAGGTGGCCACTCGGCTGCCGCCCCTTCCCGGGGCGGAGACCTACACGGCAGTTTTGGCGCGCGCCAGGAAGGTGGCCACTTCGCGGGCGGGCGACAAGTCAGTTGCCTATCGCCAGGCCGAGGCGAAGAAGCTCCTGGCCGAGTACACTGTGGAACTCGCGCTCCGCCATGGCCGCCTCCTGCAGTCAGAAGGCTGTGTTAGTCGTGCCAGGCGGAAAACGTGGGACAT
The DNA here is from genome assembly GCA_000310025.1 of Ectocarpus siliculosus. Classification (NCBI taxonomy): domain Eukaryota; class Phaeophyceae; order Ectocarpales; family Ectocarpaceae; genus Ectocarpus; species Ectocarpus siliculosus. The sequence continues at coordinate 6,654,936 of FN649727.1, read as the reverse complement.
TACAACTATTGTTGGTCCTGCGGTGTTCAGCCTGCCCGCGGGCGTCCGGTACCGCGTGACCCTCAAGCGGCTCGGGTGTCGATCGATTTCGACGCGCTGCGCGCTCGTGGTGATCAGGTCCTCTCGGCCGCATCTAACCGTCGTGCTCAACAGCGCAAGTGCGCCGTAGCGGACGGGTTCGACGCTTTCATACTTTCGGCGACTAAACAACGTCGGGGTTGGAAGCAGGCGTCGGACCGAGACGTGTTTGACTATCTCTGCTTCTTGGACACACAAGGTAGTGGTACCAAGTGGGTGCACGACAGGGCATGCCCTGGTGTCGGCACGACTCACGGCCGCGATTGTCTTCCAACACGCCATGTGCTAAGCGGTATGCCGCCGCGTCCATGCAGAAAGGGATCGCGTCCAAGCTGAAGATGGCGATGCAAGAACAGTTGGGAAAAGACAGCAGCTGGGACCCTGCCACGCGCTCGGGCAACCCCTGTTGTAGTCCTCTCATCGACTCCTACCTCGTCTTCACGGGGGAGGAACAAAAACGTGTGGGTGTCGCTGTCAACCAGGCAGAGGCTATGTTACCGCACGTCCTCATCGATCTGTTGAGGGACATGCGCTCTCGCGCGCAGACTGCGTCCTCTTTGGCGGAACGTATTGAGCTCACCAGGGACGTCGCTTTGTTTTCGCTGGGGTTCGCCTCCATGCGGCGAGGCCATGATCTCTCCTTCACCATGGGATCGCAAGTTCTGCGGTTGCCCGCGGGGGAGGGTCTGATTTTCAACTTCCAGTTTGGCAAGACCCTCCGGGACTCCGTTGATGCCGTGGTCGTGCGTTCGGACGTCGCTTGCCCGTCTATTTGTGCGGTGAGCAATGTTACGGCCTACATCAGTGCGGCGGAGCGTATTGGCTGGGATTTGTCCCAAGGGCATCTGTTTCCTATCGTTCTGCTGGATGGAACTCGGGGCTGCGCTCCGCTTACGGCGGTTCAGATGACGGCTGCCCTACAAGGGCATTTGCGAGCGGCGGGACTGCCGCACCGCTACACTATGCACTCGTTCCGCGTCGGAGGTTCTGTAGCGCAGTCGCTTGACGGAACGGCGATGGACGCTATCATGAAAATTGCCGGGTGGCGTACGGAGAGTGTAGCGAAGCGATATGTTGGCGCCACTACTAGTGTGGGGGCAACGGGTTCCAAGAGGACCCGTAGCGAGCTGTACGCAGACTCAAACGCGTTGCCGTTGTCGGCTGACTTCACATGCGATTTCTCTGCGTGTGCTCGCCGCGAAAAATAAAGAAAGTTTGGGTGGGCGAGACCTAGCTTAGAGGCGTGAGTGGTCAATAACTAAGATGTGACAGATCGGATAATTAACAAGAAAGTAATGGGGGGGACCACAGGCCGGCGCAGGAGGCCTCACCCAACCAAATCCAATACTTACATTGAATGATCTGGGTAAGGGATAAGAATACAACAGTAATCTCGGATTTGAGACGAACCTGGATTTCGGAACGAAATCGGGAAGAGCCAGATATCCCATGAAGCATGTTGGAAAATGAACCTACCTTGTTTAGTTCCCTTTCTCTCTCCCGAACTACGCCGGAACAGAGGAGAAAGAAGAAATATTTGAGACCATCCCACCCGCCCCACGAATACTATTTCTATTCATGAACTTGCTGATCATTCAAACGCTTCGGGTGTGGGCATATTGCGATCTGTATGCCCAGCCCGAAGAGTTACTTCACGGCGAGGCCCTCCTATCGGTGCAGGAGGCCTCACCCAACCCAATCCAATACTTACATTGAATGAT
>FN649727.1:6632711-6643933 GCA_000310025.1 Ectocarpus siliculosus | reverse complement strand
AGAAAATCCAGCGGGGCCAAGTATCTCTTGGGCAGCGCGGTTTGACGCCTTGCCGACCTTGAGGCACCTCTGGATGGCGCTCTCGACGACGCCGTTGTACTGCTGCACGCCGGGAGGGGAGTACTCGATCGCGATCCCCATGCTGGCACAGAACTCCTTGAAGTCGCCGCTGGTCCAGAGGGCGTCACAGTCGCCCCGGACGCACTTGATCGCGGTGCCAGCCTTGTGGGCGGCGTCCACGACCATGCGCTTGAAGACCGCCAACGCCTCCGACTTCCGCCGCATGGCATAGCAGACGATCCAGCCCGTGGCGGCGTCCACACCGAAGAGCATGTAGTGGTTGCCGCCGATGGTCGCCGTGTACCCGCCGCACATGTCGATGTGGAACATGTCGTTCGGCGCCCTCTTGCCGCGGTATCCGCCCCCCTGCTTCGGCACCGGTGCCCTCGTCCCCCGCGCCGGCAAGCACCACCGGCAGCTGTCCATTGTGCCCGTGAGGGTGATTCCGTGTTGTTTTGCGGATAACCTCAAGATTGGTTCGGACAAGTGGCCGGCACGGTGGTGGAACGTGTTAATATCCATAACCTTTGTTGCATTGCCGACATGGAAAGGCGTCTTACCCGGACCCAACACAGCCAAAGCACGATCACACTCAGCACCCTCCCAAACATCTATCATCCTGGCAGAGGATTCTGCCGAAACATCCGTCACGCGGGGGGGTTCAAAATCCGAATCCAGAAGGCAAGTCAACACTTCAGATCTCTGGGCATGCTTAAAGATGTTCAACATGCAGGAATGGGCCCATTCTCTCGAGGGGTCACTACTCTCGGCAGTAGAGGCCGGCTTCACCAGAAAACTCTCACGCGCAACATTCACTTGAGACACATCTTTGTGGGGAAGGCGGGAGGCGAAAAGGGAGTCACTTGACACTCCACGGATGAATCGTAGTTTACCGTGCAGCAGTTGAGTTCCGCTAGGGTTTATGCGGACTTCATGCTTGTGCGAAACTTTCCAAACCGAAAAAAGATTGAATCCACACCCGGGCACAAACAAAACTTCTGGCACAGTAATGTCTATGTCTTCCTGTTTCCCGTCGGCTCCGATTTGGTGGAACCGAAGGTCTAAGCTTCCTACAGCTGCAACCTTGATGAGAGCCGAGTCTCCAATTTGAATAAATTGTTCATCCTGGCCCAAGTGGCGAATGTCGTACATGTGATCTATCTGGTTCGAAATCATCGCGCTCGCTCCAGAATCGGCCTGCCACTGCTCGCTACCCTTCGGATTCGGCATGTACGGTTGGCATAGAAAAGCTTTGTCTACTGTGGGACGCTTGGTGACACGAGCTACAATTAGCATTCCAGATACATCAGAGGCAGCAGGCACAATCTTATCCGGCTCAGCAGTCGCGATCACAGCAGGCATAGAAGGCACCCTCACATCATGGACAGCATGCATTATCCCATCAGACTCAGTACTCACAACCACGTCAGGCACAGCGGGCACAATCGCATCAGTCTCATGAAAATCGGTCTCCTTCTCATAATTCTCGAACATCGCAGACAGACTCGGAGAAGCAACCCTGTGCAAATCTTGCTCAGAAAAACAGTGATTCCTATCGTGACTCGCAAGCATTTCAGGGTCAACACCGGGTACAGCAGGTACGAAAACGTCAGACGCCTTAAAACCAAACGCAGACTCAAGAAAAGAATCAAACTTGCCTCGAGGGCACACACTTCGTGCCATGAAGAGACGAAGAGGGGCGTCGCCAGCAGGAGGTAGAACGTCGCCTGGATCTGGAGAGGGAGAGGAGGAGGAAGAGGCCGCCTGAGGCACGCCGTGGTACTGCTGCTCCTGCTGCTGCTCAAAACTCGCCTGCTGCTGCGGGAAGGGCGCCGGCTGCTCCGAGACGTAGAAGGCCTCGTTGTAGACTCTCGGCTGATACGCGTCAGGACCTGCAGCAGAAGGGCAGTATGTTACGTTGGCCTCCTGCTGCTGGTGCGGCCCGCCGTCTTCGGAAAAATAGCCGAAGCCAAATCCCCCGCCGGCGTTGCCGTAGGAACCGCCGCTGTGGTTCCCCCCGTGAGCCGCGAGCCCATACCCGTATCCCGCCTCGGAAGGTGATGGGGCCCAGCTTGGCGTGGGTGCCGGCGCCGACGTTTGCTGCCATCCCGAGCTGCTTTCGCCACCGAACGAATCTCCGCCCCCGATGGCCAGGTGAGCCGGAAAAAAGGGCCGCGGGACGCTGGCAAGCTGCCCTGCAGGTACGTTGGCCGGCGGGAAATTGCCCCCGCGGCCGCCGCCTTGCCCACGGCTTTCGTAGGGGCGAGGCCCGTAGCCGCCGTAGCCCCGTCCCCCATCGTTGCGCCCCTGCATCTGCCCCCCAGCTCCGGGTCCTGGCCCACGCGGCGGCCCCTGAGGCGCATGAGGGTGGCCCTGACTCCAGCCCGCACCGTGTTGGAATTGGTACGACTGCTGTACTGATGGACCACCAACCCGCCCCAGGTTCTGCGATCCGCCTCGTGGATGAGCGGCCGCCTCGGCGTCCCTCCTGCCGCTCAAGTACGCGCTGATCTCGTTGCAATTCGCCAGGAACTCGCTGCGCAACTTGTGACAGTCAGCGGTCGCGTGCGAGGTGTTGGGCCCGTGGTACTGGCAGATGTACGGTCCCAGCTGCTGCTGCTGCTGCTGCTGCTGCTGCCGCTGCTGCTGCTGCGGTGGCTGCATCGACGCCTGTGGCTGCTGCTGCTGCTGCTGCTGCTGCGGTCCGCCGTGACCCATGCCGACAATGGCTGGTCTCCTCTGCCCGCCGCCCCGGCCCATGCCGGCAGCGACGAGGGCGTGCCTCGTCTCCTCTCCTCTCTCTCCAGACCTCCGCTCGTACCTCTGCTCGTGCTCAGCCGTCCTCAACGCCTCCTGCATTTGTGCACTCGACAACATGGGGTGAAAAAGGACACGCTCTTTAATTTTCTCAAATTCTGGCAAAAAACCCCGAGCGATGTGCTTGCACATGGACACTTCAGCACGATTATCACCGTATGACACCAGTCTCATCCAAAGCGCCTTAGCTCTACCAAAGTAGTCCATCAAACTTTCTCCATTCCTCTGACACAGCACATTCCACTGATCATCAAACGTCTGTCTTTCCTCGTTTTTACTGCGTCGGTAGTAGTCCAAGAAAATTTTGTACCCGGCTTGCGGACTCTCCGCTGCGAGCAATTGCCCTTGAATAGATTGTGCCGTGATCTTCGACAGCATGAAAATCCATACCTTCCTAGACTGCTTTACTCTCTCCTCACCAAACGAACGTTTCATCCAATCCACATTCACTTGAGCTGCAGCTACAGGAATCTCTGGGCCTCTCATTGCGTCAACCACTCCCTCGTTCTCCATCCACGCTTCAAACGCACTCGTGAAAATCCGCAACGCAACCTCCATCGATCGATTTTTGAGGAAATCATCACTCCAAACAGGGACCTCGACTTTGTCCCGCTGTTTCAACTCTACTGTCTGGGCGCTAGACGTGCCTGAATGGGCACGATGCCCCTGGTCCTGGGAGTTTGCCGTGAAAGCATGCTTGAGAAGGTCGACCAGCTGACGCATCGAGTCTTGCTGATCTCCCCCCGCCGCCGCTCTCCCTCCCAGATTGTCTTGTTCTTCTGCATCGGCGGTGAACGAATAGTTGGTTCCTCCATCGCCGGTGCCTTCTCCCGGGGAAGGATCACCATGACCTTGTCCCCCCGGAGGCTGTCGTCCGTCTCCATCCGGCATCTTGCGCGCGTAGACACAGCGGCCACTCTCTTGATCGAAACGCTAGCGTGTTGAGTAGCTTTGTGCGTGGGTGCCTCGGCGCGGGGTCCCGTAGTGGGAAACAAAAGGTGCCAGCAGCTGGGTACTGCCAACGGTCAAAATGTAGAAACTATCCGCGGGCGTGAAAGCCCTTCTACGTGGTGGAGCGTGGAAGCTCGTGTATAATATAGTTGTGGCGTGGAAGCCGGGTGGCGTGGTGGCCCTGATGTAAAGGTATATGTAGGGACGTGGGAGTCCTGAAGCCGTGGAAGCCGGGTTGGCGTGATAGCCGGAGTATGGGCGTGGAAGCCGGGGTTGGCGTGAGAGCCGGAAAAAGGACTTGATTATACACAGAAAAAGGAAGTGAGGAACCACAAGCCACGCACACAAATTCCGTTGTAGACACCCATACCCTCAAACCTGCAATATGTGATAAAGTTGGTACCACCAAATCTAATCCATAGCAACCATTGAACCCCCAAACTCCCCGCTCCATCTGCTCGGGAAATTCTTGCTCGCAATAATCTGTTGATGCTGTGAGTACATCCAACAAGGGTCACACGGCGCCGTGGCGGACGGGGGCGCAGGGGCGCCGTGGGGGGTGCGGTTGGAATCCTAGGGGGAACCGGGAGGGGTTCCGCCGCAGGGAACCTACTACCCGATACTGTGGGCCCTGGCGCTCGGGACAGCGGCGGCGTCAGCGGTGGAGTAGCGGGCGGCGCAACACATGAGCCTGTTGATCGCGGGAAAAGTACTCGCTCCGAGAGAGCTGGAGTATTGCATTCATGGCGATTCTGGTGAATGTCGACTTGTCGCAGAGGAGCAAAACCGCGCAATACTGCTTTGCTTTTGAAAGAGGCCCAACAACAGCGCGGCGTTGCCGCGGACACTTCATTCTGGTTGATTCGTGAGTGATTTCTTGAATGATCTTGCTTGTGACGAATGATACTGAAAGCTTCTAAAGGGGATTCGCAGTTCAGGCGTTTCCATTCGTGAGTGTGAGTGTTTAGTTGGGCAACAACTGTAGTTCGTCTTCATTCGATGACTTATCCGAGCGTTTATTGCGGTCATATTCTCGCAAGATGAGCTAGATGTTGCGTGCGAAGCCTTGTAAGGTAGGGAACCCACTATACCCAGCCCCAACACTCCACGCTCCCAGATGTAGGGGGGGCGACGTGAGTTCTTAAAATTGTGCTTTCCAGATGTAGGGGAAGGTACTGACACTGACACGCACCCCCAGTCGAAGGGGGGGTAGCGCAAAAAAAACATTCGAAGATGTGCTCTCCAGATGTAGGGGAGGGTACTAACACGCACCCCCAGATGTAGGGGGGGTAGCGTCAATATCTCACAGGTGTTCTCCCCAGAAAAAAAGGGGGAGGGCATCAGTATACGCCCTCCAGATGTAGGGGAGGGACGTACAGCAGTGGTTACACAACTGCGCGCCTCCAGATGTAGGGGGGGCAGCGCCAGCCGACGCACCCCAGACGTGGGGGGCAGTAGTTCCTTACCCGTGCACCTCCATATGCAGAGAGGGCAGCACGGGCCAACGCTCTCCAGATGTAGGGGAGGGCAACGTTTCTTCACCGGCACGCCTCCAGATGTAGGGGGGGCAACGCGGGTTAACGCTCTCCAGATGTAGGGGAGGGCAGAAGTTCTTCACCAGCGCGCCCCCAGATGTAGGGGGAGCGGCGCGGGCGTACGCTCTCCAGATGTAGGGGAGGGCAACGTTTCTTCACCGGCACGCCTCCAGATGTAGGGGGGGCAACGCGGGTTAACGCTCTCCAGATGTAGGGGAGGGCAGCATTTTCTTCACCTCCGCGCCTCCAGATGAAGGCGGGGCAGCGCAGGGCTTTTCGGTTGGACGGTTCTCCAGATGAAGGGGGGAGCTGCACAGCAGTCATCACAGATCTCCGCCAACGCGCTTCCAGATGTAGGGGGGGCAGCGTGGGCATTTGTCGTTGTAGTCGGCGCGCTTACCAGGGTGGTGAGCAGCAGCAGGGTTTTTCTTGCCGGTGGTTGGGAGGAGCCGGAGTCCGCTTGGCAATGGAGAGAAGACCCCTGCCAAGACCGACAATCCGGTTGGTACCTGTAGCAGAGAATACTAGTAGCAATTTGAGTTTTCTTGTGTGTAGTCGCACAATATAGGAGGGCATCCATTGTGGCGTTAACCCGATGTTAATGAACGCGCATGCCTCTGACGACCTCCCCTCAACAGTCGCTACCGTGTTTGGACCGTATCAACGTCGTTCCTTGTTGTTCGAAATGTAGGCCAGATGTCACGGGAGAGCACAGCTGTGTTCAGCTAACGTTGGTATAGATTTATTTGTTCTTCCCTGATAACGTTGAGATGATCATCCGAAAACCATCGATGTAGTTTGGTCCGCTTGGTATGTCGCCATGTAGGGGAATTGAAGTATTGCAAATGTCAACGTAGCGCTATAATTGGCCTTCGTTTGTAGGGGAATTGAAGTAGTTCAAATGCCTACGTAGCGCTGTAATTGGCCTTCGTTTGTAGGGAATTGGAGTAGTTGAGATGACAACGGTGATGTTTTATTTCGGTAGTCGTGGAATTATTGCGAGGGTTTTTGGCTCGGAGGCCGGGTTTTCCCTTGCAACGCCTCTTTTTTTTTCTGTTTGATTTTTTGGTAGTGTCCGAGTACGTTGAGCAACACACGGTGGTGGTTAATTACTAGCGTAAGGAACCAGGGAGGGTGTTCGTGTGTGTGCGTATGTATGAAGGATCTGAAGACGGTTCTGTGTTCCGTAGATGAAGGAACCTGCTGTGGTACCTGTTGTGGTAGACTTGGATGAGTCTGCGGCGCCCCCATGCTGCGTCAGCCTGTGTGGGGCACTCTCTTTCTTCTCTGTCTGTCGTGCGTTTATCCTGCGGATCTAATACAAGCTATCAACGAGACTTTCTAGTCACTGGACACAAATACGGGCATACCCGGCAAGCACTCCGGCTCTAGGAGTGATCAACATGCCCCCGAGAAAGAGAGTGACTGCCGAGAGGAAGAAAATGCCGGTGCCGAACCCAAAATGTCCACAACCAGGAGTACGAACGCATACATCTAACAAAGGGAGTTTTGCAATTTCCACCGTCGTTACCCATAGGTACCCACGCCCCATGGGTACCCATGGGCACGAATAAGGATAATGTACATCACCCCCAGTACCGCACAAACCCCACAGTAGCCACACACAAACCACCAACGCTTTTGTTGACGGGCACATTGCCTCGAAGGATACCAATCTCCGACAGCCTCCTCCGTAGATCGCGGCGAAACCATCCGCCGTGCTCTGCTGCTGCTGCTGTGCTACTGTGCTGCTGTGCCTCGGAAGCATGAGGCAGGTCGTGCCCGTTTTGTCTCTCTGTCATTACCTTATGCACGAGCACCATAGCGAGCTAAGTCGCGGATCGAGCGAGTTCGACCCCCTCTAGGAGAGGAGCCCGGGCCCACGAGTTGATAAATACGTGAAATTAGACTGCCGTCAAAAAGCGTTGGTGGTTTTGTGTGGCTACTTTGGGGTCTGCGGTACATGGTGTGTCATGCGGGTATGTTGTGCGGTAAACGGTGTAATGTAATCTGCGGGTTTTATAGTCTTGGGCGCCGGGATTATATGACCCTTTCTGGGTGCGAAATTGACCCCTTCCGGGTACACCAGTAACCAGCATCGGTTACACCAGAGGGTCTGGAGATGCTGCCGGCTACCTGGGGGTACCTGGGGGTGCAGGCGCGTTGATTTCTAAGTGTACCCGAAATTGGTGATAAAGTACCCGGGTATACCCGTTTGTTTCTGGTTCCTCCTCATTTTTTTGCCTCCGGCGGCGCCTCCAGCGGGGCCCCTCACCAGCCGGGGGGGGCCGCTTGGGCTCGCACAGCGAGCTTCCGCGCCTTCGCGCGTCAGCTCCCTGTGCTCGCCGGCTCGCTGCGCTCGCCACTAACGGCTCGCTTCGCTCGCTACCAGCGGATCGCTTCGCTCGCTAATATCGATATCAAAGCTATTATTGAATCGATATCCAACACTAGCCAGAACTCAGAACTGCAAAAAATAGACGAAAATGTCTGCTGTGTTATGGCGGCTGCGCGCAGAATCTACTCAAAAATACTACAATGGGCCGTGACTGTTCGATGGTTACGGCGCTAGGGGTCTGGGGGCTATATTCAGGAATCGAAGTATCGAACACTTCCCTGTTTGCCCTCTAGATAGAATGATCGAAGAGGCGGCGGATATGCCGCATCTACGAAGAAGAGGACAACTTCAACTTGTCCCTTCGCGGCATGTTCTCACGAACGTTGTCAACAACCACCGGTGTTTATTAAACACCCCAAATGTGGATGAAAGTTAATAAAGCCCGTTAAAGTGCTAACAACATGTCATGTCTATCACATGCTTCACTATATATAATAATCAATAAAATTGGACCATCCGGCTAGTCAGCGCTGACTAGCCGGATGATCTAATTTTATCGATTAAAATATATGCTCTGAGCTCGTTAGCACCCGGCCGGATCACGTGGGCTTGAAGCTGTTTGCTGCTTACTCGTTGAGAGGAGGGATCTCCGGGGCGCACCCCTCGCCATACGCTGCTGTTCTGTCAATGGTAATTTTACGCAAAGAAAAGTGATCCGGCCGGATGGCCTAATTTGTTTATCGATTACACTAGACTAGTCTATGCATGTCAACATGAGCGAACGGGTGATTACCGTGTGGGCCGTTGGTGAGTAAATGACGGTCGACTTCGGCACGACGGTCGTCAGCAAGCTGCTAAATTGCTTGCCAGATACCGTACGAGAAGTGGAGACCATCATGGGAGAGACACGTGATCCAGGTAAGCGCCCTGCCCCTCCCACCTTGCCCACACTGACTGATCCCAGCCCCGAGGAATACGGTCTACGCACGAACTGTACTCAGCTACGAAAGGGGAGAGAAGACTTCAAGTCTACTTTGTATGAGCGCTTTCCTTTTCAGCTGTTTTAACATGGTGAGGCCGCGGAGAATGCGTAGCACATGATGACCCGGTGCTGGTGGTGCAAAAATCAGCCATCGGCTCGGTGATTTTATTTTTTGAGGGATCGAACGCGTACTTTTTGGGGGATTGGATCTAACTCCAGTGATGGCGCGACTTTCTAGGGGGTCAAAAGCAGGGCAGCTTATATCAGCGGGATAGCGCGGACTCCGACTGTCAGGAGGAGGAAGAGAAGAGAGCCTACTAGAGTCGGTCGGACACAGCGGCGGATACCTTAATAGTGTCGGAAGACAACAAAAAAATTCGTGCTACACCGGGCAGCTTTCAATGGATCATCAATCATCAGCTATCGATGAAAGCGAGCAGGTTACAGGTAGCCAAGGTCAACTGAGCAAACTGTACGGGTAACGAGGTAGTGATGTATCGTCGAGAAGACAGAACGAGTGACATATAGGAAGGAGGTGTCTAGCTGAACACAAGATACACAAACATTTCAGCGCCAAAAATTCCTGTTGTATTCTTATCCCTTACCCAGATCATTCAATGTAAGTATTGGATTTGGTTGGGTGAGGCCTCCTGCGCCTGCAGGAGGGCCTCGCCACAAGTAACCCTTTGGGCTGGGTGTACCCAGGCCCAAAGTGTTTGAATGATCAGCAAGTTCATGAATATAGTAAGCATTGTGTAGGGCGGGTGGGATGGTCTCAAATATACCCCTTCTTCTCTGCTCCGGCGTATTTCGGGAGAGAAAAGGGGGACTGAACTAGGTGGGGTCATTTTCCAACATCCTTTCTGGAATATCTGACTCTTCTCGATTTCGTTCCGAAATCTAGATGCGTCTCAAATCCGAGATTACTGTTGTATTCTTATCCCTTACCCAGATCATTCAATGTAAGTATTGGATTTGGTTGGGTGAGGCCTCCTGCGCCGGTCTGTGGTCCCGCCCATTACTTTCTTGTTAATTATCCGATCTGTCACATCTTATTTATTGACCACTCACGCCTCTAAGCTAGGTCTCGCCCACCCAAACTTTCTTATTTTTCGCGGCGAGCACACGCAGAGAAATCGCATGTGAAGTCAGCCGACAACGGCAACACGTTTGAGTCTGCGTACAGCTCGCTCCGGATCCTCTTGGAACCCGTTGCCCCCACACTAGTAGTGGCGCCAACATATCGCTTCGCTACACTCTCCGTACGCCACCCGGCAATTTTCATGATAGCGTCCATCGCCGTTCCGTCAAGCGACTGCGCTACCGAACCTCCAACGCGGAACGAATGCATAGTGTAGCGGTGCGGCAGTCCCGCCGCTCGCAGATGCCCTTGTAGGGCAGCCGTCATCTGAACCGCCGTAAGCGGAGCACAGCCCCGAGTTCCATCCAGCAGAACGATAGGAAACAGATGTCCTTGGGACAAATCCCAGCCAATACCCTCCGCCGCACTGATGTAGGCCGTAACATTGCTTACAGCACAAATAGACGGGCAAGCGACGTCCGGACGCACGACCACGGCATCAACGGAGTCGCGGAGGGTCTTGCCGAATTGGAAGTTGAAAATCAGACCCTGCCCCGCGGGCAACCGCAGAACTTGCGATCCCATAGTGAAGGAGAGATCATGGCCTCGCCGCATGGAGGCGAACGCCAGCGAAAACAAAGCGACGTCCCTGGTGAGCTCAATACGTTCCGCCAAAGAGGACGCAGTCTGCGCGCGAGAGCGCATGTCCCTCAACAGATCGATGAGGGCGTGCGGTAACATAGCCTCTGCCTGGTTGACAGCGACACCCACACGTTTTTGTTCCTCCCCCGTGAAGACGAGGTAGGAGTCGACGAGAGGACTACAACAGGGGTTGCCCGAGCGCGTGGCAGGGTCCCAGCTGCTGTCTTTTCCCAACTGTTCTTGCATCGCCATCTTCAGCTTGGACACGATCCCTTTCTGCATGGACGCGGCAGCATACCGCTTAGCACATGGCGAGTTTGGAAGGCAATCGCGGCCGTGAGTCGTACCGACACCAGGGCATGCCCTGTCGTGCACCCACTTGGTACCACTACCTTGTGTGTCCAAGAAGCAGAGATAGTCAAACACGTCTCGGTCCGACGCCTGCTTCCAACCCCGACGTTGTTGAGTCGCCGAAAGTATGAAAGCGTCGAACCCGTCCGCTACGGCGCACTTACGCTGTTGAGCACGACGGTTAGACGCGGCCGAGAGGACCTGATCACCCCGAGCGCGCAGCGCGTCGAAATCGATCAACACCCGAGCCGCTTGGGGGTCACGCGGTACCGGACGCCCGCGGGCAGGCTGAACACCGCAGGACCAACAATAGTTGTAATGTCCCACGTTTTCCGTCTGGCACGACGAACACGCGACAAACTGGACACAGCCGCCCGGAGGCAGGGTGGGGACCTGTGAGACGAAGCACAAGCCATCCACAAGCCAAAGGGAGGGAACTGGGCAAGATGGACGAGAGTCGCATGC
>FN649727.1:6609800-6625527 GCA_000310025.1 Ectocarpus siliculosus | reverse complement strand
CGGGGGGGGGGGGGGGTCGAGAGCGGGGCTCCATCGATAAGAAGCCCAAGCAAGGTTGCGAGGAGGCCAAAATCGACGGGGTCCCTTTGCGTGCCTCCCCCCCCCCCCGCGTGTGAGTGTACGAATGCTAGAGTCCGGGCCGTTTTTTCAGCCGAAACAGAAGGGAGGGACTTTTTCGCCCCCCCCGAAGTCTCGCTTCGTGTTGGTGTGGTGTAGTGTAGTGTATAGATTCATGACGTACTTCCTTTGCGCTTGACCTGTTTGGGTCTGTCTGTCTGTCTGTCTGTCTCCATGGCGGAGACTTTTTTTTATTTTCTTGGGGTGGTGGTGGTACCACGTGCTCGCTCTGTCCGGTTGTACCTATCGAGAGTTTGTCGATTGCAGTGCTGTGTCATATGGGAGTATGGTAATACTTTTAAATTTTGTTTTGCGGGGCTCCCAGTCTCTCTCTCTCTCTTTCTCTCTCTCTCTCTCGGCGTGTGTGGTGTGTCGGCAGCCCTTCCCTTCCTTTCGCGGCTGGCTACCTTATGTCCGGGCTGTTCGCAGCGCCGCCGCCGTCGCGATTTTGATGGTCTTGTGTGGTAATGTTTGCATGTTTCGTCGGGGGGATGGGGGGAGGGGGGGGAAGGGGAAGGGGGGGCGCTCATGAAAACGCATGCCGTAATCGTTAAACCATAGACCTCGCGTCCCTACAATGCTGGGACGGGGCGATATGCCGGATTTTCGCTACGTTTCAAAAGATAAATGAGAAGCTAGTCATGACCTTTGCGTTTGCTGTGCCAAAGCTGATGTATATGCCACGGGTTGATTCGTCTGGGCATACCCCCGGGGGCGGGGCATACTCTTTATGTTTTGCATACCTTAGCGGTTAGACCATTGACCACGCGTCCTCGAGAGGACGGGGCATTGTTCCCACAGGACCGATCACCGATGGCCAATCGTTCCTTCCTACTTTGCCAAAGGTGGCTCAAAAAATGTCTTCCCTAATCTATCTACCCTATCGATGTCACTTCCCGCCTTTTTTACCCACTTCCTACGCCCCAGTACAGCTAACGTCTTCTCCTGGCTATCCCATGCCTCAAACATCTCCCTGTACTGTTCTTGTACTTTTCGCACTTCAGTTGTGTACACCTCCCTCTATTTTCCCGTACAACCGACATTCTAACACGGTCTTCGCATTCGGAGCCGCAATCGCATTTTTTGAACTTGTCGTCTTCATGGTCTACCTTCCTATATCTTCGGGGAGGGGGGGGGTCATGACGAGCGTCTCCTTGAATACTCGAGCCAAACAGTACCATAGTACACACCACCTGGGTAGTGTTGGATATATATGTGCACGGAGCAGTTCGGAGGTAGGTGTATGGTGAAAAACAGGCATGAAACAAGGGGGGGGGGTGCCGTTGGTGGAAAGGGGTGCAAATTAATACCGTGTGTGTGTGTGTTGCGTTGAGCATTGAGGAGAGCTCACAACATGTACACTCTGGCCAACCAGGCTGTTTCTGTCTCGTCCCATCCTTCCTGTTGCGTGAAGACGATCGACTTGGTTGACTAACTCATCATCATCCGTTCATCATCCTGCCTTTCTTGTTCACTTCATTCTCGTGAGCACACTCCCGTACGGCGAGCTGGTCGTCATCGCTCTTCCCAGGACACTATACTGTTCTGAGCAAAGCCCGTGGACTGTTGGAACGATCTCGAGGCACTAACTGTTGAGTGTGCAACTTTGGCCATCTGATCCGGGTCATATTTTTTGTTTTTCGTGCGCAGATGACGCGGCAAAAAAAAAGAGAAAAAATTCAGACCAGGAGGAGGAGGAGGAGGAGGAGGGTGTTTGTCTCAACACCTTGTATACTGTGAAGACTTCGCCGCATCCATTGACAGGGGGGCGATATTGGAGCTCGAATGGGAAGTCTTACTGCGTTTAGTTTTCGCCGCATCTCTTTTCTCAGAAAGCACACGAAGTATTACACACATACATACGACGATACCCTCAAATGGGGCTACCCGCTAGACATATTAGTACCTACTACCACCACCCTGGTTCTTCGTTCGTAAGGTTTGACTCGACTATCGGATGGTTAGGACGTAGCAGGACACTCTTTTGTCGATTTTGATCAAACCGCACGGTGATGGTGCGGGCGTGCTTATTTGCATCCTCACTCACTCCCGTTGGACGCTCGTTCTCGAGAACAGCAGAAAAAAACAATTCGTTTGTTCCGCGGACGGACGGGCGGAAACACAATCAATCAACCGGTGTGTGGTTACCAATAAAAGATGCTACTACTACTGTAACAACCTCGAGCCAAGATTGTTGCGGTGATGTAGAATGTGGAACAAAAAAAAAAACTCTCATCGTCTTCTTTTGTGCAGGAAGGTCTGTCTGCGACTTCTTCTTCTGCACTGACTGCCACCACCGTGGGCGGGTTGTTGCTCACGCGCACCAAGCAATCTGGGCTTCACCTTTCAAAAACGTTGGTGTTGTTTTCTTTGTTTGCCGTTCGTTGTTTGTTGTCATCTTCACATTACAAACCGCTCTGACTACTACCGCTATCACTTCCATTCACACCTCCTCTACTCTTGAGAAGGAAGGGTGAACAAGCAACTTCTTCTGTGGTCACGCAGGTCCACATTAGCATCTATCCGAAATGAGGTTCAAATCAAAGCAGCAAATGAATTACCCATAAAAAAGGGCACGTCATGTCGGTCTCCGGTTCCAAATCTTCGATCATGTATCACTGGATACTTTTCAATCCTCCGTTGAAACTCTCTGCTGAGAAAACGCAGGCACAAAAAACAGCGGTCAGTATCTACAACATCATCAACAGGGTACCCACAAATCTATCTCCTGTGCACCACTTCTTCTACACCTTTCTCAACGCCCACAACTCAACCCTCTTTGACTGCAACATGAAAAATGTCTGCGCCGGATACCCTCCCTCCCCACCCCAGCGAAAATCGGTTCGGACATGCACCTGCAGCTGTTTCACAACCAAACTCGGTGGGCACAGGAAAAAATATTGTTAAGTCGGGATCGGGTCAAGAAGGCGCCTATTTTCACGCCACACATCCCACACACAAAACATACAAAATATGAGCGTGAGTGTCATTAAGTAACAGAGGTCAACCCCCGGGGTATAGCGGGCACCCCCCCCCCTCCCCCCTTTCCCCTTGCGGGCCCCCGCTGGAAAGGACCATAGCAGGTTGCGCGCCTCGACCAAAACACGCAGCTAGCGAAGGACTATCAACCTATATCCTATTATCCTCCACACGGCCGGTGGAATGCATTCTTTTGATTCAAAAGAACAAACGGCCGGCGTCGTAACGTTAAATTAAATTACTGAAAAAAGAACTCCGTTGGTGTGTGTGTATATCTAGAATGGATGGCCCAAATGAATGCTGCGCAGCAAGGCAGCAGCATACCTATCACGCCACCCCCGAAAAGAGCAGCCCGTCGCGTGCATCCTCAAACAGCCACCCCATTACCACCTCCCCCCCCTGCTTCACATGGTACACACCACGGGGCATCATCACATTTCCAAAGTAGCAGGTCTCCACAGGTACCCCGCTCGTGCCAAGCACGCAACCAACCCTCGAAAATTTTCACACACACCCGCCCCCGGCAACGTTCCTCCGTTTTTTGTTTATTGCTACGGATGCGCAGCTCCTCCGCGCTCTGCGTGTGTCATCGTGTGCAAATCCATCACCAATCACTTTGCTCCGCGGGTCTCGAAAAAAACTTCCGAGAAAAATCTCACCTTTCCACAACAACGTACGAAAAAAAATCAAGAAGAAAGAAAATATGATGCCACAAAAACAGCCATACACATCCACACATCAAAGTCACTCTTCAATACCACACATGCACAACCTGCTCTCACGTGAGCCATACATGTACAAGAACTTCGGCCAAGACTGGCTTTGCGCCATACCACACAGAAACGACGGCGATGCGGGGAGACCTACTGTGCTTCCCAACAAAATCATCACTAACCTGCCAACAATCAAACATCCCGGGCACGCACGTGACTACGCCAACGCGCGCCAAGAGAGCGAGACGAGCGACAGCAAAAAAAGAACTGAAAACATGAAAACATGTAGTATGGTGTACCACATTATGCTCCTCCGTTCTGAATAAACATGCATGCTTCTTCTTGTTCGGTTGCGCTTTCTTGTGTTACCGTCGCCTGACCACCGGTGGTACGCACACCGGTGGTACGCACACCGCGACCATCTACGACCGCTGTGCCCCCCCCCCCCCTCTCCCCGCCCGAACCACACACACAACGCATGATGATCCATAAAGAGCTCGAGGGAAGGCAACCTTCTTGGTGTAAAACCAACACGGTAAGCTCCAACCACACACAGTTCAAGAAAACGCAGTCGTTTTACCTTTCCAGGACAGCGTTCAGGTAATCGGTTACTATTGCATGTCCGGGCCCCGTTCTTTACACTCAAGTGGTTTCTGGACCCCCCCCCCCCCTCCCCCGAACATGTTAAAAATATATCCTCGTCCGCCGGCCACAACAGAGAAAAACTGAAAATAATCCACGCACAAAAAAAACAAACTTAATGACTTTTGTTAGCGCCTCTAGCCTGTAGCTGGCTGAAACGGATTCTAGGGCTAGGCCGACGATCATTCTCCTACTGATGTTGCGGAGCCACGGGCATGATTAACCCCCCAACAAGACGGGTCCGCTTGTGAGAGGGGGGAAGGGGGTGTTGTCCCTCCTGAAATATGTGCTAAGAACAAAAACATACAAAAAATACCAAATCAAAGCAGGCAACGAATATATGCACAACCAGAGGAAGGCCGACCGAAGAATGGCCAGACGAGAGAGCACCCCCTAAGATGTGGAAGGAAACAAAAGACGAGCAACCAACTCTCTCACAAACACGTGGAATATCGTACCCCCCCCTACCTCTATACCATCCATCTGACTCCTTTATGCCAGACCCCCTTGACAAACGTACCCATCTCACGCAGGAACATGAAACATACAAAGCATACCAATCAAACACATAGCCGACACACACGACAAAAAAAACACATGCCATCTTCCATCGAGAAAAACAATGCACTAAAGTCTCGCACAACCTAACCTGGCGGCAGCAAACGCCCCAGCGGCAGCAACAGCAACAAGCGCCGCCATCCACAAAACAAACACCCTGCTCCGCGCCTTCCCCACTATTCGAGCCCTGCTCCTGCTGGTCCGCTGTCAAACGATCCCTGGCCACCAACCGCCCCCCTCCCCCCCCCCCCCCCGGGGGAAGCTCTCCCCCAACTAATTAGCTTCACCGCCGATCTGGCCGTCGCGGAGGAAGCTATTTAGTTGTGCCCACCGGACGAAGGCCGGGAAATTTCTTTCTTCACGCTCTCATCACGATTGCGGCCCTTCGGCACAAGAAGCGGCAGGGAGGGGGCCTGGCGGCGAGGGGATCGGCCCGGAGCCGGAAGCGGAGGAGGCCCAGCCGGGCAACACCGAGCCCCCCCCGCTCTCGCTGCCGGCGAGGCTGCCGTTGCTGCTCACGGTGGACGCCGAGCACGGCGGCGTCATGTAGTCGTCGCTGTCGCCGTCGCCGTAGCCCCAGCGGGAGAGGTGCCGGCCCTGATCCAGAGTGCCGGTATTTAGCCTCCCGGGCTTGACCGCGTCGCCTTGGACAGCCGAGGGGAGACCGGACAGAGGAGAAGCAGCGGTGGAATCAGCAGCAGCAGCAGCAGCAGCAGCAGCAGCAGCAGCGTCGTCACTCGTTCGAGCAGCAGCGGCAGTAGTAGAAGGCGACGAGCCATACGAAGGAGCGGGCGCACCTCGCAGTAGCAGGCTGCCGTCGTCCTCGTCGTCGTCTTCGCTGGTCAAGTCGTCGTCGTCACCATCGTCAGAGAGTGCGCCGCCGCCTCCCTCCCTCCGTCGCACCTTCGGCGAGGACACCGGTGCCCGCGTCGACGCCGCCGCTGCTGGCGCCGGCGCGCTGTCCGGCCTTTCCAGCGACGACGAGGCGTGTCCGAACATAAGCCTGAACTTGTCCGCGAGGAGATCGAGCTGGTTCTTCAGCTCCAGCGGCGTGGGGCCCTCCATCAGGGAGACCGTCTTGGCCACCACGTTTGGGTGGTGCTCCCTGAGGGTCAGCGCCGCCGCCTTGTCCTCCGAGTGCTTCGGTGCCGTCGCGACGGCGATGAGAGTCCCGCCTCTTCTTGTGGAAACCCGAACATGGCCGTCACCTCTGCCACCGCCGCTGCCGCTGCCGCTACTCTTGCTGCTGCTAGAAGTAGTGCTGCTGCTGAAGCTGACGCGTCGGCGGTGCCGGCGGCGGCGGCTCGCCCCTGCCACCCTTCCAGCGCCCGCCCCGCCACTCGCAGAAGCTGCCGCTGCCGCTGCTGCTGTCGCGCAGCCAGCCGTGCCGACATCCGCGCTCCCCTCCCGTTCTTCCACCGTCTTCCCGCCGTCCCCTCCTTCAGCCGCCTTTCGTCTGGCGGTCCCTCTACTTCTTCCGCCCTCCACCCCACAACCGCTGGCCGCCGCCGCCGCCGCCGCCGCAGCAGCAGCAGCAGCGGTGGCGGCAGCATTCGCGCGCCTGAACCGATCGGTGGCGCCGCGGGACAACAGATGCCGGTTCGTCACGTATGAGAAGGCGGCGATCTGCCAGCAGGCCGGCTGGTCCGGGAAGTCCTTGGCGAAACGGTCCCTGCTGCTCACGACCTCCACGTTCTCGAGGCACGCCGCCGCCGCGCCCCCCGGGAGGAGGAGCTCCGCGGTGCCGCGCACCCAACCCTCGTGGGAGTCCGTGACGATCACGACCGGACCGTGCCTCTGCGCCGCCCTCACGAGCCGGACTACGCTTTGTCCCACGTTGAGGAGCTGTGAGAGGCCAAAGCGAACAAACGCGTTAAAACGGGTCGGAAACAGAGATTAAGAGTGACTGACTGGCCCGTGTCGTATTGGATGTATGCACGCCGTTTGAGAGTTGGGAAGGAAGCACATCAGCAGCAGAGCACCTTTCTACACAACTTTGGATCATGCGTTCACAAAATTGGTTGTCGTTGAAGTACCACGTGAAGGTCACACACCCTCCAAGAAATAGATTGATTTGTAGAAAATATATATTTCCCCTGGATTCCTCGCGTGCATGTACTCTTGTTGCCGACTCTTGACGTACGTATCCGTTGCCGACCCTGCGTGATGCACACGACTGCTGTTGTCGCAGTCAGTCAAGAAAGCCTTCGTCCGATAGCGGTGTTGTACTCATTCGCCGTTTCTGGTGATGGCATCAAGCACTCATACCGATGCGTCAAAGAGTCGGTCTCTGGCCCGCTTCATGATGCTACTGTGGCAAGAATCTGTGCTCCACAAACAGCAATATTATGAAGACCGGTCCAAGAAATGTTCCACACCATTTCTAGGAACGTTCGCACACGAAACCACACGTATCACAAGGACGCTCCTTCGTCCCCACTTCTTTTGGCAACCAAGTTCCGACACGCCAAACAGGAGGAAAAAGAGGGCACGTTCTGCAGCAGTTCATTCATCAGGGGCGCCCCGGCTGTGTGCGACACCCGGGGCTTAGGGACAGCAGAGTCGCCCGACGTGCGGTCTTGCGTTCGTCCACACGCGACGCTGCTACAGCGTTCCTTCCCTCCCGTTCCCGTCACTGCAGTGGCCGTTCGGCTGCCATGCCATCGGCAGCTTGCATGGATGGCGATCCGGCGCATCGAGGACGGCGAGGATTACTCCACTATCCGTGACGCGGTCCACGAGCAGCGCGGCGATGACCGGGTGCTGGACCTCGAGCGCGTGGGGGTCTATCCCGGGCCGAGTTCGTGCGCGGACACCAAGACTATGTCGAGGGTCATCGCCGTTCTCCAACCTTTGCTGGACCTCCACTGCTGTAGGTCGTGGTTTTCGGAGATGCCGAAAATACTGTTGGTAGTCTTGAATGAACCGAGCTCGGATGCTACATCGACGAATCCAGCGATCTTCGCTCGGGAACCCTGTACATGAAAGCACCCGAACTCCCCCACAAAACGCCACCATGCCCACCATGACCTCATACTTTTCTACCAACACGAATACAATCTCAAGCGTTCCAGAACCGACTACTGCTGCTGTACCATCAGACTTTCTAAAACATTGTACTTTCTGAAAGACAGAGGGAAGGAGGAGAAAAAAAAATCCCCCATGGTTAAAGAACCTTCCGATTGTGCCTGTGAAACAAACACCGGTATCGCCTCACCGGAATAGATGTGATGAAAACAACCACAACAAACAAGACACACCAACTGCTGCCTTACATATGCATATGCGTCCTGTCTTGAGGGTTGGAGGCGCGCTCCGGCTGACTACAACACCCTGGGTCGCACTGGCTTTTTCTCTCCCGTGTGTATGGTACAACTTGTAATATCGGATATCATATGCATCTACTGCTGCTGTTGTTGTTGTAGATCTATGTATATATCGCATGTTCTTTGCTCGGGTGATCTGTTGACGCATTGGTCTGATTAGCAGTCATGTGGCACTGCCGTCGACGGGGTGTCCTAGGTGGGCCTCTGGCCAGAGACTACAGGCAGGCAGTGTGC
Organism: Ectocarpus siliculosus; assembly: GCA_000310025.1. NCBI lineage: Eukaryota > Phaeophyceae > Ectocarpales > Ectocarpaceae > Ectocarpus > Ectocarpus siliculosus. Next base: position 6,616,958 of record FN649727.1, on the reverse strand, counting down.
ATAGTTACCACTCACTACTCTAGGAAAAGCAGCATAGGCTCGTGAACTGTACTGGAACAAAGAAGGATCGACTGATATGTATAACCATACACAGACGCGGGAAAACTTCGCTTGTGTGTGTTTGTTGTGGTGTGGTTGGGAATGTAGAGAAATCTATCTGCGACAGAATTCAGCAGTGAGAAAACAACAGCAGCAGTGACACGAACAAGACTGCTGATAGGGACGGCGTGCCGGAAAGACGAGGCTGGCCGTGCTCTCACCGCACACGGCCAAGGGTGCCTCGTTGCAAGGTTTTCGAGCGGTGTGCGGTGGCGACGCGGCGATGCGATGCTGCCGATTTTACGATTTTACAAAAGCATGGTGCTGCCACCCACCTGTATTCGCTCCTGCTTGCTCTCAGCACGACTGTTTCGCTCCAGCTTGGCATGGGTCGTCGGGCACAAGACGTCATCCCACCCGAACACGGTGACCGCGGGGACCCTCCTCCCTTCGCTGATGGCCCCCACGAGGGAGGGCTCGGCCATGGCGGCGCAGGCAGACAGCAGCAGTGTGTCCTAGTGCTCCTCTCTGTCCCGCCCAACTAACTTTCCAGGGTGCGCGCACTAAAGGGGCAGCAGATGACCGACCTACCCCACAATTTGCTTCTTTCGCTGTTGCAGTACAGTATCGAAGCCTAGACGCCGCTCGCTCTCAGCAGCAAGATTGACCAAGCCCACCACTCAGCGCCGTGAAAAATGCTGCCCCAAGGTGACGTGTGCTTCACGAAGCACCCGCTAGCCACCCCCCTCTGCGTGCGCTGCTTGCCTGTGATGTGTGTGACGAATGGAGAGAGGGTGTGAGACAGAATGCGCGGGAGCGGTCACACTTACACCGCATCCGTTGGTTGGTTTTTCGTTTCGGAAACTGGATCTTGAAAAGAGAGTAAGAAAAAAACAGTGAAAAAAACAGCATCAGAAGGCCGTCCGTCCGCCGTTCTCTTCTTACTTCTTACACACAGGAACGGGAGGGATGATCCAAAGGTCATCTCAGCAGCTTGCTATGTGCCGTTGGGTGGGTTGGGCTCTCTGTCTCCCTCTCTCTGTCTCCCCTATTTCCGTCTCGGAATGACCGCTCACCTCTCCCTTCTTGTTCCCCCCTGAGAGCTCACGCACAACCCAGGCTCTGCGAGTAAAACGATGATGATGAGAGGGTCTGGGAAAGCTGCATGTACAACAGTATATGTAGGAGAGCTTGTTTGTCTCCACACTCAAATCAAACGAATGACGTTCTCTCGATGTCGTTGAAAATACTCGAGTAAAAGCTCTAAAAATACGACCCGTGCCTGTAATAGCGGAGCATCTACCCGTCCGTCCGTCTGTTTCCCGTGCTCACAGGGGAGTGTGTGCGTGTCTGACGGTTCGGCTCTCTCCGTTCGGCTCTCTCGGTTGAGCTCTCTCGACCGCAGCAAGCAAACGCCCAACAAGCGCCGCCGCCATGTCAGAAAATCGGGGTATCGGGGACCAGACTGGTCTGGAATCTAGAACGCTCACCTCTTGGGACAATATAATGGATGATAGTGTGTCAGTTCGGAAATATATATGTGTGTGTCGGGTCACCATATTGCCATATTGGGCTTGTTACTTGGTAATCACGTCTGCCTGCGCGCGTGGGGGAATTTACACGAACTGCGTATAGTACCCACCAGATTTGTCATCATGTTGATCGACATTTGCGTTGTGTTATTTGATGCAAACTGCTGTACGCATACTTGTGTCTTACATCGGCATTATTATGCTACTGTGAGCTAACTGTTGAACGTTGAAATGGTGTCCGGCCACCGTCTCCCTGTAAGCTGTTAGCAGAGTGTCAGCTCTCGACATCTCCGGACAATTTCAACCATAGAAGAAACGAGAGATCAGAGAAGACGCTCTAAATAATATACATACGCTACTGCTGCACCTACAACCTCGTACCACCGCTGCGTCGCTGCAGGCTAGCGAATCTCTCGTGAATGTATGTGCAGACAATTTTTCATAAGGGTGCACAAAACGAAGAGCAGGGAGCGGTCTGTATACCGCAGCACGATGTGTGCAATTTACAAGTACATAGATAGTGACGTGTAGTAGTCAAGTAGTCACGTGTAGTATATACGTAGAATACTTCCTTGGCTGTTTTCTTTGCGCGTGCAATTGCTGCGTGTCCTCTTTGGGTTTTCACACCCACCCACGGACGTGCACATCATGAAGGACATGATTCAGTAGACCACTGCACAGTATTTAAACCCCCAAGACCCGAGCATTCGAGAATTTCAAACACCCAACAACAGGGGCCTTGGCCACGGCAGCAGAGAATGAGAGAGGGGAATGACGGGCGGGCGTGGTGTGCCGAACAGAGCACCATCACTACCAGAAAACAAGCGGATGATGACCTCTGCAGCAATCAATAAAACACACGCACCTCCTATACGACGAATATACAGTAAATAAGACCGGTCACTCGATGCGCCCATCGTTCATTCGTCTCGAAGATTTATCAGAAATAAAAACACAACAAACATGATGCCGATGAGATAGTCTATACACCGCTCCCAGTCAACGAAGCAACCGACCATAGCATAAATATAGCCTCGGGATGCACCTCGCGTTGCACAACCGGGCTATGTAGCACCGTCAACATCTTTCTTTCTCTGAGGTACAGTAGTATACTACGACAGACAACCCATGCGGGAGCCGATGCGCGAGATCGTCTTGTGCAGCTCCATGTCCTCATCGCACAGCTTTATCGCCTCGAGGCACACGCCCATCGCCGCGTACATGTCTCCCTCCCTCTCGTTCGACCAGGCCTCGAACAGCAGGCCCTTCGCCTGCTCCGCCGCCTCCGCGCCCGCGGCACACGAGCACCGGCGACACGTGAAACCGGCGCTCTCGGCAACCGCCTTGTGAGCCGCGCAGACCGCTGCTGCCGCCGCCGCCGCCGGGGGTGCGAAATGAGCACCGTCAGCCGCAGCAGCCGCAGGAGACGATGGGGCTGAAGTAGGAGCGGGAGGGACGGGAGAAAACTCCACCGGCGCTTCCTGCAATCCCTTGCTGCCGCTGCGCTGGCCCTTGTCGCACGCTGCTCCTCCGTCTGGGCTCCTCTCAGCCCCCCCCCCGCCAGAAGAAGGAGAAGCAAAGCATGCCTTCGGTCTGCTTGAACTCCCGACATCACCGTCGCCACGTTCGTGCCCTCCCAAGCTTTCATCCCCTCTTGATTCTGCCGCCACGGCTGCCACCCCGTCCACGTCCTGCGGGTGACTCGAGCCCGCAGTCGCGTAGCTGGACCTCGAACTAACGCTGCTTCTAACGCTCTGCGGCCAAGCACCGCCGTAGCCCCCCCGACCCGTTGCGTCAAGCGCTGGCGTGGGACCACCATCATCACCATCCCCGTTGTTCGGCGTCGGCGTCGCCAACAGAAGGTGGTCGTTCGGAAGCGACTGATCTCCGACCGCTTCGTTCCCCTCCTCCCCGCCGACCAGTGGCGGGAAGGAGGAACAGTAGGGCGCCGCGGCATTGCCGTCGTTCCACCTCCTGCCGCTGGTGGTGGTGGTGGTACCGGGGCTGTCGTCTGCCGTTGCCGTCGGCTCTCCTGGTGCCGCCGCACGAGCGGGGGAGGAAGACGAGTCCACCATCACTATGGCTGAGCTAAAGCTTCCGTCCCGGACGGTTTCCTCCTCCTCGGCACCGCACCCATCTTCGGCATTCCCTCCCGTTGATGAACGGTCTACGCCGTCACCCTCATCGCTCCCCCCTCCGTCGTACAACGCTACCGCCTCCACGCCACCATCCATAGAATCATCCGAGCTACGATAGCCCCCATGCTGTTGTTCCTCCTCCACTTGCACATCACGCGGGTTACACCTTTCCGTGTCATCGTCGTCTCCTGAGGAGTACGAGCTGCTCAGACCATGACGGCCGTCACCCTCCATCTCCGCCCCGAGCTCCTCCACCGCAAACTCCCTCGCCCTCTTCCTCGCAGCGGAAACCTTCTTCGAAGCATCGCTCGCTCGCCTTAAGGTTTCGCCCTCTTCAGCGGTGTCTCCGACGGTGCTTCCGCCGCCACCACCACCGCCTCTACCAGATGGAGAAGACGAGGCCACGGGGCTAACACCGAGCTCATCGTTGGCCCATCGCCGGGCTCTCTCTCTGCCGGCCCGGACTGCAGCCGACGCCTCTCCCTCCTCTTCCTTCTTAGCGGAGAAGGCGGGAGACGTGCCGCCGCTGAAGTCACCGACGATGCTGCGACCAGACGTGAACGGCGAGGATGCCGATGCCGAGTCCCCGGGCTCTTCAATTCCTCCCACCGTCTCTTTCTCCTCCTCGTACCCCATCTCTTCTTGGTCGTTCCACTCCCACAGCGGTCGGGAATTGCTCCCGGAAGACTCGCACCCGCCGCCGCCAGTACTCATCGGGCTATCGTTGTGCGCCGATCCCCCACCAATAGGCGGAGGCGACCCGGGGGGCGGGGTTGACACCGACCAGCTTTCGGGGGTCCCGAGGCCTTCTCGAGAAGCTTCGACGCTGCCGCTGCTGCAGGCACCACCGCTGTCGTTGATAGCAACTGGGGTTCGCGGTAACCCCACGGACACCTCACCATCTGCACGGCCACCGCCGCCATCGTCGTCGTCATCGTCCATCAACTCGACAACGTCGTGGCCCTTGCTAACACCACCGAACTCGCACTCGGAATCCGAGTCCCCGCTGAGCGCGATCGCCGTCGACCGGTCCGCTCCCGCCACGCTCAAGTCCAGCACCGGTCTACTCCCACCCTCCACGACGTCGTCGCTGGAAGAAGAAGACTCCGTCCCTGACGGCTGATGGCGGCGGAGTAACCGCGACGGCCCTTTCCCCTTCCTACCGGCCGGCCGCGGGGCCATCGTCGCGCCTCCGTCATCGTCATCGTCATCTTCATCATCGCCGTCGTCGAGATCTAGCTCCAGGGCGATCAGGTCCTCCTCGAGCAACCCGTGCATGCCGCCGCCGCGCATCCCCCTCGCGCCGTCGCCGGCGCCGTCGCTGTCCTCGACGTCGCTCTCGTCCTCCTCCTCGTCGATCTGGTTTCTCGTGTGCCAGCCACCCTCGCCGCCGCCGCCGATACCGCTATCGCCCTCGGCTGCCGGTTGCTGGACGATTTTCGGGAGGCCGTCCCCGTGGGCACTGTTTTTCGTCGCGAGCACCCACAAGCCGGTGTAAACGTATGTGTATGTGTACAGCGGGCACACAAAGAGGGTGGCCGTTTTTAATTGTCGTCCAGCGGACAGACCAAACACGAGGGCGCACGACACTAACATAACATGGTGTGAATGAATTTACTTACAAATTTCTGTGTGTATTATAACATGGGGCAAATGTAACGTGGAAGACGGGTGCCCCACCGGTATGCAGGAAAGGCGGCGGGACCAAAACGCGTAGGCAAACACAGCAAGCACTGCAGAACAAATACATTGATTCCTGTTTGTTTGCGTGCCAACACCAGGGCTAGAGCAGCAACGGCGACATCTACAGCAGGGCCGGCGGCCGACCGTCATAATCTTCTAGCACACCTTGCGCCATAGGCACCCCGCAGGCCGCACACGAAGTCCAGGTGCCCGTCGAGCGAGATGTCGCGCTGGGCGCGGCTTTCCGCGGCCTCCAGCCTGCCGCTGAGAGGGCCGTGCATCTGGTTCAGCTGGTCCAGTACCTGGTGTTCGCCAAAACCACCGCATGTTGAGGCATACATGCAAGCGTGCACATGTCACAAACAACACCGGCGTCGAAATCGCACGGTGTTTCGAGCGCCCACGAGCTGCTGCTGGTGCTGCTGTGTAACACTCGGTGACCATGACAACGATACCAACGACAAAGATACGACACCGGAAGCAGCGTTTCTAATTATTGTCCATGGATCCTAATACGACCATGACATACGCATCAACACCTGCGTACGTGCCACATACAAAACAAGAGAGAATTCGCAACCGTAGTCCGATTACCATGGCAATTAACCAACCAACACATAACATGCATGTACGCATCGGAACACGCGTGCCTGCCACATGGCCCGGAACAAGATACTCTAGTACAATAGTAACACGACCCACCGATTGATGCATTCTCTATCTCGAACGCGTGCTCTTTCTGCGATTGTTTGTGTATGCATACAATGGCGACCCCAAAAATGAAAATAAAAAATCATTGCCAACATATCTTAGACTATATTCTACTTACGTAAGTATAGATAAGAGATGCATTTGTTGCGTCATATTCAGAAAAAAAAAAACGATACTATACTTGTAGGCCGTTTCTTAAGCGCCCGGATATTTGTTCCAAGAAAAAATACTGTACTGTAGGTCTACTTACCCGGCAGGCTCCCGCGGGGTAGAGGGTAAAGAGCTGCTTCAACTCCGACCTTGAAAAGTATCGCACGTTCTTCTTCCGCTTCACGGTACCGCCCATCACCGTCCGCCTCAAACCATCCTTAAATATCTTCGTAACAAAAATATTTCCGAGAAAATAACAGCAAGGGGGGCGAAGAGTTATGGAGGGGGGGGGGGAGGGCGTGGGAGAATTGGAACTGGGAGGGGGGGCGAAGAGGCGCAAAAGATGCCTCAAGTCTCTACACATGCAGCCTGGACACGAAGCAACACAGGTCCACCCTTTCCTTGCAGTCTCATGCATATCATATCACATCACATCATTTCATATCATATCATTTCATATCATATTATATTATGTCAGTAGCTGTATAGTGGTGGTGAACACACCAACACGCAGTGTGCCCTAGAGGTATGCCCGAACAAACCAAGCATAGCGAACAGGTTGCCCGGACAATAAAAAAAAGGACCACCCATGTGAGGATGCCATATCTGCAACTACACACAACGCGATGGAGTTGCACTCATTTGAGTTGCTTCGCACCTGTTTCTCGTACATTTTTTCCTCCACCGTGCCTGCCACCAAGAACAGACGACGTTCAGTTCGAAAACAAAAAAACACGACGCGGGCAACAAGTTTGTGCGCGTGGAAGGAGGGGGGGGGTAGAAAGAAGGATTTAATGCGAGGAAAACACACCAGGACACGCTACGGGACTCATGGGCGACGATGCCGACAACGAAACGCAAGATGACAGTGCGGCAAGTGCGTCGAGTTAGTCTGCCAGACCCCC
>FN649727.1:6558050-6590103 GCA_000310025.1 Ectocarpus siliculosus | reverse complement strand
TTTGGTTAGTTTGGGGGGGGGGGGGCACGAGTTGAGATGGGATGTCAACATTTGTAAGAACAAATGGAGCGTCTGTCATGTGTGGACTACGGCGGGCACTAGACACTGCTGGGGATCGGAAGGAGGTCGGACCGAAACGAACATAGGCTTTTTACTTTTCGAGAAAGCGCGAGAATTGTTCCCTTCAGTTTAGTCGATACCCTACTTCGGCACCGTCTAGTTGTAGTTCTTAGAAGCACAGGCCAAACGTCGTTGACGCGCGGTTGTGTTGGCCCAACGTACACGTTCTGACTGGTAGGCCCAGAACCTGGAATGCATCCTCTGTTACTGTTTATTTTTACCGTTCATGTGTGTGTTCAACGAACGCTTTTCGTTTTTTTTGCGCTTCGTTCCTTCTCTCTCTCCCGCTGTCCCTGCGTTCCTTTTCTCTCGCGGATGAAGCGGGAGGTTAGCTGTCCTGGTGTGGGTCGATGTGATTGGGTTCGATTCGCGCGTAGTAGGTGGATGCCGCCATCGATGAACTCGTGCGTGCCCTTTTCTTTTTTCGTTTTGGTCAGGTACGCCGACCTCAAGGTGAAGATGGCTACGATGGAGGCCGAGAAGGACGGCGCTGCGGACCTGGTGGACGAATGGCAGTGAGTCACGTCGCTGTTGCTGTCGCTTCCTTGGCATCAGCAATCATTCTGACTGTTGTGGCTGTTGTGGTGGCTGTTGTCGCCTCAAGATCAACAATCGTTCTGACCATTGTTGTTGTTGTTGTTGTTGTTGTTTTATCTGATGGTTTTCGGTTTTTGTTGCGGTTTTCGTAAACCCGACCCGCCTCCTCCTAAAACCTCTTTCATGATGGAAACGTCCTTGTGGTGTCTCCATCTTGTATTTGGTACCGGTTTCTTGGACGGAACAACGGTGCTGCTGCAGTTCGCCTTGTCCTCGTCTCCTTTTCACGGCTGTGCGCCCTTGCGCTTACTCCTGGCTTGAACTCAACCGACACCTGTCCGCCCGCTTTTCTGGTGGAAACGCGTTCACCTGGCGTTGTATTTGGTGCTTGCTGTTGGTTGGTTGCTGCTGCTGCCGCCGCCCCCGCTGCTGTTGGAAGCATGCGTTTTTGTGTAAAGCTATTGTTCTTGGTTGTGTGCTCGTATGTGGTTGTTCGCAGATCGAACTCAAAGGGCGAGAGAGGGGAGGGGGGGCGCAAGGTTTCCGAGGCCGCGAAGCGCGCCCTAAGGGAGAACACCGAGCTGCACGGACGAGTGGCAGCCATGACAGAGTCCCTGCAGGTACGACAACCGTTGCCTTGGTCGCGGATGCAAGGGAGAGTGTCGTTGTTGTTGTTGTTATTGTTTTTTTTGTTGCAGTAGAAACGGTGGTTGTGGTGATGGTCGTGGTGTTGGTGGTGATGGCGCTATAGTTGTGAATTTGATTTTGGACTGTCTAGTGTCAGCGGATTCTTCTCGGAAGCGAATTCTTGACTAATAGTAGGTGTGGGTTGTTGCTGTCGTTGCAGCCTTGTTTCAGTGTCTTGAAGCGAGCGGTGCTGCGGGATTTGATCCTGCTGCGCTCCCCCCCGCTTGAGCCAGCTCGCGCTCCTACTCCTTGTGCGACGTTTCTTTCCCGCGATCCATTCGTCTCTGTTTCTGTTTCTGTTTGGTCAGATGAGAGCACATCAGCTGGAGGGGCAGAGGCAGTCCAACGAGTTCCTGCTCAAGCGGGTTGAGGAGCTGGAACAGCAGGTTGCCACCACCAGCGGGAAGACTGCCATCGGGACGGATTGAGCGATTGATTGATGCTGTCGATTGGTCGAGACGGATGGATTGATTCTATTGGTCGGTCGAGACGGATAGGTTGATTTCTGTCGGTTGGTCGGGGTCGAGCTGAAGTTGGCCGACGTTTTTCGCCCGATGGTACGTCCGCTCGGTTAGTTTTTTGGTCGGTCGAGCTTGGGGGTGGTTCGTGATTTCGTTGATGAACCCCGCGAGTGCGTGTGCGCATGCATGATTTTGCCCGCTGTTTTTCTGTGTTCGTTCTTGTTTGCACTTATTTGGTGTTGCTGCTTTGCGGTTATGATGTGTTTCCTTTTACGTGGTTTTCACGTGGTTTTGTAAGGTGTTAAGATACGGTTTTGTAAAGGTGTTAACATATGGCTGATTTTTTTCTTGGTCCGCTTAGCCCCGCCTTCGCACGGTATGTTAAGCCTGGCGTTTCCCACCTGGCCCGGGTTCTTTGGGATGCACGCAGGACACGTACACGTAGTTTTTGTGTCGATGCGTGGTTGTTTTTGTCGAGTTGAGTTGGCAGGGTGTGGAGGAGGTATTTCAGGTCTATTCGAAACGGACGGGGCGGTTTTTCAATCGCCAGCTCGGCTTGCGGTTTTCTCCTGCTGTTTTTCGCAAGACGGCTTTCGGGGGTGGCGCTGTATCCGCCCGCCATGTACCCCCCCCCTCCCCCCTCCCCCCCCCGGTGTATGTATTTACCGCGTCCGATAGTTGGTGTGTAGGGTAGGCAGGAATATCTTCCTGAAGAAAGAAGGAATCAGAACCGGTATTTTCTTCCGTGTTTTTTGGGCCTGTGCCCTGTTGTTGTCGACGTGTGGGCGCAATGTGGACTGACGGTTGTTGTAATTTCGTTTTGATTCTTTTTCTGGACAAAACACTACGAGATCAAAGCAGTACAAACGGCGGGCTAGACCATATTTCATGAACACGCACAGACCCCACCACGTCTAGTTTATGGAAGGGGAACACCGACAAAAGCGTTACCTATCAACCACACAAGAACAACCCCCCCCAAGAGGCATCGAAACAAGCGCTGCTGCACGTCCACACATCGGCAGACTACCCGACCGCGAACAGAGAGCAGGCACAAGTCTCTTGCCAATCAATCACCACGTCTTTCAGCTTGCCACCCTCTCTTATTGCTGGCGCATCTCGGCATCTTGGACCGCGCTCTCGATCCCAACCTTGCTGGCGATTTATTTCCCTCAACCCCCTAGTTTCGCAACTAGCACCCACGGGCCGGCGTAATTTTCCAAGCTGCGTGGTGATTTACACGAGTCAACCTCTCTCGTCTGCCACGCACTCACCGGTTCTGTTGGTCCGGCAATGGGAGCCCGCAGCTTGCACTGCTACTGTGACGAACGTCCGCAACTCTCTGCCGCTGCTTGTTGTTTGCCCGCAGAACAAACAAAAGCACGTCTCTCTTGTCCTTCTAACCTCTCCTAGGCGTTACTGGTCGTGTGCCACCAAAAAAAAGAAAGAAATGAGAACGACGACAACCTACGCTCCTCCCGCTTCTCGCTCCCTCTTGTCCTTCTGCCTCTCCTCGACGTCCCTGCCCACCGCCGTGATGTCCTCCGACATGTCGGACAGCTTGGACCGCAGCACGGGGTCAACCCCGCTGCCGAGCGCGACGACATCCTCGAGAGTCTTCGACACTAGGGCGCCGAACGCGGCGATCTCCTTGGGCGATTTATCTCTGAGGACTGGGGGGGGAGAGCAGGGTTTCAGATGCGTAGCAGCAGCAGCAGCAGCAGCAGCAGCAGCACGAGGCGGGAAGGTCGGCGTCTTGTTGTTGCTCGCTTTTGAGCAGAAAAAGGCGGACATGTAGGGAGGTCCGGCTGAGGTTGGTTAATGGGGAGGATCGCCGTTCGAGAAGGATAGGAAACCCCCCCCGAAGATATTTCGTCAAGAGTCGTTGGCCCAGCAGCAGTCGTTGAGTCACTCGCGTTTCTCTCGTACACCGAGCAAGGTACTGGGGGGGCAAGTACGGCAGACAGTGTCTAGGCAACGCATTACTTCCACAAGATTTGTCGCAAGCCAACAGGTCTGACCCATCCTCATTCCCAAAAGCAACTGCCCAATTCTCTTTCCCCCTACAACGGTTGGCAAGAAGGAGACGTCTTGTTCGTAGCGTGGGGGGCTTGCGAATAGACCGCTTTTGGTCTCTCACCGGTCCGCAGCGCCGCCCGCATCATGAACCGGTCGTCGTAGCTCAGCATCCGCGTCAGCACCGCCACGTCCTCGCCCATCATCAGGTCCAGCTGCGCGCACACCCTCGTCCGCACTATCCTGATCACGTTCAGGACCTCGTTGCCGTCGCCGCCCATCGGCATGTCATCCTTCTCCGCGGGCACTTTCCTCTTCTTCTTCTTCTCCGCCATGTCTTTCTCCACCTTTTCCAGTCTCTCCACCTCGCCGTCCAAGTACTTGACGAACTTTTTATATTGTTGCATTCGTTTTGTTTCGCGAAAGCAAACGTGTGCAAAGGGGGGGGGGGGCGTTGCGTGTTGCTTGCTTCGAGTATTTCGGACCGCCAAGAAAACGCATCAGGGGAGAGGGGGGAAGCACTGGTCTTGTGCATGTGCATGACTCCCACGCTTGCTCAAGGCCGCTCTTTACATGACTGCCACGTTTCACAGGAACACATTTGTGTACACCCGATCCGATGAGAAGCTGTTCCGAACCAGGGGTCAGGACCGAGTTTGGATGATTCCCTCGCCTTCAGATATCATCCTTACGTGCGCGTGCGCAGGGGGTGCGGTGGAAAATCTCCTACGCAAGCAGCAGGGCAATTTCGCATGCGCACGACGAACACAAGCAAGAACGGGTTAACACGAGCAAAACGTTTAACGGTGCGATTGCATTCGTCGTCACCTCGAACGTAAAGCGGTCCTGCAGGTTCTTCATTCTCTTGTCGAACACTTCGGGACTTGTCTTGGCCGCTTCGATTATCAACCTGACCAATGGTGGACAAACGTACAGAGAGACAAATATCGAGAGTGAGATTGAGAGAGAGACAGACAGACAGACAAGTCAGACAGGTGGAAAGAAAACCGCGCACGAACAACCGGTGAACGGGCACGATGGAAGCTGTGAGGAGGAGGTGTGGGCTCCTGCGTCCAGTAGCTGCGGACTGCATCCTCGGAAGCACGTTCGGTAGTGAGCGGCCCGTGAGCTCGGGCGTACAGTCCTTCGTGCCAAGAGTGGTCGAGACTTGGTTTTCGACAGAGATTACAAACGCGGTAGTCACCTGACGCGTGCGTGCTGGGGTAGACTGCGCTTATTCCCGCCTTATAATATCTACCCTAGTACAAGTAAGCACCTCGAACTTGTGCCGTGTTCCGGAGAGATTGAGGTCTCTTGCCTTGCAATAAAGCTGCACGAGTATTTGCGGGTGTGTTTCCTACGGGAAACACGAACACTTGGAAGCTGGTGAAATCAGGTATCTCCACTACACCCGTGAGTGTTCCCGAACTCCAATGTCTCCAAGAACGGGGCAACGGAAGGGTGTCCCGGGGTGCATGTAATCGTAGCGACTTCACCAGGGACATATATTGTGGTCCTGACGTACACTTGCAATGCAGCAGTCATCAATACATCTTTCCTTCCTGTGTCTCCATCCAGGCCAGATCTCACCTGAGCAACGTCTGGTTCTCCTTCTGCACGTCGACGGTGGACTCGACCATGCTCTCGAGGAACGACACGATGAACTCGTAGGCATTGCGGAGAGTGTTCACGCGGGTCAGCGTGGGCTCTTGCCTACGTACGCACGAAACACAATTTCAAGGTGTCCGCAGAAGCGAAAAATTACACGGCGTGGAGGAGGAAAGGGGTGAGGTGTGTATGTATCGCGTCCCCAAAACTGGAAATAAAAAACACACCCATACACATATATCCATTGTATTCTTCGCACTTCCACGCAAAATGCGAATGTTGATGTTGTATTGTAGGTTGGCTTACACCCATGGGAAAAATTCTATTGCATGAGGAGGTGTATTCATTGTAGCTTCAACCGTCCGGTGGACTTGCTTGCCTCCTTCTCTCTGCCGAGGACTGACCAGCACACGGGGCCGCAGGGGTCTGGGGGGAATTCAAGGATCAACCCCGCCATCGCTCCCACGGTCAACGGAGGCCGACAAAATCCAGGTTAAAGGTATGGAAAAGGAATGGCATCGGACCAAGTGTTGCGCCACATCACCACCGACCACCCATGAAAGGAACAAACACCATTGGCGCCAACGGCGGCAACAGCAGCAGCAGCAGCAGCAGCAACCGCAACAACCGCAGCAGCAACCGCAACAACCGCAACAACAACCGCAACAACCGCAACAACAGCACCACCACCACCACCACCACCACCATCACCGAGAAAACAACACCGCCATCATCACTGGAACGCGAGCGCAACAAACTCCTGGCAAAGCCTACATACCTTATGAGGTCGTTGGTCAGGGCGGTGACGTCCACCGACAGCAGGAAGTCGACGTGCCTGGAGAGGATGGCGGGGAGCTCCTCCTCCTTCTCCTCCTCCAGCACCTCCTCCATGATCCTCTCGAATCTCTGCCGGTCCCTGGTCGTCGGCTCCGGCAGCGGCGGCGTCGCTCCCCCCGCAGGCGATGGCGGCAACGGCGTTGAGTCGCGCGAGGAATCGCCCGAGGCATCGGAGGCGGCGTACTCCGTCGGCGCGATCAGGTCTACGAACGGATCTCCGACAAACCCCGCCCCTATCTCGCCGCCGACCTCCGAGGAGGGTGAGTCGACGTCGTCTACTGGGACGTGCTGTCTAGGCCGGCGTTTCGTTTTTCTCCGAACCGATTGCTTCGGTCGCTGCTGCTGTTGGCTCGGCCCTTCCGTTGCGTCTGGTGTGGTGGCGCTCAGTGGGGGTGGTGTTGTTGCGCGGGAGCATGTAGGCCGCTGTGAAAGGAGAGACAGAGAGAAAGGCCGGAGGTGCAAGGGGTGGTGGCAGCGAAAAACGATGTACAAGAGAGAGAGAGAAAGGAAGAGAAAGAGAAAGAGAGAAAGGGAGAGAGAGGGACGGAGAGGAACACAGCATGAAGCGTACGTGAATTTCACGAAACTGAAGAGCCGGCTGGATAGCAGCTAGGGATAAGCTGCAATGATTTGCTTTTCTGCGTATAGGGCCGTGCGGCTGCTGTTGTGTTGTTGTGTGGAGACCAAGCAATAGACAACACTTGAATGCAAAAGTCGGCCAATAGATGGGAACGGCTACTACCGTGGGAACCACAACCACATACGGTATGCGTGCTAACACCCCTCTCACGCACCTCCTTTCTACTGCATCTGCTGCGCGGTGATGGAAAAATCGCACTGCTTGATCTTCGCCGCTGCTGATGCGACGCAGGCCGCGGATCTAACCAAGCGGCGCTCGTTGTGGGTGTTATCAGGAACGACTCCATCGAAGGGAATCCCACCGCAGAGAGCACTAGCACAAGCAGGAGCTGTGACATCGTGTCCTTGTGAAGCAGACGTAAACCAGACAGGCGCGGAGCACGGAGGGCCAGGGTGCTGTGTTTGTGGGTTGACGCTTCAGGGGAGTTCCAGTTGTTGATGCCGAGCGTTACCGCTGCGGGGGCTGTCGACATGCAAAAATAGCACAGCGCGCAGAGGAGTTCTGCGGCGGCTGCTACTGCACACAGATATGCATGTAGAGCAGATATGAGTTACCCCGGAAAACACACCACCCATTGATGATGCCTATCCTTGATCTGTGAGCTAAGTGACCTGAACGTAGACAGCACGAAGGATCCTGGGATAAAAAGGGGGCTTGCTGTTGCAATAGGGGGCTCCGTGCCTGCACTACTGCTGGTGTGTGTTCTGCGGTCTCACTGGCTGGATGGAAAAGCACATGATGATCTGTTCAAATACAGCGGAGTCCATCAGCAACAACAACACAGCGCCACTACCACCACACGTCTGCACGATACAGCAGTCCTATCCCTCCAACAAACAGCCTTCACTAGTTATCCTCGGCACTACATATCTCGAGAGGAGAGCAGTATTATAGCACGGCATCATCACCGGCTCTCCGAAGAAGAAATGGCCAAGAACACAAGAGCGGCGTGCCGTCATCCAGACTGTACTAAGCAGGCAATATTCGGTGCGCCGGGCAAGAGACCCGAGTTCTGCAGCCATCACGTCCAGGACGACACTATGGTCGACAGAAAGAACCCCAGGTGCGGTCACCTAGGGTGCGGCAAAGTGGCGTCGTTCGGCGTGGCGGGTAGCACGAAACGCGAGTTCTGCGGCCGGCACGCTCCCCGCCCTACCATGGTGGACCTCGTCAACGTTTCGAAGTGTGGTCACCCGGGCTGCGCCAAGCACCCGTCGTACGGCGTCGAAGGTAGCAAACAGGCTCAGTTCTGCTCGGCGCACGCGCCTGAAGGAATGACTAACCTTCGTTCGAAGAGATGCAGCCATCAAGGCTGCACCAAGCAGCCGTCGTACGGCGCCCAGGGAACAAATAAGGCAGAGTTCTGCCTTCTTCACGCTTCCCCGGGGATGGTCGACGTGTCCAGCAGGAAGTGCAGTCACCCAGGGTGCACAAAGCATCCGTCGTTTGGTATAGACGGCGACAACAGGGCCAGGTTCTGCCTCAATCACGCTTCACCGGAGATGGTCAACGTCGTTCGCAGGCGATGCAAGACCCAAGGATGCATGGCGAAACCGTCACATGGGGCCGAAGGCACCAAACGGGGTGAATTCTGCCGCCGGCACGCGCCGCCTGGTATGGTCAACGTTGTTTCCAAAAGATGCGAGCACTCCGGGTGCTCCACTCTCGCCTCGTTCGGCACCGAGGGTAGCAAAACGCCTCGGTTCTGCAAGCGGCACGCGCCGCAGGGGACGTTCAACGTGTCCAAGAATAGGTGCAGGCACCAAGACTGTTGGAAAGAAGCGTCGTACGGCGAGCCAGGGAAACGCCTCAAGGTCTTCTGCGCTCTCCACCGTACAGTCGGCTCGGTGGGTTTGAATACATTGAAGAAGAGGGCCGGCGGGCGTGAGCGTGGGAGCTCGGCAGGGAATGGCGAAATTAAGCTAGAGCAAGGTGCGGAACCCTTCGTGGGCTTCGTGACAAAACGAAGGAGACTGAACGGACTCGCCGCAAGTTTGGCTCCAGGTGGGAAAGCGTTTCGATTCGTTGCAGCAGGCCGATTATCGTTGGGATTTTGGAGGGTGAATAAGGTGGTTGCTTCTGTCCATGCGTTCGCCATCGTGTCGAAACCACTCGCCACGGTTCTGGACGACACAGACCGGTGCTCTCGTGGTTTGGATGTTTGTCTCAGCCTTTCCTCGTCTGCAGCAGTGGGTCGTTGCTCGATCACAACCCATTGATTGCTGCTGCCGCAGGACCCCCCGATGATGTTGCGTGGTACAGCAGAGCCGCGTACACTTCAAAGAGAAAATGTTGTAGAGACAAGCTAGTACGATTCTAGGAGGGAAGGAATGACCTGTCTACAGAGGCATACAATCTACAATCGCGTTTCGGAACAAATGTATCGCAGTCGGAGATGTCATCTTTTATAAACAGATACATGTGTTGGCTGGTCGTTAGCGGTGGAGGCTGTTCGGGTGTTCTTTTCCCTTATGTTTCCAGGCGGATGTTCGACTTTGAGAGTCTTGCATATTCTTTGAAGCAGCTGTAGCATTCTTTCCAGCACAGTAGCGGGTAGAACAGCGAAGAACATCTTGCTTGGTCACAGGCCACAGGTACCCATATAGACTGCAGTTTCGATAACGCACGTCTGTACACTCCGTGGTTGCGCTTGCTGCACGCTGGAGGAACAACAACACGCCCGCCAGAAAAGTTTGAACCGCTGAATAAAGTGGGTAGGCCATTCAAGTACTACTGCTGTAGCAATCTAAGAGGTGGGAGGCCGTTGTGGCTCGAATCGCTTCTGTCGGTCCCATATGTACTCCCCAAACCTGAAGACCTGAAAAACACAACAATTATTTTTTACCCTCTCTTCATCTCAGAACAACACCCGCCGCCTGTTTGTTGGTTTTGTCTTTCTACTGCTATCGACTCCCACGTTTGTGCCTCTGTGCTGCTGCTGCTGGTCTATACTGCTGCTCGAGTCTTGGCTGGTCATATTGCATCATTACACCTCCTCACTGGTTCTCATCCTTCGTGAGGCACAGGCAAACACACGCTGTGGTACATAGCTAACAATCACCCACGACCCACAGCACAGCTGCACGGAGTCGGAACGTTGGAGAACCGAACATAGAACGACGTTGTATGAACGTAAACAAATAGTGACGACAAGTAGGTCTGCACCCAGGTCGCTGAGGACGTGAGTTCGTTGCTTGTCGATGTTTTTTTTTCCGTTCATCACCTGTCTGTTTGATTTGTTTCCCCCCCGTCGTGGGTGCAGTACGTACGTACGTGTATTTATTTGTACTGCGTGATGGTTTGGCTGCGTGTGCGTACGTGCATCCGTCTTCCTTTGAATTTTTGAAAAACACACAGCTCCGGAGGGATGCTTGTATAGCACTATGAAAAAGAGCCACAAACGCATCACAAGAGCTCGCAGCTTCATACACCTTGTGCATAGAAGACAAAACAAAAGAATATAACCTCAGCCGCAGGTTGCAAAAAGAATCAGCTCCTAGAAGCACCAGCCCTACGTCCACCACCGTACTCAGAGCATAATAATTTCGGCAAACGTGAGAATACTGCCAAGAACGGCGATATGCTCACCAATGAGGCGAAGCTAGGCTGGATGGGCGATTGCGGACGGATGGAGGGAAACAAAGCAGAAATCCATCAAATGCATGCAGAGTTGCAGAGGGGCGGGAGAGAGTGCTGAAGCATGCAACGATAGGGCGGAGGAAGCATTGCTTTGCCATTGCCTCTCTCCATATCCATCTACGTCGATGTTTACTGTCCTAGCCGGCCATGATATTTGACTATTAGCGTTATTTAGGGATCAATGAGAAAGGTAGCATTTGTTTCCAGTACCAGGTTTGTACAGTTTTACGACCTAGGGGACACGCGGCTTGGGATATGGTGTACAGCAAGTCAGAGGCCGAGGAGAGGCATCACGCAACACGTTACACAGCGCACCACCAAGCATGATAGACCAAGTGTTCTCATATGTGTTTCACACAGCGGAGCCTAGGGTGACTACGGTGCGGTAAACAGACATTTGAGTGTTGTGTCCCCAAAAGTATCCCCATATGGGCGTCCATTACTAGGGGACTAAGAGAGAGTTGACCGTTCTTGGCACGGGTCTCTCTCTTAAACCGTAACGGCCCCTGTACCGCCTTTGTTTCGCTTTTCGCTTCGCGGAAATCGGCTCAAAATGAACACATTGTGCAAGGTATTCGTCCATCAGTATGCAGTATTGTTTGACGGCCATCGTTTGTCGGAACTGCAGGCGAGACAAGACCAGCGGGAGAAGGAGTGGTTGAGCAGCAGCAGCAGCCCAGCATCTCCGAGGTTAGAATTTAGCTGTATCCTTGCCTCGTACTGCTACATTCAGCAAAAAGGCACATCTCAGCGCTGCTGGTGTTGCTGACAGCACCTGATGGGGTGAATGGAACGTGGGAGAGCCGTCCATGATTTTCTCGTGAGCGTCGAGCGCGAGGGTCCTATTTCCGTGACGCGGAATCTTCGCGCGCAAGTTTTATTTTCGTTTTTTCTGCTTAACATTCGTATTTTTGAGGCAAGGTTGCGTACGCGGTGTTGAAGTTGTTCGGGTGGGCTGTCAGTCGTTGAACACCACCTCCCCTCCGTCGTCATACAAGGGGAAGAGGGGGGCGATAATAGTGCAGGCACACACGGACCGGTCACGATTGGCATCCGAATTGCTGTGAGGTTGCTTTGGAGGCACTGGTGTAGGCTTTTCGGACGATCGTCAATAGGGTCGTGCCCTCCAAACGTGTTGCAGAGGGAAACAAGAGGGCGCATCAGCCTTCTCCTATTCTACTGGTGTTGAGAAAGACGCTGTTTCTTGTCTTAGTCCAAAGCTAGTCCATCCCGGTAGTGTTGCTCTGCTTCAGGACGCCTCTCGCCGATGAGACCGGCGCACGTTTCTTTACCACCACCACTGCTTCACTGCTGCCGCTGGTGTAAACAACTACCATAGGAGTGGGGCACAGGCTTCATGTAAGCACGTTTTCTTGTGAAGCTTGCCTTTGCTATCGCGTCTGAGACCATACATTGTATCCACGTGCGGAAAGTCGTGTTTTTCATGTTTTGTGGGGGCATCTCCCGTACTACACGTGGCGGGCTCACCTTGACAGAAGCGAGCCTATCGACGGCTTGGTTGCTCTAAGACTGCCGGGCTTGGTTGCTCCGACACGGTCGCCGTCGAAAACCTTGACAATTCCGTTGGTTTTTCAAAGATCGCACCGTCCTCTCATTTGTCGCCTTCGAGAACGTCGACGAAGATATAGGACGGTAGACGACGAAGACGACAAGTTCAAATGTGAATGGGGCTTCGAATGCGAAGACCGTGTTCATGTAGTCGCGGAATGTCGGCTGTACAATAAGGAGAGGGAAGTGTACATGACTGAGCTGAGAAAAATACAAGGGAGGTACAGGGAGATGTTTGAGGCATGGAATAGAGAGGAGAGGACGGTAGCTGTACTGGGGAGTAGGAAGTGGTTTGAAAAGGCGGTAAGGGATATCGTTAGGATAGACAGACTAGGGAAGATTTTTTTTTAGCCACCTTTGGCAAAGTAGGAAGGAACGATTGGCCATCGGTGATCGGTCCTGTGGGAACAATTCTCCGTCCTCTCGAGGACGCGTGGTCAATGGTCTAACCGCTCAGTAAGGCATGCAAAACATAAGAGTACGCCCCCCGTCCCCTCATTTGTCGCATGTATGTTCCTCATGGCCAAGAGGTAACCCTGCGTTGCTCTGCACTCTGCACCCTCTCTCCTGACGCCAACAAAGTTTCATCGCTCTGCCCCCCTCCTGACACCACCACTATACATCAACTGCTGGTTGCATATGGGAGGCTGGTTGAGCAGTAGACATATATATATATATATGGCTCTCCAGGAATTGTAAGCAAGCCTGTTCTGATCTATCTTCCGAAAAGTTGTGAGACATGTGACAGCAGTGCGTGTATGCGTGCCACAGGCGCTTGCTGGCACACAGCAGTCTGGTGGGACACCGCATCTGATGTGGGAGATGCACCACAGAGTCACGCGCATCGGGCGCAGGGGTCGCAAAGTCCACACAGCAGCAGTAGAGAGCTGCGTGCCTCCTCCAAAAAGGGACATGCATGCGTGCTGGCACACAGCAGTTAGTTTTGGTTTGGTTAGGTTGGCTTGATTTAAGAGTTGAGCAAGTGGGACAAGTTTGACTTGATTAATCTATGGAAACAAGTGTGACAAGTTTCACTTGACTAATCTATGGATTCAGATCACTTTTTTCACTTGATTAATCTATGGATTTCGATCAGTTTTTTTGCTTGATCTATCTATGGATTCAGATCACTTTTTTTACTTGATTATCTATGGATTTCGATCAGTTTTTTTACTTCATCTAAGTGAAAAAATCCGTAACATTTTTTACTTGATCGAAGAAGGAAAAGTTCGGACAGATTTCTTTATTGCTTTTTTGCGGGATTGGGCTGGCACTTACCGTTTACGAGCAACAAACAAA
This sequence comes from Ectocarpus siliculosus, assembly GCA_000310025.1. Lineage (NCBI taxonomy): Eukaryota > Phaeophyceae > Ectocarpales > Ectocarpaceae > Ectocarpus > Ectocarpus siliculosus. The sequence continues at coordinate 6,576,690 of FN649727.1, read as the reverse complement.
ACTTTTTCGAATTCTGAGAGCAGCAGGTATCACCAGCCCGGCTTTTCTGTTTCTCAAGAATATCGCGTCATCCCTGCGAGTACGGGACAATAATGCGCAAAGGGTTTCAACCCATGGACTTACCAAGAATAAACCTGTGTGACCTCCACGAGATACCACGCTCACTCTGCCGTGTTCGTCGTTGCTATAATAGTCAACAAACGCCGTAAATCGGTATAATTTTCCCTTTGTAGAGTGGCAAAGATCCCAAGGGCCTTTGATTCCAAAGAAAGCCCGTCATTTTTTACCTTCGTCTGACTGTCGCACACCACATTCGATCCCACCATTTGTCACTCAGGAGAAACACGATGGAACAGCCGGCACAGCAAAATCCAAAACTCAACAATTTTCCCGAATAAAAGTTAGGCGGACTACTGCCTTTCCCCGGGCACGATCCCAACTACCACTGCATGTGTCTCACCCATGAACTTTGTTGGTCCGCATTCAGGGTCACAGCAGTCGGTGAGTTCGCGGAAGGTCATACAGCATGGATGGGGGAAAAGGTAGTTCTTTATTCCTAGGGCACACTGAAACAGGATCATCTTTACCATCTGCAACGATCATACAAGGCACCATAAAAAAAAACGCAGGCGTAAACTGTAACAAAATTCTTCAAACCGCGCGAACGAAGACACGAAGCCCCATCCGTAAATCAAAGGCCATCGCAACAAGTACAGCACTCCATTGGCCTCCACAACCTGAGACCGGGCTGAAACACAATGCACCAACACCAAGGTGCGCCTCAACCCAAAACCAGCGGCTGGCTGGCTTCCCACGACAGACATCCATCAGAAGAAGACCGAAAATACCCCTGTCCTACCACCACTCCCGCATTAAGGTGTGGTTGATGCTGCTGCTGCCGCGGTTGCTGGCAACGTTTCCTCGTCGCCATGGATTCCACCTCTTCCCCCGCCCCCTCGAACGCTTCCCCGATCCACCGCTGCAACCTCTCTTGTCGCCGGACACTCCTGTCGCGGGATGCGCGCAGCGCCTCTTCCCTTAAAGCCCGGAAGCACCGTCTCGCTAGCTCCAAGCGGCCCGCGGCCTCCACGGTCGCCTCTCGTCCTGCGACAACGCCGCGCCGCAGGAGGCACGCCGCCGTGAGCTTGCCTGCCGCAAGCACCACACGGATGTGCGCGTCGCAGCGTTGGTTGCAGCCGGCGACCGCCGCCTCCGACGCCCGGACCAGCTCCACGTGTTGCGCCTGGCTTGCCGCCAGCCTATCTCGGAGCGTGGTTACTTCGAAGGCGCTGGCGCTGTTGTTGCGGAGAGATTTTCCTTGTAACCTCTCCGATTCTCCTGACCTGTTGTCGCCATTCCCAACAGCGTTTAGACGCATGCCTGTCCTCGCCGCCTCCTGGAGATCTTGTGCGGCCTTACCTGGCCCCGAAACCGCGGGGTCACTCAACATGCGCCCTCCCACAGCCCCGTTATTTGCCTCGTACCTGGCACGTAAGTCCTCAAGCCTGGCTTCTCCCTCCCATTCCCGGCCACCCAAATCTCTAATCCTCCCGACGAGGGCACACACTCTCCTGGCGTCGGCGGCATGCAGGCTGGCGATCGATGCCCCCAGCTGCTGCTCAAGGAGAATCACGCGTCGATCCAACTCTCTGACCGTCTCTCGCAGCCCCGACGCCTCTCTCTGCGCCACCGAGCACTGCTCCCTCGCCCCAAGCGCCGCCGCCGTAGCCCGCAGAACCTCCGCCTCGATCGCCTCGACCTCCTCGCGGTGCCGCCGCGCAGCCGAGGCGGTGTCCTCCTCGGCCTTGCGCTTACCCGCGGTGGCCGCGTCCGTTTCCTCTCTCGCCAGACCGGCGGCCGCGCCCGCCGCCTCCGCCGCGACGCGGGCCGAGCTGCCGGCCGCCTCGGCCTCCTCGCCCCGCTCTTGAGCCTCCCGCAGCGCCGCGCGCAGCCTCTCCGCCCGCCGCTTGTGGTGCCTGACCTCTTCCCGGCCCGCTCGTAGGGACTCTTCTAGCGCGAGCAGGGTCTTGCGCGCCCTCTCTCGCTCCTTGGCCTCCCGTGTCCCCACCCTATCGGTGAAGGAGGCGACGGGGGTGCTGCAGGTGGAGGCGACGCGATCACACTGCCGGCGTTGGGCAACGTGCTTGTCGTTGTCGCAGGAGCCCCTCCACGACTCGGGGGTGATCCCGTGTTCTATTCGACCGCTCATCGTGTGGTGATGGCGAGTCTGGTTTTCCCTTCTCGTCGGGGTCTCGTCACCGTCGTAACGACAGACATCGGTGTCGTCAACCCCTTGAGTCGAAGCGCTTCTGTCGAGAGCCTCGCCGCCGGCTTCGCCGCCACCTCTCCCCGATTGACCACGCCGATGATCGCCGATTTCGTTATCCCGTGATATGTTCCGTTGCCGTTCGATTTCGTCATTGGCGGCTCCCAGCAGGGATGCCAGACGACTCACTTCGCCTTGGAGCTCACGCACGTGTCCCTCCGATTCGACACGGGACGACCGTTCCTTCTCGAGCTCGTCGCGGGCCGCTCGACAAGCGTCCGCCTCTTCTCCTCGCGACAAGGCTAGGCCTGCAATGGTTTGTTCCTGTCGAGCAAATCAAGTGCGCCGTCGTAATTGGGTTTGGAAGACCGCGTTGAAGAGGCGTGTCAGGCTCCCCGGGACGCAGAAGCGGGAAGGGAAGGGGGGAGGGCTCGGTAGCCTCCCCAAAAACGATCTCGAGAAGAGCACTCAAGATATCTAGCGCGACCTTCAATTCAAACCTTACTTATGTCATACAACTAATGAAGCCGTGAAGTGTACCATAGAGGAAGTGCCCCGAGGCGGAATCCAACATTCGTACAATATTGCCCTGCGTTGCTCAAGGGCACCGCAACGTAACGCTCTAAAAGTCACCTGAGAGCACACGCCTTGTTGGCAGTACCCGAAAGCTTTGGCAGACACCAGCACTGCGTCCTTTTCGAGAGCTCTACAACTGCCAGGACTCGCGTAGCGCCCTAAGTGAGTGACGGTCTCTTAGGACAGAATAATACAACCCCCCACACATGCACATAACACACCTGCTGACGACACTTATTTTTCAAGGCCACGGCGCCTGCCCACGCCTGCGCGGCCTTCCTGCCCGCAGCCTCCGTCTCTGCAAGAGACCTGGCGCTCCCCTCTAGCAGGGCCTCGCGCCGCGCGGAACCGACGTCCTCCTCGGCGGCCCGAAGTCGCGTCCGCAGGACAGCGATCTTTTCGGGGCGGGAAACGCATCAAGAAATCCGTTCACTGCTGTGTCTGCACACTGTAGTACAGCCGAAAAAAAAGTGTGCATCGCTCTCTTTATCACCGCCAAAATGACCAAAGAAAAACTACCTGGTCTTGCTTGTGAGCCAATACTTTTTCGCCCACTCTCCCCTCCGAGCGATCACTGAGCGAACGTTGACAAGACACTCGCCTCTCCCTCCCGTGTCGCAGCCGCCTCCACGAGCTCCGCAACCTCTCGTTGGGCGACAGCTGTCTTCTCTCCCATCTCCTGCCCTCGCGCTTCTGCCGCAGTCAGGCGCCTCTCGAGCCCCTCCCGTGTCACGTCAAACGTCGATTCCAGCTGCATCCCCGTTCAGATAGACATGGACATATCGGCGGAGAAGGAGGTGGGCGATTGATGAGGTAAGGGGCAGGGTTAAAATAGTACCTCCAGCGCCACAGGCGCCGTAAGCCCTCCGCAGGAGCCGCCGGAGCCCCCCCCCGGAGGGGCCCCCGGAGAGGCCCCCACAGGGGAAAAAAATTGGTATTATTGTGCTTAATTTGCTTCACCCTCTAGCTATATTTGAGGGGCTTTTTCGGTTCATCGAGCTTGTATGCATGCATGTGCTGTACGTGCTAAGAAAGGTCGTGCTGGTTGCTAATAATAATGTGCCCTCGCTCAGCGGGCGGTGCACATGTTCGGGTAACTTTCTCACACCGGCGTGCTTGGGAATTAAATTTGTGTGTAGTTGACAAAATATCCTACAGTTAGTAAAAAAAGTAGTACTTCCTTGTGGTACTCACTGCTGCTGCTGCTGCTGTTCAACGACGAGGTAGTACGTAAATACTTAGAATAGAAGAGTACACAGCCCAAGTAGCAACCAGTTCCCTCCATCTGCAGCACCAGCTGATCGGCTACATCAAATGCGCACGTGTAACGTGTAACACCTTCTTGTGGCCCGCCGCATGCCCCCTGCCCACCACCTACCCCCGCTACACAAACAAACAAACCGCAGACCGCGCAGTACATGCCCACAAACCACAAGGCATACACACCGTCGTCAAAACATAACCGCAACAACCTATTGTACAAAACATAACCGCAACAACCTATTGTACAAAACATAACCGCAACAACCTATTGTACAAAACATAACCGCAACAACCTATTGTACCATGGCGACCACCCGCCACTCGTCGCTAAGATTTTGTACGGATTGTGTGGGTATGATGTGTGTCTTGTTCGTGGTTTCGTAGTTTCGTGGATGTTTTTCGCGGCTGGTTGGTGGGGCGTGGGGGATCTGCGGAATTGCGCGCCGAAAAATCGGCGAGATTGCTCGTAGTTGCCGGGGGCAGGTAAACACGTTGTCGGGGGCGTGCTGCCGAATTGAGACGACCCTTAAAATATTTTTCGGCGCTTCGCGCCGAGACAGTCCAGTTTTCGGGGCAGCGCCGACAGCGCCGATAGCGCCAACAGCACCGACAACGCCGACAACTTTTTTAAACTCTGGTAAGGGGCACAACAGTGAAAAAATCATTGCCTCAAGTCATGAAGTCATTGAAGAGGTATGATCCCTTTCGAGAAGGAGGACAGTTTCGCTTCCGAGATCCTAAGAAAACACCGCCAATAGTGGGGCGCTCTCTACTCTCAAAATTGGTGAGTGCCGTTTGTCCCCTTCATTCTTGATGTGACATGGTCAACATCTACCTCCGATCGTGGTATTTAGGTTTGCTATCGTTCCCGCACTACTACTGTGTCGATTGTTCTGGAGGAGGGGATCGGACTGTACGACCCTCAGCTCACACAAGCATCGGATACAATCTGGCGGATCAAGATTGAGTAGACGGATGCGTGTCAAATCAAAGGACCACCAGGTAGTTAGACCGGCTACACCCCAGGTAATGACTTAAAGAGCACAGCTCGCCTTTCGGACTGTCTCTGCCAGATTTTCTTCCACGAGGTCCTCCACGGCCGTCGTTGTTCTCTCCTCCAACTCCAGAGCCCACGCTCGTGCCTCCGCCGCTTCTGCCTGCGCTCGGCGCAAGCTCAGGCGACAGTCGAAAAGCTTGCGAAAAGATGGAGCGGATGTGCCACACACGCCGCAGACGTGCTCGCCGCTGCTTTCGCCACCGCCGGTGTTGGTGTGGTAGTCATCAACACCCCCGGCCTCTGCTTGATCGTCGTCTCTCGTCGTCCCCACGGCTGCTGCCGGCTCGGCGGTGCCTGGCAGTCTGCGAATCCCTTCGAAAACCTTGAGAGCGGCCGCCACTGGCGTTCGTACGCAGTTACTGCTGTCGCCGAAGGTGACCCTACCCTCCTCCTCCTCCTCCTCGTCGCCCGTAAGCCGTGTTAGCCCCCTCGCCTGCGACTCCTCGTTGTCCGGCCGCGCTGCGGAATGCTCCGGATACGAATCCCACCGCGAGAAGGACTCGCGGATGTCATCACCACGACCGCTGCCGCTCCCTGCACCGCCGGCATAGCTGCTGCAACCGTCCTCCTCTTGCTCCTTACCTTCGCTAGTAGCCGGCTGGTGCCGGAGGAGCCGCCCCGGTGTCCTCCTAATGTGCGCGACCTCAAGTAGAGACTGCAAGGCGGCGTCCCTGTCTCTCTTCATTTTGCCGATTTCTGACTGTGCCGTGGCGAGAGCATCCCGCATGTCGTCTAGCGCAGCCTCGGAGCACCTGGCTGTCTCCCCAGTTGCCGATCGGAGAGCGAGTATTGCTGCCTGATCGTTTGTCCAGGTGTGGTATTTCATAGGGCCAAACGGGAACGAAAAGGCGCCGAACGTGGCCGAGGATGACGCTGACCCGAAACGATTTCGGTGTGGAACGAGGCAGTACACATTTACTGTACAAATAAGCCAGGTATGGGTCGTCTTCGTAGAAACTTCTACTTCTACTTCGCGCAAACGTACGCAGATGACATTGAAACTATTTCATCATGTAGGCAAGACAGAAACTGAACATGCGCAAGCCTTTGTACAATGTCAACTTACCTGTGCTACACCAAGCCCATTCCTCAGCTCCGCCTCTCTGCCTCTGACCACCACCGCCGCCTCCTCGCTTGCCTTCCATCGATCTGCAACAAGACCCTCCTGTACGCCGGATACTTCAAAATCACTGACGAAGCTCCCAGCCTCGCCCCCCCACTCTCCGGACCATACTGCCCAAGCGTCCCTCTCTTCCGCCAGCTGCCGCTGGTCGGCCTCCGGTGGTTCCTCCTGCGCATCTTGTTTCAGTAGCGCTAAGGCCCCCGCCGCTCTTCGGATCTCCTGACCTCCCACCGCCGCGGCCGCCTGGCCCGCGCCGAGGCTCGCCGTGCTCGCACGTCTTCCGGCCCTGGCTTTAGCAGCGAGCGCGGCGGCCCTGACTTCCGCGGCGGTCACCTGGTACGTATTTCCGAGCGACTCGCGGGAGGTATCCGGGTTGGTAACCGCTGCATCCGTTTCGGCTCGAACCGTCTTGTTGGACGTTATTGCGGCCTGCTTCGGTAGATGCGGCGCGGCGGGGCGGGATAGTGGGGGCCTAGGCCTGATGGAGTTTCCTGTGATGCTGGCGGTGGGGCTCGAGAGACACGCGGAAAAATCAATGTTGTAGGGGGGGGCGTATTTTTCTCCTCCATGTTACGCAACATTGCGGAGCGAGGACAGACTGCCCTAGCAAGCCAATCGCCACGAAAACCAGGTCACCGTTATTTTCCTGAACGGCTACTCCAGATGCAGCCGGTATTGGCTTCTTTCACGGCGGAGGAACACTCCTGTCATTGCTTTCCTCTATTCTACGGTCAGATGCTGGCAGGACACAGAGAGTCAGGACATGGAGTCTGAAAGCTACCAACAACATACAAAATGCAGCGTCAGAAATAGCCATCGTCGAAGACGTGGTGAAAAAACAGCGACACGCACCGTAGGTGCCGGTTGCTCACGTTGTAGTCATGGACGGAGTACCTGCGTCGCTACAAGAACGGATGTCTCATCTCCGTTCTGTGTGTGTGCGTTGTGTGTCTCTTTTTCTGTCTCTGTACCCCTGTCTCTGTCTATCCCTCTCTGCCTGTTGCCTCACCTCTATCTCTACCAAGGAAGCGTCAAAATGATCCCTAAGGCGCGCGTTCTTGGTTGCCAACGACCTCGATCGCTCTTCTAAAACCAGCGCCGTCTGTCTGAGAAAATTGGTAGCAGTTCCTGTTGCGCCAAACCGGGGAGGAAAGGGAACAAGCAAGGTTGCCCACGGGTTGTTCCGGGTAGGGAGCGGGAATTCTCCAAGGGGAACCCCTGTGGTTGCATACGAATACACGAGCACCGTACGCCGTGTTACCAGGGTTTATCATACACCTCACACTCATCCAAACCGATTGTAAATGCGTGAGCAGCCAATCCTGACCCAAATCCATAAATCAGAACTGATTCCCCCTTCGTATTTTTCCCTTCCCCTTGCCCGAGCCTCTTCCATGATCTTGTCTCACCCGCTGTCATGTTGGGGGCTATTTCCTCTTCCGCTCGGCTAGTGACCATCACCTGCCCCCCTCGTCTTTTTCTACGTCCGACCGCGGGTTGACATCGGAGTTTGGGCGCAAAAAGAGAAGAGAAGAGAAGGAGCCGACGAACGAGAACAAGGGGAGATTTGTTGATCACAAGGAGCACCTCAACGCAACAGAGTGTGCAAAAATTAGCACAACTTTCGCTCTACATGGGGGACTTGGTGATGTCGAGATCCAACCGACCCCTCTAGCAACATGTACCATCAGGGTGCACAACCACGAATGATTCGGGCATGAAGTGGATGACACATTGCTGTCGCTGGTTTGGGTAGACTACATGTAAATACGGTAAATGTCCGTTGCCTCTTTTTTCTGATCGCTCGATCTGCATGGCATTTGCTGTTTCCATGGACCCTACTGCTGTTGCGACGAACATGCTGCGGTAACAAGGGTGTTGGTGGCACCCTCAATGGCACCTACATATGTATGACACGAGTCCTACGTGGAGGGTTACAAAGCACACGATTTTGTAGAAGTCAGGGAGCGGGGGGATCAGAGATCTATGGTTGTTCGGCTTGTATACATATGTGCCCGTTGTATGGAGACTATTGTAGACAGCAGTGTAGTGAGCCCGCAATGGCAGGCACGAATCAATTAGGCACTAGCTGGGGGCTAGGCCTCCGAGAACAGGCAACTATACGTCCCCAACAATGGGCGATAGCCCTCTATGCCCTGTACCAGCTCGGCAGGAAGGCCAGCCCTCCGGAAGAACAAATGTGCGAAGGCATGCGTGCACGCACCTCATAACGATTCCGATGCCTCACGCTCTCTGCTACCACCTCTCCGCCGCGTCTGACCAGCAACGCATACCGGCAGACTCTCCTCCGACAAACACCACGATTCGTGACACCAGTGACTACACCCGAGGGTGTGAGTGTGAACGTGATTAGGGGATTTACCGACGAAGTACGTGGAGTGGGCACCATCAGCTGGGCACCCATGAGCACGCGCGGCGGAACCTCGAGATGAAGAAGAGAGAGCTCCCCGAAACGGCATATTAAACCGCCACCGAGAGACCGAGGGAGCAGAGAGAGACAGGGAATCGGCACGTTACACACACACCTGCAGAGCTACCCTAGCCACTTAGAGTTTACTCTGGATCATCGTCGTGATTGCTGTGGGGCCCAGTGAAGCCGGTGGCTACTACTTTTCAGTTTTCAGCACGTTTCTGCCATCCTTAGAGCAAGGAGACTCGGGACTTCAACTCCTGGAGGAGGGTGTGCAACCGGTTTTGAGCACAACGCCAAAGGCTGGAGAAGGTCTTGGGGAGCCGCGAGTGCGGCAGTATTCGAATTACGCATGGGAGAATCAGTGGGCGTACTCCTGTAGTCTTTTCCCGGTGGTAGTGGGTTGCCTCTCAAGCGGTAGAGCCGGGTCGGGAGAGGGAACAAGCCGCTGCGGACTCTTTTAATCCGCGACACGAACAACATACCAACTGCGACAAGCGGTAGCAGCAGTGCTTGCGAGAATGACGCTGCTCACCCCCGAGCCGATCGACTTCGACGACACCTGGGTTCTCCTGGAGTCGTCTCTCATCACGATTCTCCAGGACCTGGGGCAGGGATTCCCCAATGACCTCTGGATATCTCTGTACACCGGCGTGTACAAGCTGTGCACCAAGCCCATGGACCCTCAACACAGCAAGCTTTACGCCCGACTCAAGGTATGAACGTCGACTACACTGCTGTATGCAAATGCAAACACACTGTACGTCTTCGGCGTGGATATGGGTGAACGAGCGTGCTTTTCATAGGATGCTATGGCCGCTAGCTGCAAGTGCAATGCCCTTAAATGCTGGTGAAGTCATTGCTCTGTCGCTGTGCGTCGTACACGAGACACACCGTAAGTTTGCACAAGATACCACACCCCCTGGACCAATTTTCAAACCCCTACACACTGCTAGCACAACAAGCGCGGGTGCCAAAATGGCGGTGTTGGAACCATCTCGTCAAGAGCTTTCCGACAACGTATCATTTGACTATTAACATTCTCTTGGCGGTGGAGTGATCGAGCTTGAAAGTAGGTTCAGGGAGGTTGTGGTGTCTTCTGCCAGACGGTATCCCAAAACGGAGTGTTTATACGAAAAATAGGTACTACAGCAGGCGTCGGGTGCCCTTCTGCATCGCATGGTAGAAAACGGAGTACTTCGTACACTGTTGGATGGTTGTCCCACGACAGATCCATCCACCCACCTACACTACGAATACTACAAAGCGGCCAGGACACCCACCGCCTAGACAGCTACTGCTGTGACTCGCACTCCTCCACAAGACGCTCCTCGTTTTGTGATGCCCAACACCAACCGTGCACTATAGAAGGCCGTTCGTCTGTGTGCATCGGTAGTTTGCAGCTACAGCAGTAGTTGCGTGCGGCAACTCAGGTGGATCAGCGTCAAGCCATGCGAACATGGGTGGGTTCACTGGGCTGCACAATAGTAAACGACGTCCTCTTTTTTCTATCCAGTCCGCCGGAGGACCAACGAAAGAAAAAGCAATGAAGACGGTTGTCCATCACGGACAATCAGCCTCATGTCTCGTCTTCGCTGCAGGAAGTTTCTGCCAAAATCAGACCAGCGTGAGACTGCTAGTCTACGGAAACTCTGCCACACATGTTGTGTGACAAGCATGCGTGCCGTTTCGGCTCCTGATGCCCATTCCCCACCCCTCGACAACAACCACTGCCATGGAGTCTGAATGCAAACAAAACGGCGGTGGCAAGTTAGAGCTGGCGGCGGGTGTCGCCTTCGTTGAAAAAATTCCTCCGTCGAAGCTGCGACCCGTGTACACTCACCCAAGAACAGAGGCCTACCGCTGTACCCACCATACAGCGGTAACCCCGCGACGGCAGAGAGCGACCCATAAGCAGTACGAGAAGTGAGCTAACAACAGCGTTCGATCCCCCACCACGTCAGAAGTTCGCGTAAAACAAACGTCATACACCCTGCGTGTAGCTCCACTGCTGTAGGCCTTGACACCACCGAACGCCATACTTCACGTAGATCCACCCTTACACATGCACAATACAGCGTAAGTTTCTACCCCGCACCCCCCCCCACCCCTGTGTTGGCATTTTGTAGGAAACCCTGGAGCTCTACGTGGCAGGGGTCCTGAAGGGCTTGCTGGCTTTCGACAACGCCACTGCGCACTCTTACACCGAGCTTCTGGTCAGGTACCGAACATCATTCCACAACTATTCCGTCGGGATGCACTACGGCTCCGACTGGTTCAAGTACCTGGATCGCCACTGGATCAACACCAACCACTGCGAGACTGGAGTGTCGCCAAAAGAGGGGGTGAGAGACGGTGGAGGCGTGTTGGTGCATGGTCGCGACGGTGGGAGTTTGGTGTTGGTTCTGGCGCGTCCCCACATATGCGGTAGCATTTGACATGTATTATCGGTCAAAGGTAGTGTCCTGCTCCATCCCCGGCGGAAAGCAGTAGCGTATTGCGTAATCCTCTTTCTAGAACCTCTTCTACTGGGTTTCTCTCGCCTTCGCGTCGAAGTTGTGTACTCCTGCTGCATCTCCTCTCAGAAACATCAGACACATATCTTCGCGCTTCGTTCGGTTCGGCCGTCTCGCTATTCTCGCCTGGCGCGACGCCCGCCTGGTTTGTACAAACCTCACGGTTTCGCTTGTCAGAGTGCGAGGGATCTATCGATGTATGGCAACGAGTGTGCACCTTGACCCCGTGGTCTCTGCCGCGTTCGGAACGTGTATGGGAAAAAACAAATATAGGTGTACTTCGTGCGCGAGATGTCGCTGATGGTGTGGAAGGAGCGCGTGTTCGAGGCCCTGAAAGAGCGGCTGCGGCACAACACCATGAAGGTCATCAACGCCGCTAGGGAGAGGAATCTCAGCAACCTGGACGACAACGACGCCGTCAGATCCCTGCTAAAGACGTGAGACTTTGTTCGGCGCACGTACGACACCGCATTCTACCCACCCCTATTCCTCCCATCGCAAATAGTCTCGGTCTCGTCAAGAATCTCAACAACGTGGAATGAAGGTGGTTGTTCACTGATACGCAGCAGTATGCTCAAAGTATGGTATTTGTCTTGTCAAGAGCTTGCCGAGGACTCCTCCCTCGGAATTGACACCCTTCTCGTCATGGAAATATCGAGCGAAGAGATTCGGTCCAGGGAGGGGGGGGCGGTACACTATTGTAATCATCGGCGGCGCATTCGTCGAAAGCGTGCAAAGCAAAACAGGAGAGGCCCAATGAATGCCCGAGTTATCATTCTGCCCGCACTGTGTCTGTGTGTATTGCAAGGCGCGATCGCACCATTGGGTGTTGCTTTGCAAAATGAGTTCAGCCAGCGGCGACGAGCCAACGTTCTCTGTCTGCTCAAGGACAAGAACGTGGGGGTTCCTATCGCATTCGAAGAAACCACCGACTGCACACTGACATAACACTGGCATGACACATACAAGGCGAGTCAACAAGGCAAAATATACAACTGCTGCCCAGGATATTAGCTAGTCGAAACCGCAACTGGGAACGTCGTTTCTTCGCCATGAACAACGCCGAAGAGGAGGAGGTGCAGGACAGAGTTCAGAACGGCTTCGAGTATCACGGCATCACACCCTACAAAACGATATTGGTTCTACCGGGCGCATACGTTTCCTTCATGGTACGAGGGGACTTCAAACAGTACGCCTTGCTCGCCGGGATGCGTAACCGTGTCGTTCAACCCGTGGGTACTTGTCTTGACCGATTTGATTGCCTTGGAAGGTACGAGACGCTCGGCTTCGAAAAGAGGGACCGCAGTCACCTGTTCCAGACGGAACTCGAAGACTTTCTCGTTACGGACACGGGCAGATATTACAGGTGCGCGTGCGTTGGGGGGGGGGCAAGGCTCTTGCTTGTGTCTGGCAGCAATGCTTTTAACCTTCTGTAGCACTTCATGCACTCCCCTGCCCTCTGACCTCCCCCCCACCTACCCCACCCGAACTACGGTGCCTCTCAGCCGTCGTGGGAGCGACCTCCTGCAGCACATGTCCGTCCCCCGCTATCTCCAGGAAGTGGAGAGATACTTGCAGGTTAGTAACGGATACCGTAGAACTTGGTCATGCTGCGGAGAACGAGGAAGCACGCTTGTGCGCGACAGACCATGTGTTGTCGTCCCTTTTTTTCATTCACCGTCACCCCAACCTGAGCTCTTGCTCTCTATATATATTTTTTTGTCTTGACTTCAAATCAGCGCTCACAGCACTAGTGCCGTTTACTCCAACCCGTGGTCACACAGAAGAGCCCCTCTCTACCCTCCCCTCCTGCGGTACTTTGCCTTCGATTTTTAATGCGAGAAGAGTTTAGCACTCTCTTCCCTCTGTGTACACACGAACTAGCGCTATCCACTAGGCTAGGAGCGGAAGCGAGAGAAAAACTCACTTTGCAAGATAAGCTCGCTTCCGCTGGGATTCGAACCGCTGACCTGACCTCTAGAAGGTTTCGAGGATACCAACTAGACCGCCGGGGCGACTAATAGCATTAAACCACGCCGACGGCGAGAAAAAGCGGTATAACAGCAGGTTTCAGTCATCGCACTTCGTGTTCAACAATGAAGAAATACAGTTGACAAAATAATAGTGGAAACACACGCGGGGGTGGTAACAATTGGGTTGGGTTGATCGATAAAGGCTGAATGACTTTAAGATGGAGATGGTAGGGCGAGTCGGCTAGCCTTATTAAACGTTCGAGACGACTAGCAGACAGAAAATTGTCAAGGCCGCCATCTTGCCCGCTCTTTTTCGTAAGCCGAACCAAGAGCCATGGCTTTCTTCATGACTGACTTGTCTCGAAACACCCCAAAAAGGAGGTACGCCAATCCGAAAGGATGGGTGACTCCGACGCACCCCCCCCCCCCCCCCTGACCCCAAGACCTCCTCGGTCTCATTCAAACACACACCTCTTCTTCCTTGGAAACACACATCCTCCCTTGTCCTGTCTACACGTGGTGGCCTTCCGGCAACGTTCCTCGGAACGCTTCTCGGAACGCCTACAGGAGGAGGCGAGCCGCTGCGAGTCGTTCGTGGGCTCGTACTCGGCCCGGCGTATCCTTGTGGCTGCGCAGGAGGCGCTGATCAAGGCCCACTCCTCAAGGCTGGTAGAGGAGGCTAGAGGGTGAGAGCGGGCGGCGGTTGAGGGGTCTTGAAGGTGGTCGCACCGAGCTGAATGCTGTCGGGTACACTACGATAGCGATAAGACAACTTTTGACGTTCCGAGAAGAGAGAGGAGTGCACACACGTTTTTTGCTCCCCGCTGCAGTCCCTCGCCAATGACCACAGCCCACGGAGCTGGGTCACGCTCCTGATGTGCCATGCGAGGGCGTCAGATATAGAAGAGGCAGCAGCGGTAGGCACCGAAAATTGATTGGGGGCGTGTTCTCATAAGACTCAAGCTGCCAACTAGAACCGCGGGAAAAGAAAGCGACCGGTTTGGAGATGTAGTCCGTTTTTCGGGCACGAAGTCGCATCCCACGTGTGGACGTAACAACGACGAACAAACGGGGTAGACATGAGTTAAGCTGGGGTTGGCGCGAGAAGTTATGGCATACTGTAGTACTGCTTCGAAAAGGTTGCCGTGAATTGACCTTGGGTGTCGCAAGACTCAGTACACTGTAGAGCCAAGGAAGGGCAGAACGCGCAGACAATTCGTGAGCATCACCGTTTTGTCCCGGGGACTCCATCCAAACAAAGATGCTCCTGTGCAAACCCATGGTTGAACGTTGAGTAGTTTGCTATGGTTGAAAACCACCCGAACGAAAACTCACGAGCACTGCATTGAAGCCATAACTCAGGCAACTCACGTACGTTTACCCTTGTTTCTTGCAGGACGGTGCTTCCGTCGAGCCGAGTAAAGCAGAAGCCTTGAACAGCCAGCATCTAACCAAACTGCATCGTTTGTGCCTTGTGCCAACTGCATGTCAGCCGTTTCCTCGCACTAAAATCTGCGACTTATTCCACTGCCTGCGCACATGAGGTGCATCCACCTCCGCTCTAAACATATTCTTGGTTTCGTGCATTTACTTTTTGTTGTGTGCGCCTGGCGAAGAACTTGTTTTATTATCTTCTCAAAGTATTTGTTCCATTGTCGTGTGCGTGCTAGGATGCTGTCGGCGAGTCCCGAGAAGAGGGTAGACCTGAGGCGCCTGTTCACCCTGATCAGCTACCTGGAGGACGGGGAGACTAGGGGCGGGGGCGGGGCAGTAGAGAACAACGCCATGAAAGCTCTCGAGGAGGTAACGAAATATTGCCTTGTGCCGATAGCAGCACCAAACGCGTTGTTCAGAGTTTTGCGGCTTGTCACTCGTTCTTCGCGAAAAGCCCTGCTGCACAGCTGCACTCTTGCGAGGCTGTGCCACTGCTGTGGTGTTGCTGCGCTGTTGGCATGTTGACAAGGCGCGGATGTGAGTCTTGTAGTAGCGGTGACCCTGCTGACTGCTGAAATGAGATACGTAATTCTCAGTGCGGCAAGTAGAACGTATGCTTGTTAGGTTCTCCGACGGGGGGACGACGGCGGAGGAGGAACGTATCTGACCCCATCAATCTCCTGGGTTCAGCGTAGGGATACAGGGGAAAGTTGTGCCTAGCAGTGTTAGCCAAGCAGGGTTCCACGTCGACAAGCGGAGGTGTGATTGTGTGCTCTTCCGCCTGTTATCAGAGTCTCGCCGTGTTGATGGACTCGACGTGCTATTTTCTTGCTCGTCTATCGGGTGGATCGCTGATTTTGACAAGTTCACACAGCAAGGCACACATTTTTGAAGAAGAGTACCATCGCACAGATAATCTAGCCGAACTTGAAGCTCTCCTCGTGCAAACCACTAACGACGACATGATTAGAAGAACGGTCTTTCAGGTTCGACGTCCTTCTATAACGCCGACTCCCTCGTCGTGACTTACCAGTGAAGCGACGAGATCGTGCGTGCCTCACGAAACGAAACCTAGGTGGTACGCGATCACGTCCGGAGCGTGGGTCTCACCGTCGTCAAGGACCTCCAGGCCAAGGGGGCCATGGACGTGTCCGACGACGAGGCGGGGGTGCGGGACAACGACCTCCTACCCGCGGGCGGCGGCAAGGCGGCCGTCGTCACCAGCGACGACGTTGTGGCGGCCATGCTCGAGGCGAGCTCCTTTCATTGATGGACTGAACCGTGATCGTCGGAAGTTTGGCGGTCTGTTGCTTGGAGTTTGACGCTGCTTTCACTCCCTCGTACACGGCAGCACCATTGACCCTTCCAACTAGTTTGGCTGGCCCCGTGAGTGCCGTGACCTTTTGTTCACCATGACATTGTTTTTTGTTTTTTTTGCCGTTGTTCGCCCTTCATCAGGTGTACGAACACTACAAGGGTTTGATGGCGGACTCCTTCGACAGCTCTCCCGGCTTCAGGGCCGTGCTTGACGAAGCGTGCAAGTCGTTCGTCAACGCCGTCCCGCAGGCGTCGGAGTGGCTCGCACGGTACGCCCACTGCCTACTCGACAAGGTATGTAAGCTCCCCCTGGTGCTCCTTTTTGCGGTGGTAATGGTGATGTTCATCGAGCTCTCTGCACCTTTTTTTGTCAGAGTGTGCTATTTCGCCGCATGTTTCTGAAGAACGTTCATGGTTGTTTGCCTCCGCAACCAACCGCGGTGATGAACGGGTTGTGAATCCTGCCTCCTTGCTGTACGCTCGGATTTCCGGACCAGTAACACCGGTCTCGAATCAGTCTTCCTTGTTGTTTTGTCGCTGTTGTTGTGAGGGTTGCTGTTGTGATTGAATGGAGATAGACGACCACCTAAACGTCCGCTCGCAGAAACCACCCCATTCAATCAGAAATAACCAAAGTATTTCGCCTCGATATTCCTGTCATGTAACGCTAGGTTGCCATTTCACGAAACTCCAAAAACTAGAGCATTGATGTTTCCGAGTAACACGCTTCGCGTCTCCTTTGCAAACCTGTGTGTTTGTTAACGCGCAAACACACACGCTGCAGGGCTTCAAGGAGTCCAAGGTGGACGAGGGCACGCGGCAGGAGTCGCTCGACCACGTGGGTTTCCTGTTCGCCTACATTGCGGACAAGGACATCTTCCACAAGTACTACTCCAAGCTTCTCTCCAAACGCATCATCCAGCTCACCTCCGTGTCCGACGAGGCCGAGGAACGCATGCTCAAAAACATGCGAAAGGCGAGTACGAAAGCATAATATTTTCATTGTGCGGGGGGGGGGGGATCTCCTGCGTTGTCGTCCGACGTTCGTGTAGATCGAGGCCGAAGAATATCGCTCGAGGGATATGCGGAAAGCAAGGATGTTATGTGAGAGTGAGAGCGGAGGGCAGGGGAGAGTAGTAGCTCGCCTCCGTGTCCGACGAGCGAGGAACGAACTCAGGGCGAATGCCTGACGAGCGGGGCTATGCAACGACGTCAGTGCATGCATACTAAAGAAGATTGCGTAAGAGGGAATTGAAGGGAAGGACAAGCGAAAAGGGGATGATCGACGGAGGCGTGTTTCGCAGTTGCGACAAGGCATTTCTCGGCATAGATTCAAGATACTGACAGCATGGCCCTCGGCGGCAACCTCGAACCCACGACATATCGTGCGGGAGACATTAACTTGCGTCGGTGACGTTCATCGAACCAGATTTCCGGGTTCGAGTACACGTCCAAGCTGCAGAGGATGTTCGTGGACAAGACTCTCAGTCGGGACTTGCACACTGGCTACGTCGAGTGGCAGGTATCTAAAACACGTTGTCAGAGATGTTTGGTTAGCAAGGAAGCGCGGCGAAACCCTCAACAACGGCACACCTGTTTCCGTTGGAATATTGTGACGACAAATACTCAAGTGTCATCCGTTGGTCGAAAATTCTGTCGATTTTTGCTCTGGTGCTCGTTTTTTTTTTTTTTCGTGCTCTTCTTTTACAGCACAATGTTTTCCTCTTGGTGTACGTGTCTCGTGCTATGTATACAAAACACCGGCCACTCTATCACTCACTACCCCCGTCAGGTTTATTTCGCCGGACTACAGAGGCAGCGGGTATCACGTACTTTCGACGAGGGCTGCCGTTTGCAGTGCCGAAACTTTGATCAGGCAGGCGCAGACGACGCAAAAATCGTCGCCATACCGTTTGTTGTTCGTATTTACGAAGTTCTTCTCAATTTTGCGAACCAACTTCACACCGAACATAGACAGCAGCAGTAGTGGCAGCGGTGCGCTACTCAGGACCGGCGAACCGGCGGTGTTCAGCGGTAGTTGAGTTGTTTATTCCGCGCCTGGCAACATAAAGGAAAGAGAAAGGAACTCGACTGTACTAGAGACATCCCATATGCACCTGCACATCCTCCAAGGGTCGCAAAAAGTCTCCACGAGTTTCAAGTTTGGCTCCAAGTCATTGAAGATGTCTATGCTCATGTCACCCTCAACTAGGTTGCGCTGTGTTGTGGTTTCACCCGTAACAATGAACAACACAAGCTAGACCGACGTTCGTAGCTCGATTGCACCACGGCCGACAGGCTGTTACAGCCGAAAAAGAGTGGTTTTGAAAAGATCTCGTCGAGAGCTATTGTAGCTTTCCTTGCACGTGTCGGTCGGATTTCGCAACAACGCTATTGGGCAGGTTTGTAGAGCGAATCGAGCTTAAAAGTCGGTGTAGGGAATACGCCATGACTCGTACTTGAACGGTACCTTATCTAGGCCAACAGTATTGGTTTGCGGTGAGGTGTCACTTCTTTTCTATCCTAGTCCCTCACATGATACATATTTCATCATATCCTGTCCCTTTCATGATACGTAATCCATCTGGTTACCGGATGGCTCTGCGGAGGTTCGGCTCCACCTGCCGCCCGCCCGCACTCCGTCATCTCGTTTCGCCCCCCCCCCCCCCCCCCCCTCCCCTACA
>FN649727.1:6544458-6557435 GCA_000310025.1 Ectocarpus siliculosus | reverse complement strand
GAGCGAGTGTTGTCCGCGAGCTTCGTGAGGTGCGCGGGGGGGGAATTGGTGGGGGCGGCGGCGGCGGAAGGGGCGGGGGTGGCGGTTGGGGCGGAGGAGGGCTCGGAGCGGGGGCAGAGGGCGAAGGCGGGTTCGTGTATCCGGCGGGCTTGGTGCAGGCAAGTTTTGTTTTTTCGTGTGACACCTAGCTTATGGTTAGGTCTAGGGGTTGAACCTAAGTCTTGTGTCGCTTGTGTCTGCTGTTCCGTCGTGACAACAGAGGGCATGGGATGGGATGGAGGTTGGGGGGGTCGTCATCCTTCTCGCCACTTCCATCTGTAGGAGGTCATTTTTGCGGGCGGTTTTATTCGCTTTCCTTGCCCCTTTCCCATGCCCGGCTGCGACCGCGTATCCTTTGGGAATCTTTACGTGTGGTATAGTGCTCCTCCTGCATCAGCTCGACCGCCCCAGTTTGGCCCGCGCAACAGCAGTACAACTGACCTTTCCTTGCTTCTTTCCGCCGCCCAATGCCTCCGCAATTGTGCTGTTGGTCGTGCTGCTTGCACCCCCCACTCCCCCACTCGCATGCGCGTATCCCCCCCCCCAACCCGAAAACTCTACAGCTGCCGATGCACTTCGAGGCGTTCACGTTCGTGCTGACGGCAGGCTGCTGGCCTCTGCAATCCGTTTCCTCCTCGTTCAAGCCGCCCGCGCCAATCGAGGACTACGTAGTCAGCTTCCTTGACTTCTACAGCGAGGTATTTCGAGTTGTGTTCGTTGTTGTGCTTATTGCCGTCGTTGGTGCTGCTTTGTTTCCTGCTTGCTGTATAAGGTCGGTTCTCGTTGCAACTGCGGGCTGTGGCAAACCCCCTACTTGCCGCCGCTCCCTGCTGCTGCTGCTGCTTCTGCGGCGGCGGCGGCGGCGGCTGTTGCAGGCTGTTGAACTGCTGTTCAAGTCCTTGCATCCCTCGCCTCTCTCTCCCACAGCGCCAGAATACTTCAAGAACCCCCCCCCCCCCCCCCCCCCCGCGTTGTCACGGCCGGCCCGTGCCCCGAGAAGACTCCCCTAAATAAGCGTTTCCAAACGGCCCGCGCGCGACGTGGTGGACATTCCGTGTTTAACTTGTGCTCCCTTTCCCCTTTAATGCTTCCGTTTTGCGTGTGTTTGGACCACCGCCCACCGCCCCAGGTTCATTCCGGCCGCAAGTTGGAGTGGCTTTACCACCTCGGGCACGGTGAAATGGTGACCCATTGCTTTGACAAGACGTACCGGATATACTCGTCCACGTTCCAGATGGGCCTTTTGCACCAGGTGTTGTGGTAGACCTCGTAGATTGTACCAAAAGTGTTACTTTTTTGGCACATGGTGTGTAGTATATTTAAGCTCATTACTTCCAGAGTTGAGAGATTTTGCTACTACCGCTAATCGCCCCCTTCCGCCCCGGGCTCTACTTGGACCGAATCGACGGCACGTACGGTAGACAGAAGAGCAGAGAAAAGAGTTGTCATTTACCATTCTGTGCAAGTCTACCTTGAACCCACGACCCTTTGCCTTCGGGCGCGACAACCTCTCTGCCCCGCGCCTCTTTGAACTTTTCAGCTCTACGAAGTCTGACTCATTTTTGAGGCCGAGATACCTTAAGCTCTACGAACAGTGATTTCTTTTTGAGGCCGAGATACCTCAATATTCCTGCGTGGCTCATGCCCGTTCTGGCCTTCTTTTTTCCCTTCGCTTCTCGTCAACGCCCTTGCCCCCTCCCCGCCCTATAGTTCAACGACAGCACCGAGATTGCAGTGAGCGAGCTGGCTAGAGGGATCAACGTCTCCGATACGGAGATCGTCCGGCACCTCTTCCCCCTGGTAAGCCGACCCATGCATCTCGCTTTTGGGCTCCTTACGCATGGCACATACGCCCGCACGGATAGTACAAGTACATAGCTAAGTTGCATTCCGATCGATCTTCCGACGAGAGGCGTCTGCTCATGTTTGCCTCGCTGATCAAGCCGCCTCCCCTATGTTTACTAGAGCGGCGACTTTGACGAGAGCATCTTTCGACAACAACCTCACCCTACCTCGGAGTAACAACAACAACAACAACAACAACAGCAACACACAACACAATGTGCTACCCTCCCAACCTCCTGTTCTCCGACAAACCGTGTCGTGGTGGCATTCTTCTCTGTTGTCAATGTTGTGGTGGGGGTGCTTGACAGATTAAGGCCGGGCTTCTCCGACTCCACGGAGCGGACGGTGCCGACCTCAAACCGACGTCGTGCGACGACATCCCGCCGGGGGCGCGAGCGAGGCTCAATGCTTCCTTCAGCCACAAGCGCACGCGCGTGAAGATCAACATCGTGGACCACTCCCGGCAGCCGCTGAAGGAGGCTAAGCCGTCTACGGAGATCATACAGGTCTGTGCTGGCAGCCGGGGGGGGGGGGGAGGGGGGGGGTAGGTCGTTTTTTCTACGACAGTAAGGGTCCCTGTTTTAAGGCAGCATGGTGCCAAGGGAATTTGCTGGTTTCATACCGGTCACCCGGTCCTATCCAGTGTATGAGAGAAGTGTAGTGTTCCATCGGTATCGCGCGATTTCACAGGCCTTATACAAAGGCAAACGGCCTTATACAGGGACCACGACTGCATTTGCATCTCGTTAGTCCTTTTTGTGTGTTGTTGGTTTCATGCACCTTCGGTTGCGCCCGTCGACCGCACCAACCGGCCGACTGGTCAAAAGACGTGGCACACACCCCAGGGAGACGAAACCCTCGAAAACTTGCATTTGTTGTGTGAGTGTGCGCGTGTGTGTTTTTGTGTTTTTATCAGGGGTTCCAGATGGTTACGGAAGAAAGGGCGTGTCTTGTTTGCGACATCCAGCTTGTGTGCATAAGTGCTGTGATGCAGTCGTTTGTTGCGATGCGAGGGTCTACCGCATCACGCATGGGTGGGTGTTTTTTCTTCACGCTAGTCTCCAGAACTCTCGCCAACCCCCCCTCTCGGTGCCCATGACTTGCTTCGTCCCCCTTCCATTCCAGGACCGCAAGATGTCTGTCCAGGCGGCCATCTCCCGAGTCATGAAGATCCGCAAGGAGGCCAGCCACCGCGATCTCGTGGTACAGGTGAGGTCGAGTAGAGCCAATTGTACGAGAATAAGGCACCTCCTCGTCGTATTTCCTTACTTCGATATCAGAACTGTTGCGAGGGACCTACTACCCGGCTGCGTGCTGGTCATTTTGTCTGATGCGCCGGGGATCGCTTGCGATACGGTAGGGGAGCTTTGTTGTGCGCTTCGTCGAAAGTGCTATGGGATCACTTTTTCCTTGTTTTCCCCAGTTTTTTGTGCCACCTACCCTACCGAATATACTGGGCATTTTGTCTTGCCCTGCGGGAATCACTACGATATGGCCGTTTCTTCCCTTTCTGTTGTTTCTCGGTCCATCGACACCGCTGTGGGGATCACTGCCCCTGGTTTGTTCCATATCCTGGTGCCCCCACCTGCGGGCGTCCTTTCCTTTGCGTGGATCCTCTACCCTCGTTCCCTTCGGCCCGCGGTCGTCGTTGTCGTTCTTGTTGTGGGTGTACAGAGCGTTCAACTCGTGTTCGACGCGTATCCCCCTTCTTCATCTCAACTCACATGAACACTCGAAATATGTAGACAAATCAAGCTCTGAATGCCGGCCCCCGCCCCCCACCTATTTGTCGCTTGTCGCTTTATAGGTCCGGGAACAACTGAGGCATCTGTTCGACGTGGACCCGCCTTTCGTGAAGCGCAACATCGAGGACCTTATCAACAAGGACTACCTGCACCGACTCGAGGGCAGGGAGCCTGGCAAGGAGGGCTACAAGTATGTCGCCTAGGGGAGGATAGCAGTTGGTGGGTTCATACGAGTAGGGGCGAGATCAACATCGGCAGTGGCAAGGGGGAAGAGAGAGACCCAAAGCTGTCACGAAACAACGGGGTCATTGGCACAAAGATCGCAAGGACAACTTGAGTTCCCATGTTGGTGGGGGTAAGGTATGATGTCACGGCGGGCGTTGCCTTCGTTTTTCGCGAGGTTTAGACAGGGTGAGACACCGCATGCAAGGCGACGCAAGGGCAGCGGGTGTGGGGAGAAGTCTTCGGCCACGCCGTGAGGGTGGGCCACTTGTCTTTGTGGCTCGGCTGTGGCTAACAGCAAGGCCGATGAACACAAATGAAATAGATAGATGAGGCAACGGCAGGACGGCGCCGCAGCGAGAGGGGAACACCGGAGTCACGCCAATGCGTCTGTGGCCGGAGTGGGATAATAGTGAAATGTCGGCTTCCCTGCGGAGGACAGATCGATCTCGGGCGGGAGGTTTCTTCTGCTTGTGTGGAGGTGACCTTTAAACCAGGTCCCATTGTGGAGGTGGCCTTTAAACAGGTCCCGTTGCCCTATCTTCCGAAGAGGACGAGTATTCTCTCATTCCACACTTGGGTTTCAATGGTTTCTGGGCGCCGTGTAAGTACACAAGAAGGCTTGTGCCCCTTTCCGCGTGTGCGTAGTTGATGCCGTATGGCACGGGTGTTCCGTTCGTGCGGCCGATATGCACGGTGCTGTATACAACCGCTGCGATTTGTTTCACTTCGCACGTTTGCGGTGAGGAGGGGGCGGGGGGGTATATAACTTGCGTGGATTGGGAGTGTAGAAGTTATGCTATGGTTCTGCACTAGAGTACTGTTCTATTGGGGGTATCGACCGCGCTTTTGGCTCGCCAATGTCGATACATCAGTGTCTACGGGTACATACAGGTCACGGCTGTGCGTGTGTGCGTGTGTGCGTGTAATGTTGTTCTTGTTCTTGTTGTGTCGAGGGGCGGCGAGGCATGTGTTGACTACCATGGTGTTTGAGAGGCAAAGACACGAGACGATGGACGAGTGGATGCACGCTCGGCCTCGAAGCCAAAAGCGACTGACGAGATTGTTCCCGTTGGACCTCTGCTGTGCATGATTAAACATACTGTACTCTCCTCGTTTTCTTGACATTCCAAGGTGCTTCGTACCACACCCCAGCCCGTTTTGTTTCTGAGCAGTCTTGTACTAAAATGCACGAGCTAAACACGCCTACTTGCGGTATACTTCGAAGTATGACGAAACCTCACCTCTACAGAATGAAGGAGATGTGCTTCTGAATTTTGGTACGTTCAAGGGAGGACTGCAATAACCAATCTCGAAGGCGGAGCGACGCGGGGATGGGGGGGTGGGGAGGCTTACGCGAGCCACACAAACGGAGAAACTCGTTTGCCAGCTTTGCCAGCCTTGGTGAAGGCTGTCCCGTCCCTTGGTGGACTTGACACCATCATGCGCGACACGGGATGCGTACAATGTAGATAGGAATACTCGAGAAAGAATCATGTGCGTTTGATTGTGATTTTGTGCCGTAGAAACGTGTTGAGGTGCCGGTTTTCACGTCGTACCCCGGAAGCGAAGGCGGAATGGCGATTGTCACTTTCAACAAACACTTGGCTCCCGCCCGGCTGCCAACTGCTGGAAGATCTGAGGGTGCTGTTGAAACACTAGACCACTAGTCAGCGCTGACCAGTGGTCTAGTGGTCAGAAAGCTAATGTCCGGGGTTCGAATCTCCCCTTGAGCATATTATGCTTTCGAGGTTTCTATTTTCGAAAAGTCTTTGACTTCGCAAAATATGTATGCCGATGAATTTCTTGCGTACCAAGTGATCAAGGCAGCGCTGATCACAGGGATGGCAACCCTGAGGACGTGTTGTTAGTGGCTTCAAAGAGAGCTTGACGGACTCGGGCCTTAACCTTTGTTAAGAAGGACGATGACCACTAGACCACTGTTAGTCAGCGCTGACTAGTGGTCTAGTGGTCATCGTGCTTCTTGACAGTCGTTGTTGACCACGATGCTTCAACGGGTTGAGAAACACCGGTCGGCAAGGTAGTGCCTACAGCACTCGTCGAGCATGTTTCGCAAACCGATTTCCAGTCTCGCTGACGAAATGTTCGCGTTCCCCCGCCTACCGTATATCGGTGCAGTGTACACGAAATGCGACGTTGTCTCTAGTACCCCGACGGGTGGTGACAGTTCCCGAAAAACTCACATTTAGTCTAAAAACCAACAGACCTGCCAACCGTCTTGTCGAGAACACGTCCAGGTACTTTCGCATGCTGCCCTCCAGTATATTTACAATCTAAACATCCCATGAAAAATCTTACATTTCCAGGTAACTAACTTTCGAGGGGTTGGGGCTGGTACACTGTCGCATGCACACGACCGCTGTATACATCTCGTGCGCAACAGGCAGCTATCTACTCAGAGTATGTGGTATGATCGAATGCCTAGACACTACCTGATTCCCCGTGTGCGAAATAGACACGAGAGCAAGAGCGTTGTCGGCTTTCACCCTACGTGCCCCTTTCTTGTTTCTTTGGCGCTCGGTGTATTCTATGTCCCGCAAGGCTGTCGTCGTGGACACACCCTAACAAGCGCATGTGCATGCCCGTTGTGCGACCAGTGTGGACAGATTTTCTATTGCACGACCCCGAATGGCACTTGCGCAACACATGCCCAACTCAATCCACCCAACCTGCACTCCGTTCGTGTTGGCGACAGAAATAGTTGTCGAACGTGAAAAGGTGCAGTGCTCCTTCTCCGACCGCCCCCGAATGTTTCCAGCGCCACTGCCGGCCGCTGCAAGACGTGGCAAAGGTATCGCGGCAAATCCAACCAACTCATCTGGCGTGTCTGCTGCTGCTGCTGCCAACGCCGACGCGGCCGGTGTTGTTGTGTCGGTTCCTTCGTGCGTAGGCGCATGGTGTTGTCGGGAACCAAGGCAACGAGGAGTGGAAAAAACATCTCGCGACTGTCGAAGATTTCCTGCTACGTAAACACGAACGCGCAAGATGTTGTCGCCGAAGTTGCCACTCGCGGTGTTCTCGCCATCGTCGTCTTCCGGCAATGGCACATGCCGTACTTTTTGCCCCCCAATGCCGTTTTCCTCTGCGAGGCGCAGCGCTATGGTCTCTCGGAAGAACCAGGCATCGGTTCTCGTTGTTGCACAGTCGTCCTTCAATCCACCGCCACTCCGGCCTCTCTTCTTCGCTCCCTCCCCGTCCGAATTTCCCTCGTTCATCCTGACTGCGTCGCGATCATGACTGGCTCTGTCAGTTTCTTGGCGAGGTTGAGTCGCCGTTCGATGCCGAAGTCGACCCGCTTCGAGCACCAGGTACACCCCGATGTCACCCTTTTCACCACCGAAGCATCTGATTCGATTGCTGTAGAGAACATGTACTCTCACGACCATCGAGCAAGAAGTCGGAGAAGTATGGGCGCAGGAACAATACCGATCGACTGGAGCAATCTCACCGCCGCCACGGCCGCCGCCGCCAAAGCTTCGGCCCCCTTCATCCTCCCTGGCCTCCTCCTCTTTCCTGTCGCCTACCCTCCAATATCCCGAGCGGCTGCCACAGGCTGCCGCCACGGGGGTAACCTTTAGAGGCTGCCGTGGTACCCGATCCTCGTCATCATCTTCTTGTCCTGCTGGTGCTTCTTGTCGATGACCCACTAGTGCCTCCATGCAGCGCTTCTCAGCGCTATCACTGCGCCGCATGCCTCCCACACTACCCAAGCGCCTACTCCCGCAGCGCCTCTGGGGAAACTCTTTGTCGTGACATAGTGAGGTCGTGGTACAGGGAAATCATCGACAACATCCACGGAGAGTGCGAGTCACAGCGGCGGGGGTAGAGGACAGACCCACAAGCGACGTGAGAGTTGGAAGGGGCTCAAACTGTACTTGGGTTTGTTTCGTCTGATAGCGCATGCTGTTGAAATGACACGTGCTCGACCCATGCGTGGTGAGTCCCTTCGAATAAGACCTGTGAGAATAGAGCGACCTTGCCTATTTTCTACCAAGAGAAGAGTGCCCGAATATGGCGGACAGCGGAGGTAAACCCGTGTAAAGTGGACTCGTTAAACTTCCCTGATACAGTGCAATAAAAGTCACATCTTTCAGAAATTCAGATCAAGTTCAAATTCAGATCAAGCAAACCAAAAGGTAGCCCGCACCAATCTCCATCCACATGGTACCATAGCCTACATGCTTCGAGTCTACAACATGGACTGTGCTCCCGATGGCCTTCTACCCTCTCTCTCACCATCTCGCTTGTTGTCTTTTGGTCTTCGGTATCGGCCCGGGTAATATCCCGACGCACTTCGCCTGCCACCGCAAATTGAACCGTCTTCAGAGCCAGCACCGCTACCACAAAAGTCCTCATCTCGTCGAGCTTTCATGAGGAGGGCAGCGAGCTTCTCTTCCCTTCTCCGGCGCCGCTCCGCCCGGAGCCCTCGCTCGTTGGCGTCCACAGCAGCCGTTGCCAGGCTTTGCCGCTGCCGAGCGAGCCTCACGCGGAGGAGCGCGCGTTTCCTCGCCAGGGCACAGGAGCTCTCTTCCTCGTTGGCGTCATCGTCGTCGATACCGCTGTCCTCCCTGTTGAGCATGGGTGACGAGACTATCCCGCTTAAGCGGGTGTTGCTTCTGCTCTTCGGCGCCGGTTGGACTTGGCCTTCATCCTCGGCGATATCAACATCATGGCCATCATCATCACGACTACACCAGTTTGAGTTGCGTCGGCGCCAAGTTACCTCTTCAAACCTGGCACCGAACGGCCGTGGCGGTTGGTAGGGGCTGTGATTTCCAGAATGCGTGCCTGGAATGGACGTCTGGCCAGTCCTTCTCATCGCCCGGGCAGGTTGTACCGTGCGTTCTGTCGCCTCAGGTTTCCCCAACCGCCACGAGAAAGTGCCGTCGTTTGGACACCCATCGTCGTCGCTGGGATGGCAGCAGCCGTCGCACCATCGCCGTTGGACGTCACCATCGCCGCCGCTGTCACTGCTCCTGACCTCTTCCTCATTAGCATCTCCAAACATGCCTTGCTCTTCCAAGTCACGGGTCGTGAAACGCGTAGTGTCGACGCTCGCAAATTCCCGCGTGGTCTGCGTGTCACCCTCGCCATCACATGGTTCTCTTCCGAAATGCCGAACCTCATCTTCTTTCCCCCTTCTCACCGAGCAACCCTCACGAGAGGGAAGCTCCGCCAGTCCCTCTCCGGTTTCTTGGCGATGGCAGCCTTCCCCGAAGATGCCAGCCCCAACATTTGAGGGCCCGCTGACTTGTCCGTTTGTTCCCCCCTCGACAACGCAATCGAAACTTCCCTCCATACGTGCTTCTAGCCATGGCGGCGGCGGCGGCGGTGGCGGCGGCGGTGGCGGCGGCGGAGGCGGCGATGTTGCAAGGGGCGTGTGCCACGATACACAGCGCACGCGGGGGGGGTTGTTTTCGAGCGGACGCAACAACTCGTGACGACGTATTTGTTCGCTCCAACGTGTCGGAGATCGACGATTGGCCTCAACTACCGGCCGTGCCGTCACACTCGGGGGTGCCACCATGACATCGTCATTGTCGGCTATCCTACTGCAACCGCCCACGACCACGCGTCGTGACTCGCATGATTCAGCGTTTTCGAGCCCCCCCTTCCGCTCAAGCCCGTATGAGAAGCCCCGACAGGCGGCATGAGATCCTCGGTGTGAGACGGCGGTTGCATCAACAGTCCTCATAGTTTCTACTTCCACGTCGTCGTCAGTCCCCTGGGTAGACTGTTCGACGAGCGCTGCTCCAAAAGTCACGCTTTGGCCGTCCTGAACATGACGAGGCCGAGGGGAATGCTCGAAGCGTCGGGAGTCCTGCAGGGACGATGAAGACGTCGACGACGCTGTCGATACTGGCGACAACGGAAGTGATGTCTTTCTTTTCGTTGGCTCTCCCGACGACGATACCATCAGTTTCGGCTCTAGACTCGGCGCTTCATGTGTCCTTACTATCTTCCTCTGCCACGATGCCAGGCGTTGGACGGCAACAGTCCAGTCTACTGGTGGTGCTGATGGTAAGGTCGCTGTCGGGCTGCCGAGATAGATTGCCGCGGCACCGGCCACAGCGTGCTCGTTGGTAGCAATGTAGCCAAGGCTGGCCTCAACGGCGGGCGCAACGCCCACGGCCTCGGCGAGGGCAAGTAGGGGTAGCACATCCGCCGGATTGTCGACGAAGCCCTTCCGCTCTCTAGTTGGATCCCGTGCGGGAGAACCGGGCTTGTCGGAACCGTCAGAAGAAGATGTCGGAAGCGATGACCGATCCTGGCTGGGGCTCAAGGCACGCGGTGACGGCCCATGGCTTCGCCGAGACGGGATTTCTCCACTACCGTGATCGCCGGCCTCGGCGCCGTCTTTTTTGCTAGTTTTGTCAACAGCCGCCGCTTTCCGCAGGATCTCTTTCGCCCGCGAAACGATCCGCGCGTCCTGTGCGAGTGGGGCAGCTTGACTATTGCTCTCCACTGCCAGGCAGGGAGCAGGGAGGTGAGAGGAAGCACGGGGGAGACTTGTTTGGTTGTGCGAGAGGGAAGACCGATGCACGTCGTGTTTTCTCCTACTCTGACTGCGACGAAGCTGCGCCGCAGGGACGCATTGGTTGCAGCCAACTGCTTGTTATGTGAAATAATCTAGCAACAGCAGTGCACCACCTAGTCGGTCTGGAACGAAGCTAAGGCAGTCTCGAAAGGAGCTGTGCGACAACATTGGGCCCATTAGAACGCACCACTTGTTTGGTCGGTGTCGGCGACGTTTCTCCATTGCTCCACAATATTCCAAAGGCCGTGAAATACTGCTGCTGTGGTTCCAAAGTCGGCGCAGACCCCCCTGCACAGAGTCTTCAATTCCACGAGCTGTTTCTCCACCATGGACTCCTGCCGCAGCTGCCCTGCCACTCTTATTCGTAGTAGGAACGCGCGCAGGACATCAACGAAAAGCTCGATTTCACCGCTGTCGGTGTTGTGGCCGTCGGTGCGATCGTCGTCGTCGTTTTTGTTGCTGGTGCTGGTGCTGGTGCTGGTGTTGGTGTTGTCGTTGTACGGTTCCCGTAGAAGAGCCTGCTCGTCGTGCAGCAATCTGCATGGGCGATCACGCCCCATAGCCCCCTCGTCTTGTTGGTTCGACCGATGGGCGCTGTCCTCCTTCTGCCGGACCAACCTCATCAACTCTCGACCGATCCGCGGGCTCTGAGCTTCTCTCAGCAGGTGGCGAATGGTACCCCACTCGAAGACGGCAGGAGTGACGACAGCAGTTGCGCCCGCGTGGGTACCAGAAGCTGTGGCATCAGCAACTGGCTTGGAGCGAAGTACCGCTTCCAACACCTCGGCGCGGTCCATCGTGCACGTGGACGGAAGCGCTGTGTGTGGGAAGATATGTACGCGTTGTACAGCAGTAGTCTAGATCCTGTGCCGCTCTATCATACATATGATACTCAGAGAGGAAGAAGATCCAACGATGTCCGGCCCGAGAGCAATCAAATTCCAGCCTCACGATGCAGAAACCAGCGACCGACACTTTCAAGTGGCATATATCACAGCGCTCATTGTTCACAGAGTCGAAGACTGCTGTGCCAGCTGGACTGCTGCATTGCGGCTGGAAGCAGGAAGACGCACACAACGCGCGTCCGAGGGGGTTCGCGAATGTGAACTTATGAAAATATGTATACCTCGTTTTCTCGTGCGCGAGACCCCCCCCCAGCCCGAGTGCGCAGAGACTCCCCCAAGCAACAGGGTTGAATTGATCGGGCTATCTCGCCCTGCGAGAGGGCTAGACATGATCCGCAACGTCTTGGTCATGAAGAGTGGTCTGGTGCTGTTCTCACGAGAGTTTGCAAACACAGTGCAACAGGTGAGCGAGGAGCTCTACGGCGCGAGCAACATGATAGCGGGTACAAGCTGCGGCACACCGCACATAACCAAAACCCACAGACCATTCCACACCCACCTCGTCTCTTCTTGTGAACAATCCATAACCGACGCACCATGAAGGCAGGGCGCATCTCCCAGATGCCACCAGTCGTCGCTTCGTTTCCAAGTGGTAGCTCCTGCCGAACACATGGCCTCTGTCATTGCTGCTGCTGCCTGTGCCACCCCCCCTTGGGATGCAAATGATGAGAGGAGAGGAGTGAGAAAAAAGGTGGTCCGGTCGCGGTCTTGCCCTTTTTCTCTCTTTTTGCGGCAAAAGCGGCCAATAAGAGGTAAGGTGTGCCCAGTTCGCACGCACACACCACCGCGGATACGCTTTCATTATTTCCACGTTTTGTCCGACGACTTTGTTATTGCTTTCATTGCCTCCACATTTCGAGCCAGCTCGTGGACTCCTTCGGAAGATCCCGCAAGAGAGGTGGTGGACTCTGGTGTACATTAGGTCGGAACGTTTTTTGGTCGGGGTGTGTGTGGGAGCAAAAAACGACGAAACAACATTTTCGTTTATTCGTCGACACCAGACACGAGATCTGTTCACAAGAAGCCTTGGACTCCTCCTGCAACTGCAACTCCGTTTTGCCTGCGCGAGGCTGTTTGCGGCGAGCCTTTGGCGAGTAAAAGAGGCAACCCTTTCCGCCAAACACCCCGAGCAATGCTGGCGTTGCATGATTGCACGAGGTCGGGAGCGTGGAATTTTTTTGAATTTATCCCGAAATCGCGATGAAGTACAATTTACGGTGTGTGCGAGAGCGAGCCCCCTCCCGCGAGGCGTGGCTGTACCCCCTCGTGCGTGCCTTCGTTCATCATTTTCTTTTTTCCCGCCCGTGCGCCCCGCTTGCTCCCTTATGACCCCCCACCCCTCCGCGGGTATTCTGCTTGTCTTGTTTTGCCCCCACAGAAACTCTTGTCTCTCGCGCTGCGGATCTTCGTCGGTGTACCAGTCGTGTTTTTAATGCGTGCAGCCTTCCACACCCACCCCCGCCCACCCGTGTTACTTCATGAACGCACAGCAGCCTAGAGGCCCTCCCCCGCCGCACGCACCACACCACACCGCAGCCAACCAACCAAGCACGGCGTGACAATCGCAATCCGTTCGACCGCACAAACTACTACGACGACAACTGCAACGGCGTGACGAAACGCAATCATCCGTTGGGAACGCGCCCCTCCCCTGCCCCCCCC
>FN649727.1:6490687-6531341 GCA_000310025.1 Ectocarpus siliculosus | reverse complement strand
CGGGAAAAAGGGGGGCCTGGGGGGGGGGGGGGGGGGCATGCTTCCTCTTGACATAGTCAAAGAGCGCCGAATGTAGGCCGCTACAACAAAAAATATTTGCCTGTTGGCATTAAACGCTGTAAAATGGAACGAAAGCGAGACAAGCTCATGCTTTCGTACAACTTTCAAATTTTTCGAGACACTTGTAACACTTTCCCACGATGGTTCCAACGTTTGCGCCAACTCCGCATCTCTTGGACTTGGACCGAGTAACAACTGCATTCGTGTACCGTAAGAGTCGGAGAGTTGGCACCGGGTGCGATCGTTTTTTTAAATGTTTTTTCCTAGGGTTTTTTAATAGCACCCCGGTGCCATCTCTCCGACCCCGGTGCGGAAATGCAATTAAATCATTTCGTTTGGAATTTTCAAGGCACTCCGTTGCGATCTCTCCGACCGGTGCGATCCACGATGAAATGCACACAGGTGTTATATGCACGCACCCCGGTGCCATCTCCCCGACCATTTCCATAGTATTGAGGGACCAGTGTAGGTACCCACGCACGCACACGGTCTTCTGCACACACACGCATATCTCAGCCGGAAAAAAGGCCGTTGTTGTTGGTGGAAGCACACCGATAACGGCAACGAAGGCTGGCACGTAACAGCTTTCCATGCAGCGAGCGGTCTTGTGTATGATGCGAGTTTGGCTATGGCGTGACAACAACAAACGATTTCGTTTCCATCTGAGGTACCAGTACACACACGGTATCAATTGTTTCCCGCTTTCATTGTTCTACAGATACCAGTACGTACGCACAAGTACAATAGCTTCGGGTTGTGTAAGGTGGGGTAGGGTGCTGCTTGTACGTTGTGTGTTTGGCTGAGTGTTGGTTGGCAACTTCCATACCAATAAAAATATGAAAACAACTGGCATGCCGCGTGAACCGCGACGATCCAATCGTACGTAAAGGAGTGGCGCTGCGCTGACTCCGCCCCCACGTGTAAAAGGTACGCACATTTACCTCATTCCGGCAGCTGAAAAGGATTTCAATCTTGGATTCGGGGGTCGGAGAGATCGCACCGGG
Source organism: Ectocarpus siliculosus (assembly GCA_000310025.1). Classification (NCBI taxonomy): domain Eukaryota; class Phaeophyceae; order Ectocarpales; family Ectocarpaceae; genus Ectocarpus; species Ectocarpus siliculosus. The sequence goes on along the minus strand of FN649727.1, from coordinate 6,530,277 downwards.
TGCGATCTCACCGACCCCGGTGCGTAAATCGAATTAAATGTTCTTTTCTCGTTGCATTTATCGCACCCCGGTGCCATCTCTCCGACCGGTGCCACCTCTCCGGCCGGTGCCAACTCTCCGACTCTTACGGTATTTGTCTTACGAGTGCTCACACGCACAGCAGTATATCTCGATGCGCACACGGTCCGAAAAGAAAAGAGTGGCAGCCTGGCAAAAACCTGTGGGTGGTGCCTGGGTCTCACCTTGAGCCCTTCCCCCGGTTCGATGCGCTGGAACTGTTGGTGCGCCGTGAGGCGGGGTCCTATTGGCACCATCGCCGCGCTCGTATAAGCCAGGTCCCACTCACCCTGAGGGATAGAGATAAAATGAAAACGTATTTGGTGCCGGCTGCTGTCCACATGCTGTTGTGCGGTACAGTATACGGCAGGGTTCAATATTTTCTTGTTCTAGGGCGCACTAAGGTTGGAGAGACAACCTTACCCACGCGCGCGGTGTTTTGCGTTTTGGAAGTCGGGTGTGTGGGTTGTTTCTGCATAAGACGATCGTCGTGGGGTTCTTGCGTTCCATCAGCCGCGGAAGCACGAGGGGCTACCACAGGACGAGCTTTGTAGGAGAAGGGAGGAGGAGAAAAATGGTGCAATAGAAGGGAGAGGAGAGATATGTTGCCAATAGAACAGCGAATTCGGAGTCAATCTTCTGGTATCCAGAGAGCAGCGATGCAGTCGATCGTTATCGTTACCTGAAACGATCGATCGTATATAACAGCAGCGAAAAGTCCAGCGAAAAACCTGGAAATGTGACGTTCTCTGTTACACCAGTCATCTCACCGCAGCTTGTGTACAACCACATTTGACCCAGCAACTCAAATACGAGCTGCAGAGAAAGTTCCGAGAGGACCCTCAGAATGGTTCGGCAAGCAACTGTATCCTCCGTGTGGGAGCTAAATCGAGGACACCTCGCAGCAGCATACACTTTCATACAAGAGCAAGACCGCATTCAGTGCACACAGGTGCGATGCAGCTGTGCATTAACGTTTCGAAATCTGAACCAACCACGACGATGGTACTTGTAAGAATGGTTGGTGTAGTTTTCAAAATTTCGACCCTGCTGGCCTCCATATCTGCTTCATCTGCACATGTGCTCTTGCAAGACGGATCTGAGGCGAATTTGAAGCTGGATTTCTCCCCCAACAGCAGCACCGCACAAACGCAAAAAAACAAAAAAATGTGGAGATCATCTTCATAATAAAGGTTACAACGTCTGTCGAGGACGATTCTTTCCACGTAAAGGGTGAGCGACAAATGTCTGCTTTTGGTGGAAGAAAACCTGGGTTCGAAACCGCCACCCGCCGTCTCTATTTCCAAAAACTGGAAACAAATGGTACATGTAGGCAAATGTAGGGACCAAACACAGTTTGGTTGTTTTTTTTCGAACTCGCGGAACTTGTAAGAAAAAGAAGGTGACGTGGCGGACGTGGCGAACTCGTGTCGTCACTCGCCGTCAGCCGGTCGGGTTCCGGTTACTCTGTATTGTAGAAGCCTTCTTGGAGTATTTAGCAACCAAGATGACTCAAAAAGGGGGTAGTAATGTGGAGGTCACCTTCATAAAGGCTGCAATGTCACAACGTCTGTCGAGGACGATTCCCTCTTTCCACAGAAAAAGGCGAGTAAACCCGACCGTTAGCGCTGTTCGGGTAAAAGCCCTCTCGAAACGCCGTTCGCTACCGGTACGTACGGGGGCGGTGGTATTTTTCGTCACGAAACATGCGGCATGTTTTTTTTCAGATTGCTGCTTCTCCTCCTCACCTGAGCAGCAAAGTTGAAGAACCCGACCGTGTGAATAGGCTTGTAGGTCCCTTCCAGCACCTCCACCAGGTACCCCACGCGGGCCTCCTCGAGCCTCGGCCGTTCCGCCCCCGGGTGTTCCGTGGGGAAACCCACACGTCCGAGCAGCTCCGTCTTGGCCTCTTCGATCGATCCGACCTGTTTGCGCGTGGTTGTCTCCAAGACAGACTCCAGAAAGACGGAGTGAACAGTCTCTGCCACCGACGAAGCGGGCGTTGAGGAAGCCAAAGCCATACGGTGGTGAGCATGAGGGCCAACAGTAGTTCCTCTGGTGGGGAGCGTGGTCACGAAGGAGACGCCAGGCCCAAGAAGGCCTGAGATGGCCGCGCCGACCATGGCCGCCCGGCCACGCCAACACCGCTCATCCCTCATGTTTCGAACCAATCAACAATAATCCTGTTGGAGAGGGGAGATGTCCTGGTCGAAGGGGCTGTCGAAAACAGCAAAGCCTGACGTCAGCGTACGCGAGTGCGGCCTCAACACACGAGTGCAATGCAGTGGAAACAACAAGTGAGCCAGCGCACGTGCGCACCCGGTACGCAACGCGTGTGCGCGTGTGCGTGTTCTTGAGTCACCAAAACTAGGGAACGAAAACGCCTCGAGAACCAAATTTGGCGTTTCGGCGAGCTCCCGGACCTGTGCTCTGCGCATCTGCGCATCTGCGCATGTTCGCCGCTTCTCCTTGTCCGCTATCCACCGCTCTCGTTCCGTCTGCCTCTCTCTGTAGATCACGCAGGGCATTTAGGTCGCGCAGAGCTGAAAACATGGAGCCCCTGACGTCCATGCCGAACCTGCCTCACTTTCGCGCCAACAAGCCTAAGCTGAGAGGACGGGGAGGCGACTTCAGGTTTACGGAAGGAACCCCATTCTTCGAGCAGGTATTATAGTCAATATAAATCTCTCACGTACTTGAGGAACATGTGTGCGGAGTCCACATGCATGCACGAAGCCCTCCGCGTGCTGTTTATCCCTCGCAGCAGCTGTTCCTAGAGAAAAATACCACCCTCACACGGAAAACGACAAAGGGAGGGTTCGGAGCACACAATGGTTTTCGGCGTAAACACGCCGCTCGCGGGTTGAAGCCCGCAAGTGACGCCGCAATTTGTTCTTACGTAAAGGTCGTGAATTGCCAAACCAATGTTAACCCCGGTCGGATACACAGCAGAACAGTGGCCTTTAATTTGAAAATCGAACCGCTGACCTCGATGCTAGGCTTGCTGTAACTGCACTTTTTAGTCAGCAGGACCCGCAGCTTCATGTATATACGTCACCACCTTGTGCCATTTTCTACGCACGTCGTACATGTACCTGGCTGTTTGTTCTCAACAAGGTCCCACAGCAGCAAGTACTCCTGGCGCTGCAGCACAAGACGGCTTCCACCTCGCTCGGCATCCGTCGAGGAACGGCGCCCACGACGGGAAGATCACAGCCCCTCCTGGGCGCTGGAGCAGGGGCGCCCACGGCCGGCTTCGTGACAAACTCCGGCCTCGTGCTGCAGTTCGACGCGTATTTCAAGGAGGCGGTGGACGAGTCGCCGCTGGAGAACCACCGTGTTCGAAAATGCAAGATCTTGGTCTACCTGGAGGACTCGTCGGTGCAGATCGACGAGTACCGACAGGAAAACAGCGGGATGCCCCAGGGGACGTTGGTCAAGCGACATCAAATACCCTACCCTGAGGTGCGAGCAATGCTGAAGAAGTTCAGCAGCCTGTCGAGGTACGAGGTATTGGTTAGGAGTTGTTTTTGCACAATACTTCTGTTATCCTCTCTTTCTTTCACATACCTTTCTTCTTACCATATCATTGCAGAATTTTCCTTCGTATCTTCACGCACGGCATGCCCTCCCGCGGCTGGTGCAGCCAAAAACCCTCCCCCTTTTCCTCCTCTCTCCCGTGTGGGGGCTGTCGTCATAGGGGAGACCTGGGACTTACACTGTAGACGACATCGCCGTCGGAGGCACGATCGAGGTCTACGGCCGGCGGTTTCACGTGGTGGACGCCAACGGCACCACTCGCCGGCTTCTCCAGGAGCGTCTGGGGCGGTTCGAGGCGCCGGCGATACCGTTCCCGGTCGACCGCTACTCAGTGGAGCGCAAGGAGTTCATGTCGCGGCAGACGGGGTGTGATCCCACCGTCCAGCACAAGATTATCAAGGTGCGGGAGAATGGGCGGTCTAGATAGAGAATCCCTGGGTCGGTCCCAGCGGCAAAAATATTATTGTGTGCTGATTTTTGTTCGTCACGATTTTGCATGTTTTATGGTGCTGTTTTCGTTACGTCACGACAAATATTTTTGCATGTGTTTCCCTCGAGGAGACATGCCGCGCCAGCTTCTCTGAGGAGAAAGGGCAACCCATTTACGAGGGCTATTTGGTTTTGCCTGCGCCCCGCAGGATTTCGCATGCATGTGTTTATCCTCCTCCCTCCTCCCCGAAGTTCTGATTTTTGCAATACCCGGCCGAAAAAGCATTTGCCGTGGTTGCCCGCCCCCGCACAACCCCCCCCCGTGACTACAACGCCGTGCAGAACGACATGAAAGTCTTCGCGGAGGCAACCCTGGGGAACACGGTAGACAACAGCAAGAGGGCCGGCTTCATCAAGTACGACCGCAACGTGCTGCGGTTTCAGGCGGTGTGGGACGACCGCGAGAGTCTGTACGGCGACATACAGCGGTTTGAGGTGAGTTGACATGCCATGCAGAAAGAGGATGGAACAAATGCCACGGGCTCGTCTCCACCGGTTCGATTTTTTGGCCTGGTCTCGGCTTTCTTTGTCGTTCACTACGCTGCGGTGCTGATCGCTAACCGCCGTCGCCGGCGTGGCGGCACAACCGTACGCGTGGGTCATTGTCGAACGTCGTTACTTGGGCACATCAGAGGGGGCCATGGTAGGAAACTTCCTGACAAAAGAGTTGTGCGTGGAACCGATGCAACACTGCAAGCGTTGGTCGCACTGCATTGTTCTGAACCTAACATGTTTTAGGAGAAAAGCCCACACCAAAACCCCTACGACAGAGAGGACCGGTGTTTCGTCGCCCTAGAGAGATCAGTCCGATGATCGCACAGCCTGAAAAAGTGCGGCGGGGTTTCCTCTCCTGTGGGATGCTCGCAACATAGAATCGTAGTGGCCCAAGCTTCACCTCTGCAAGGCCCCTTTTGGACGTTCCTCGACCAGCCGCTCTCAAGCATGTTGCCATGTCCCCTGCAACCGTTTTGCTCGTGCCGACGCGCGTCTTGCACTCCGCAATACCAACGCCACAAATGATTACATGTGGCACGACGCGTGTCTGCCAGATGCACTATTTCCTGGCGGACGACACGATCGAGATCCGAGCCGTGCACGGCCCTAACTCTGGGAGGGACCCCGTTCCGGTGATGGTGAAGAGGGGAAGGATCCCCAAGTCGATCACCGGGGGCGCTAAGAGCGAGGCATATCACTGGAGCGACTTCGACATCGGGGTGGAGGTGAACGAAGGAAAACGCTAGGTTGTTTAAGTTGTTTACCGGTAGTAGTTTGATTTCTGCGGCCTGGCATCCACCACAGGGTGCTGGCGGCGCGCGCGGGCATCGCTCGTTCTTGGACTATAGGAGAACGATGTTTCTATGCATAGCCGAGCATTTAACTATGGGCAAAGAGCGTTTCGCCTGGTTCTTGGTTCGCGATACTGTAGGTGTTTCGTAAGGGCCAGGGGGCGGGTGCATGGGTGCACGAGCACAACGTGAACATAGCCAGAAACTTTGAACAGTCAAACCGGCTCAGTTTCTGAAAAATGAGCAGGCTCGAAATATCTGGCTGCCTGGAAGTGGATGGGGTTATGGGTTTTGCCCGAGGTGACACGTATTATTTCGAGGTGTAGACCACTAAAAGGAGTAGCCTCCGATCTCGTCTTGTGCACCATGTCCGTCCAATTCTTACGGCTGCCGCCGATACGCCTCCGCACAACCCCAACTGCCGGCGCAACAAATCAAACGCAGCTGAATGTGTACGAGCGGCCGCTGGTTCTCGTGGACGCCGACGGCCACACCAGAGAGTTCTACAACACCAAGGGCGTTCATCTGGGCGACCCGATCCTCCCGCCGCCGGTGTCCGTTCCCGTCGTCGAGCCCCCCCTGCTCCCTCCGTCTGTGGACAGCTTCACTGGAGGCGACGACGAAGACGAGCTGGCGTCGCGGTCGACCTCGCTCATCCCGAGTCCGCCGCGAAAGATTAGGGGCGAGGACGTCATGTTCCGGTACACGGCCGAGCTCAAGTGAGTTTCACGTCGGATTTCCCTTTCAATATATCGAGACTTCGGGGGGGTTGTAACTACTTGTAGGCTTCTGGTTGCAGTAAGTTGATTTGGGCTGTGGTACGGTGCGCGACCAGCGCAGAAGCACCGGCGCCTCCAATATATCCGTCTGGCTCTCTTCTCCAGCTTCTTGCTCGTTTCTTTTTCAGACTTCACACTTGCGCGGGGGTGACAAAACCCCTATCCACACCTAGCGTACCATCACGTACACATTGCCTCTACAGTACATTCCATGATACACTACACTGCTGTAAGAACGACCACAAACGAACATGCACCCATGCGTAAAATTGAGCAGGACGGGCGTTCCGGAAGACGAAGGGAGGCGTTTCATCATCACGTACTTCAAGGCGGATCGTACGGTGGTTGTGAGGGAGCCCCCCAAGAGAAACAGCGGCATCATAGGCGGCAACTTCCTCAGCCGCATGAAGGTACATAGAAGTACATAGGATCACTTTGGTCGACAACTTTCGTTGGTGAGGAAGCGCGCTTGTAAGGGAGAACGGAGCCAGAGGCCGCGGGAAGTGAGTCCCGCCGCCTACCCCCGGCGCGCCGGCCTTGGCCGTGCTTTATGCGGGCCGGCCTCGGATGGGCGTAGCGGCTTTCGCTGGGCATTGCTCCGGTCCGGTGTGTGCTTTGCGTTTCGAGCGGTTTGTGCCGGGGATCGGGTCATTGATGGTCTTCAAGTATCACTGACCAAGGGAAACCCCGTCACCCCTGATCTACTCTCGTACAAGAAAGAATGAAGACTTCAAGACCAAATCGAATCGTCACAACGTTTACCATATAAATTCCGATAAAAGCAACAGAGTAGCACGCCCAACGGAACGCGACAATCAATCTTTCTTCTTCTCGATGTCATCATGGTTGTAACGTCGTTGCCGTTGACAAGGTGCGGGACGCGTCGGGCAACGTCATCACCGAGTGCTCCTTCTACGTCGGCGCGGAGGTGACCTTCCACGGCCATTGCTTCCGAGTCACGGCCGCGGATGACAAGACCCTGCGAAGCATGGAGGAGAGGGCCAATGCCCCCGGCGGTTTCATCCACTCGGACCCCGTCAAGGCTGCGGAGAACCTAGCCAGCTGGGTCGACGGGCGGACCGACCAAGTCAGAGCGTTTCTCCGCGAGCGTGATCTCAAGGTGGGCTGAAAGGGTTAGTTAGGTAGTGTAGCGTTTACGAGATGGAACTGGCGTACGTACTTGCGATGATATTTCGTTGTTTGACATCGGTGCTACGTTCTTCGATGGTTGGGATGGTACTGTGGTTTTAGACGCAGGGGGTAGAAAGGTGCAAGCTTGAGGCCGAGGATTGAACAAAGGCCGTCGGGGAGCTCTGTGCACATCAGTGCGTTCATGTATTACAATACCTGAAAAATGTATTCGACTACGGTACGTATCAACTGGTGGTCACCAATCAATGATAGGCGATGTATGGCCGGCGTACGCAGTTTTTTTAAGCCTACAGAGATGTAACAAATCTACTGTAAATAGACAATCCCGCTTGTTCTTGTGGTGAGCAAGTTCCCTCCTTGACCTACGACCGACCTTCGCAAGAGTAGGGTATCATGCATACATTTAAAAACGTACCGAAAATCGTCAAAACCCGGTCGCGTCGTGGCATGACACGGACACAGGGAACGGGCCAAGCGTCCAGGCCAGATCTTCTTCGGGCGCTCGAAATCGCCGGAGGGGTGGAGTTAGGGCCGGCGACGCCGGAGCAGGCGGTCATCACCCTCATGCGCGCGGCGGGCGGCGACTCGTCTTCGGCGCCGTACGAAGCGCTCGTGGACAGACTGGTCGAGCCCGGCGGGTTCCAGCAAGGACTGTAGTCTATGTAGGCTACAGCAGTGGCCACGTGATGCTGTGTATACGTATGCCCGGGGGCTGGGGGCTAATGAGAGTGATTGGTAGTAGAGAACGATACCGTACAGTGGGAATGACGAGAGCACCTTTGTTTGTTGTAGCAGGAAAGCATGGCATAGAAGGGGGGACTTGTTGGGTCATGATCGCCAGACAAAATGTAAACTGCGCCAAAACTCTTCCATGCTTCCGGGGTCCGAACGCGAGCCGCTCCCATGTAGATGAATGACGAGTCGACAGCGTATATGACCCACCGAAAAGCGAAGCTACACGTAGCTGCGGTGCCCGTTATTTGTTGGTGACTAGCGTATCGGGTCGCGTACGAGTCCAAAAACACCCGACGCCAACAGACCACGAGAACGCCATGCAAACATTGGTGCACAAGCACGAGATGCGGCATATTCACTGGTCGCGACAGGGCATGACCAAGTTGAAGGACTAGAGCCGAGAAAAATGTTTCAACTCTTTGGGGACGGCACTAGAAAGGGTGAAGAGCCGGTGAGTGCACGCTTCACACGCAGCTCCGAAGTCATGAGACAAGTGGTTCATCAGGCGCCGCGCTGATTCGAATAGAGCAATACCTCACCACGTATGGCTACATGTCCCTGAATCGGAAGAGGGGCTTCATTTCCAAACCAAATTGTTCCGTTTCTCGCTTTTTAGAGCCTTCTAGCGTGTGCGCAACTCAGCACGAACGAGAAAGGCGAGGTAGAAGAGACGGCCCTGCCCCCTCCTCCCCGCTCAACGCTCTGCCGACAAGAGAACCGGCGAAACAATATTTATCAACATCGTATCATCGTTATCGCCGATAGTGCAACACCAACAACACCAGGAGCAACATCAAAGAACACAGTGGATCAACCCCTTCTTGTGTATCCCCATGCTGTTCGTCCCCGCCCACCATAAAACCTAGACAACGTCAACCTAGTTTCGCCCAATGAGTATCGACACTCATCACCGCCTCCTTGAAAGTTACTAACACCGGGACCAAATCGACTCCAAGATCTCCCCCCCCACCCTACCGGCGCAGCTGTCGCGCTCTACCAAGAGAGAAGATCGCTGTGGGGACATGCGTCACCAACACGCTTACAACAACAATTGTTACAACGCGGAAAACATGTCAACGAATCTAAAATTGTCTTATTTTCTCATTGCTCGAAGATTTCTGATTTAGCCACCGCCTCGAACGCTGCCCGGGCCCCCTTACTCCTGTTCCCTGGTCTCTTCTTGCCCCCCCTTCCCCCTGCCGCCATTCGCGGTGCCCCCCGTCCACCCAAGGGCGCCGCCTCGTCCGCCTGGGACTGCCGCAGCTCTTGCAGTTTCCCGAACGCCTCCTGCTGCTCCGGCGTCCCCGACACCCTAAGGATGTTTTGGGCGGTCTCCCACATGTCCGGAGGCATCTATTTGTATTTGTAGGAGGTGGTCAGACGAAAGAGTGCGCGGGGTAAGCGATCTGCAAGCACGCACGCGAGGAATAACATGAAAAGGCTGATTTCTTGGGAAAAGCTACCAAAACGAAACGGATGGAAAACAATGTTTTTTGTGTAAATGGTTGGAAAAGAAAATCCTCCTCGTCTTCTCTCTGAAAACAATAAACCCTTTTGGGTCTACAGGCGTCCTGACAGATCATTCATTGATCATTTGTACATCCTGGTGTTGCGGCATGCCGTGGAGTTGCGCCTTGTATCCCTCCACGCCAGGTGTTGGCAAGTCAATAGGTAGGAGTGTCTATAATATTCGCGTCGACCGTGTACCCGGTGACCAATGAAAAAGACGTTAGTGCCAGCGGGTATATCAAGGTCCCTGGAACGGCCATTCGAAAAATGTACACTGCGCAAATGCGAATGCCATGAATCTCTCCCCATATCCTTTCACAGAGACACACATCAATAGCTCCACAAACATGCCTTCGCCCGAATCTACCAAGCCGCAAAGACAGGAGGACAGCGAAAAGGAGCACTTCAAGCCCAACCAGGCCAGGATATCGTCCGTGGTACATATCCTCCAAATTTGAAAATCGTACACTCCCAAGATCCAGCAGTCATACTGTCAGCAGCTGTACTACACAGCAGCAGCAGTATATGTAGACGAGTCCAACATACAGCAGCTGTGGTAACACATACACTATCATCATAGCCCCACACATACCCTCGCCCGAACCTAGAGAGCCACTGATGCAAAGGTAGGTGTGTGCTGGTGTACTTGCGTGCTTGTGGGAACTGTGGGAAAATCACAGGAGCTGAAGTGAGCCGGCAGGGCTCACATCGGGGAGGGGACAGAGAAGTACAGAAGAACCTGCTATGGGTCTACAAGCCGTCTCTCTGATCATTTTCACTGATCATTTGATTGTACTGAAAATAGAGTAGTTTGGGCGGCTTGACGGCTGATCTTGTCGAGGTCTACAAGCCTAACCTGCCCTAGCGGCCGCACCGCGACTACGCATCAACCCTTCTATGACCCTGTCTGTGCCCACCGTCCTGTCGCGGGCAGCCCTCATGGCCTATGGGTGAAGATAGCTGTTGCGTCTACAGAAGTACACTCGTCTCTTTCTGCTGTACTTCTGCCTCTCTCCCCGCACTCTCTCCTCTATTCTTGTTTTTTGCCGCAAAAAAAAAAAGAGAGCTACAATAGACCCCAAGGGGTTAAGAGCCGCGCACGAAACGCGTACATATGTCAGCGTACCCTAGCGGCGGAGAAAGGGAGGAACAACCATCGGAACCGATGCTCACCGGCGCCTTGAACGACATGGGCTTGTTGGTGAACGGGTGGATGAACTCGAGCGACACCGAGTGCAGGAGCGGTCGCTGGGCCTCCACTCGATGCGCCGAGCGCTTCGAGACTCTGAAGTTAGCTTCCGGGTCCCCGTACTCTCTGTCTCCGACGATGGGACAGCCAATCCACTGGTCGTCCGTCGCCGTGAGTGTGTTTCCGACATTTGTTTCGTTGAGGGAAAAATTGGGGGGGAGAGGGGGGGGGGGGGGGGGGGGTACTTATGTTTTGCATGCCTTGGCGGTTAGACCATTGACCAGGCGTCCTCGAGAGGACGGAGCATTGTTCCCACAGGACCGATGGCCAATCGTCCCTTCCTACTTTGCCAAAGGTGGCTCATGTTTTCCCACGCCTATCTATCCTATGGGGGTGGGTGGTCGGGGGGGTAATTCTAACTTCAGAGGACTCCTGGGCGAAATGTACAACCAGCACCGCTCTTCGTTTTTCATGCAGTATCTTCTTCTCTCCCTCGCCCGCTTTAGAGGAGCCATACCTTGAGGTGAACTCGCACTTGGTGCATACGTCCGGTGAGGATGTCCGCCCGGCACAAGCTTAGTCCTGGTTTGGGGGGGGGGGGGCGGGGTCACGGACGGCGAGGGCGAGTAAGAGCGCACGAGAACAATCATGAAACACAATAACACGCAGCGGGGATTTGCCTACGAGCGCATAAAGCTGCCTTTGTGTTGCACATAGAGTCATCGTCGTCGTCATTCATGCATTCAAACACGAACGAGTGGGTAGTACATAGCCTTATGTCTTGCCGCTGCAGTGTTTTCGCCCCCACGGCGTTCTCCCCTGTCGGAGGGCTGTGCGCAGAGCGCGCTCCGTACCATTCTCGTGCGGCCGTAATGCAGAAATCGATCGACCCGACTTGGCCGACAGCAACATTGTCAACTCGGCGTCAGCCTCTCTCGACGGGGTGGTGGGGCGGGGCAAGAGCGCCAGCAACAGCTAGCGGATGCCAACCGTAGCACAAAACACCCTCTACGATCTGCAGATCTGCCACGCTTAGCAGGGGAAACACTCTTCTCTTCACGAGAGCGCGAGACACACAACGTCGCACGCGCCGAGCGCCGGCAGTAGAGCGGGCCGTAACCGCTTTCACCTGTCAAACCGATACCTGACTGACTAGCGTGTGCGCCCTCCTCCCTGCTTTGAATTGTCGCAAGACTTAACGCATGACACCAAGCGCACCCCCCCGCGACGCCTACCTCTAGCGGTAGCCACGTTTCGCACGCGCGTCTGGGCCTCCTTGGCCCTGAACGCCTCCGCCTCCCACGGCTCCACCGCGCCCACCTTCCCGCTGCTCCTGCGGTACAGGGGGGCGTCCACCACCGAGTCGAAGCCGGGGTCCCCGTGGCACACGGCCAGGTACTGCTTCTTCACCTTGCCCTTCCGGAAGAGGGCGGAGAGCTTCGAGGAGGCGGCTAGGGTCTTGGCGACGACCATGATGCCGCTCGTCTGCTTGTCGAGCCGCTGCACGATGCCCTGGCTCAGCGTGTTCGCCGCCGCCGCTGTTATGTCCGATCCTTCCTCGAGCTGCCCCGACTGCACCATGTGGTACATTAGCCCGTGGAGAACGGTCCCGCGAGGGGCCGCCGCGCAGGGCTGGCATATCATCCCGGCGGGCTTCATGGCCACGAAGAGGTGGTCGTCCTCGAACACAACGCGGAGGCGCGGCAGCCGCTGGGGGAAGACGAGGTTGGGAGGAGGCGTAGTTGTAGCGGCCGCGACGGCGCTTGCCCCCTGCTGCTGCTGCTGCCGCCCCAGGTCTACCGAGATCCTGGCTCCGCGCTTCACCCGGATGAACCGCTTGACCTTGCGCCCGTCGACCTTCACGTCGCCCGCCTCTAAAGCCTTGCGGTAGAAGCGCCTGCTGTGCTGCGGGAGGCGACGCGAGAGGACCCAGTCTATCGGCGCCTTGTTGTCTTCGTCGGAGACGACCGTGGAGATAACGGCGTTCGTGTTGTCGTCCTGTGCCGGCGGCGCACGCGAAACGAAGAAAATACGAAGTCATTAGACAACTCGATTCAAACCAGCCGGTCATTAGAAGCTGCTGGACCTCCACTTCTTCCTGCTTGCTGCGCGACTACTGCTGTATCTTCGCAACGGCCGCGACATTCTCGCCCGGTCGGTCTTCCACGTTACTGCCGTACCTTAGCTGCGTTCATGTACACCGCGAAAGATAAGGCGGCAAAAACTCGCCGCGCGCACCTGGTTGCGTCCAAGAACAGGGTACAAAACACGACAAACCACATACTACACAGCAGCAGACGCGTCGTAGACAAGCTGTCACTCTCACTTGTTCCTATTGACACACGAAAACCCGGGCGAACGGCCAATCGCTACATAGCTTACCTCGGTGGCCGCAGGCTGTGCCGGTGCTGCTCTTGCTGGTGCTGGTGGTGTCGTTGGTGGGAGGCTCTCCTCCGCAGAGAAGAATGCCCCCTCGTCCTCATCCTCATCTTCATCTCCAGGCTGTGTCAAGTGTTGCAGCGACGACTCTACCCCGTCCGCCGCCCCGCCTAGCCCTGCTGCTGCTAATGCTCTCGCTGCTGCCACACGATGCCTACTTGGTCTTGAATAGCGATACGCCGTTATTCTGCTGCTTTGCTCCACCCCTGCTGCTGCTGCTACAGTCGTTGTTGATCGCACTGGGATGGGGTTCACATGGAAACCGGTGGCCGGGGACCGTGCGGTGCCAACAAGCACCGCAGCTAGCGGCCACTTCATCTTCGCACTGACTGCAGTCTGAGGTGTGCGGCAGTTGAAGTGCCTCACGGCAGACCTCGGTTTCAAAACGACCCTTCGGGGTGGGCGACGAGTAACACCAGGCAGACAGAGCGGGGTTAAGCGAGATATAAGAGCGTGCGCTGGGTAGCTTCTCTTGCACCCTTGTGGTCTTTCTTTCTCTCGTTCGTGCGTGGACACTACGACACAGCTGCCAGTCAGCGGTGCGGCGGAATCATGTTGCAAAGGGCGAAAGAAAATGAATCTGCGAGGCCTCCGCAGGGGGGGGGGGGGTGGCAGCGGCGAGACGAGAATGTGAGCGAGCGGTAGTGGATGTCCCAGCAACCCAGCAAGTACTTGTGCTTCGTCGTGCTTCAGAGGGCCTACACGCGAAACAATACAATACTTACGAGAGGATTCCTCCGGTGAGGATACTACAGTAAACCAAGATGGTTGTAGAGTGGGGGCTGAAAAAAAAAATGTCACGTCTCAGAATTTCCATTACTAATTTTCTTTCAACGCGTCCGTCGTTGAAGCATTTTCTTACGCCTACCAGGTATAGATCATGGGGTGAGAGCTGCAACAACCGATACCTGTCGATACATTTGGCTCCGAGTTTTTGCTTTGCCGCCAACACGATCTATCAGATTGGAAAAAACAGGAGGAGTGCACGAAATTCTCGATCAAGTGTTCGAGGTAACGACGTAGTGCAGTAGATATTCCTCCATGTGTTCGTAAACACGCGTGGGAACCTACGCCTACATATATCTTCAAGGAGTGACCGACTAGACCTACCGATGAGATCTTGTGGCCGTTATTGGGGCTTTGAAATCTAAACCCATAGGCTAATCGGAGATAGCGAAATAAATCAGACCCTTTTCCGTTGCGCACGTAAAGGAAAAAATATCATTTTTGGTCCCTACGGCACGCAGTTCTGTTTCTGGATGTGAGTCTCCACAAGAGGCAGGTGTTGCCGCTCGTTCGCACCCGTTTATTCCCCAGATCAACTCCCAAGCAATCGGATGTTTCTCGGACCCAAACAGGCCAAAGCAACACACATACGGAGACAGTCTCATTCGCAGGCTCTGCTATTATCATCGTGTTTTCCATGCTTTCTGTGTCCATGCATGCCGAGCCGCCTTCGATGTCTACATCACGACACCCCCTGCCACCCCAACACCCCCGCCTCGAAAGGGATGCACTTGTCGTCAGCGGTCAAACGCCTTGAATCTTAAAGCAAGCAGCAGGCAAGACTCCCTGACCGCCATCACCCACTCCGATCGAGCGCACAGCAGTCCGTCACACAGTACAAGACCGCCATCCACAAAGAAAGCAACACGATGAGCGAGGTGCAGGTAGAAGCGAGATACCTCTTCCTTTTCCCCAAGTCTTGCTTGCCGACCCGGCCCGCTTCTGCGGGGGAATTTTCCAGTAAAAGACTACCAAATAAAACCACTCTAACAGCCCATCGACTCTACCCTGCCGCCTATGTTCCAGACAACAAAAAATCAAACGACACGGCAAGCATGACGGGGCTCGAGCGGAGAAAACTATCAGAAAATCCCACAGCCACGCTCGTGGCATCATCAACAGCTAGCCGTCAGATCAGTGGTATCCCTTGACGAATCCGAAGTGCTGCACCGTGCGGAATCGGCGCACGATCGAAATGGCGCACTCCTCCATCTTGAAGGGGTCCGTGATGTTGAAGTCCTCGAGCGTCAGAGCATCAGGGTTGGGCTTCTGCACGACGTCCACGCTCATCGCAAGGGCCTGCAGCTCAAGAACGGCACAGCGTAGCCACGGTTAGGTATATGAAGCACACCTTGCTGCACAGCACAGCGGCGCCACGTTTAGGAACATGAAACACGGCCTTGCTGCATAGTTCTACTGCCCTATCGTCCATGCACCCAGCGTGGAACGCTCAATGATGAAATATGAGGACTAAAACATCAACGGACGAAGCAGCCGCATGTATCCGACTAGCGCACCTCGTGCACTTTCGTCGGAAGGCCCTGCAACATTAAAGTATGGGCGCAACACACGCGCGGTACGAAAGCACCCTCTCGCTCAGCGCCTTCCACCATCAACTCTTTAGAAACCTATCAAACACGAACCCCGTGCCGTTCATTGCACAATTGTCAACCACCACCGTCGTCCTTTGAAGCACCTGCTACGGCAGGCCCAGCAAAAACAAAAACGCTCGACAAAAATACAGCAGCACGGTAAGAGCGCCCCCTCTCTCACCTCCTTCACAACCAAACCGACCCAAACCACCTAACCCCGTCAAACCAATGTCAGCAACTTTTTCACACCGGCTGTTCACGATTGTGTTCTACCCACCTCATCCTCCGTGAACAAGGGGTTCGGGAGCTGTTCTAGTAGCATCCCGTATCCCCTGGCGAACAACATGCTCATTTCCTCCACGTCCGTCACCCGCGCCCGGTGCGTCGTGTCGAGGACCAGGTCCGCCACCTCCCGCCACGAGAACTCTCCCGGGCCGGCCAGCTCTACCAGCTTGCCACGGTAGTCCAGGTTTTCCTAAAGCAAGGATGGTGGGGCGGGGGTCAGAGGCGTACAATATTAACACCCGGAATTTGCGTGCACACACGAAACACAGCGCTACAACGCTACGTTGTACAGGAAGGGGAGAGAGAAGCAGCAGCAGCCGGGAGCAAGACTAGGAATCGCCACAAAAATGTGCTGCCACAGCTGGTGGTTGCCTGCAACTGTCTGGAAGGGACTTCCGGTGCAAAATAGTACTTCCAAGTACATCCAACAGAGTACATCCAACAAGGAAGAGGCAGCAGCAGTGGCAAAAAAAACAGGGGCGTCACCGAGGGAGAAGGAGCCGAGCCAAACGGCAGCATAAGAGCGTTTGTTACTTTTTCTTTTTCAAGTCTCACCGGGTTATCGATGATCGCCATCAGCACCTGTGCCACGTTACGAGCGTCGATGGGCTGGATCAGGTTGTCCCCGTCGTTGACCTGGGAAGGGCAGGCAAGAGAGACAAGACAGGAAGGCCGAGAGATACGTGTCAACAAGGATACGGTAGGATAGGATGCCCAGAATATTTCAGCGGGTCTGAAGGGTTGAGTAGGGAGGGGGCACACCAGTCGCTGGGAACGAACGCCCGTCTCGGGGGGGGGGGACAAAAACCAGCCACTCAAGATATTCGTGCGAATAGCGAGATGCGGTTTGCCTTCACCCTGGCCCAGACAAAAAAAAACGTCGTGTCAGCCGCGTTACCCAATGGAAAATGTCCAACACAAGGTAATGAAACTGCATGCACGTAACTGCATGCACGCACGAAACCATAATTTGTCACTACGGGGGAAAAGGAACTAACCAACGGCACGCGGCCCATCCTAGTGGCCATGAGAGCGATCCAAGTGAGGAGGCGGTCGTTGTTGCCGAACAGCTTGGCCGGTCGGACGATGGTAGCCTCTGGGAAAGCCTCCTTCACCGCCAACTCCCCCGCGAACTAGACGGCCAGGTGATGAGCACGCACACGATCCGGGGCAGTAGGCACGAGCAACCAAGCCAAACGAGGGGGGAGAAACAAGCACACAGGTTGAGAGATGTGGCACATTGCTGGGTGGGAAGCGGCAGGGCATACACGATGAACCTTTCCAAGCTAAGTATCACTGAAGGAAGTGTTCTAGTCAAGCCAAAACAGCCTACTGAGGCGAATAGATACATATATAGAGAGAGCGAGCGCGTACACAGAGCAACAACAGAGTCGACATCCCCTAGAGCAAAACCAAACGTAGAACAAGGAGCCGAAGAATCATTAGTCAACGCCGGAGTCAGCTACGCAGGAATCGCACTGCTCCTGTGCGCGGGAGGTACGCCTGGGGGACAGGACCAGGCACAAACACGATGCCAATTCTCGCGTAGAGCCTCCGACTACATCCGGAATTTCATAGCACCTACGGTAACGGGGGCACGCTACTGTATTTCGGACAACAATTCCAATGCCTCCGGGGAAAACAACGGGGAGAGCAAAAGCCGGAGCCCTGGAGCAACTGAACACAGCTCTCCTCCCACTCCCCCGGGTTCACATACGTACCTTGGTCTGCGCCCAGCGCGAGGGCGAGTCAGGGTCCGCTGCCAACGCGCTGACGTGCACGAAGTTCTTCACCCCCTGCGCCTTGGCGGCCCTTGCGAGCATGCCCGCCACGTCCACGTTCACCTGGTTGTAAGAGAGATTACGATACGAGAGGAGAGGGGACACGTCCAAGCAGCTTAAGGTCAAAGCACACGAAGATGGAAGAAAGTCGGCAAGGTTTGATTTTGAGGGGGAAAACGCAAACCGGATTTGCATCGATGCGAGTGCATGGGCAGGGGGGGGGTAGGTGAGCCGCTCGGGGGGTGACGAAATCAAGATATCGTGCCGGCTCAAGCAACACAAGCGCACTTCCGAGGCAGATGCAACGCGTATACATGCAAACATCCGACACAAAATATATCATTTGACACAAGGACGCCGCTCCTGTACTGCCGCTCCTTCTTGACGAGCTGTGATCCGACACTAGAGCTAAGTTCTAGAAAGGCTTATCCACTGATTTACGTATGCTTACGGTGAATAATCATATTGCCAATAGCACAACACAGCTATTAATAGTCCACCCGAAAGTGTTGCAGTTAAGGTACAGCATCAGCAACATCTTTTTAAAGCAAAATTTGCGTACAATCACAAAAAGACCGTTTGAGATTATACCACGGTCGAACGGGATGTGTTGACGTATGTTCCTCACATTCTTGAAGCTGCTGTTAACCCTGTTGATCGCGCCGTCTTCCTTGCGCGTGAAGCACAGGTGCTTGGTCTCGTAGTGCTTGCCGATGAGGTTAACCACCGTGTCAGCGTTCCCGATGGCGTCGCGCATGCTCTGCTCATCGGAAGAGCTGCGCGGATAGATAAAACACCCGAACGTCGCGAATATTATACGTCGGGGGGAAAGCAATCAACTACTAGTGCATCGTAAATATCCTACACGGTTCAGCACCCTCCGGGAGTGGGAGGACAGCTGTTGTTGCTGTTCGCTCTTGTTCCCATATCAAGTATACTCTCCATCTGGAGGTTGGACCATTCGACCCAGTTTCCTCCTCGGCCCTCCTGTCGGAGGGGGCCAGGCGGAGTTGACACCTGTATCTTCTCTGTTCGGCTCAACACTATTAGTGCCTTGGATTCGAAGAGGTCTGCGACTGCAACTCCGACTCTGCTTCGGGGGGCTCCAAGTGCATGGCACTCCAAAATCGAGCTCTGAACATTAAAAATTCCGGATATGGGATTTGTGAGGTTAGAGTCCATGCGGAGAGCACGGTCGTGGCAGATTGAACACAGAAATGGTGGGTATTCAGACACGCACCTGTAGAAGGGGAAGACCACCTGACCTAGGTCGAACTGAACCTTAGTCCGGCGTACGTCCATCTCGCAACCGCGGTTGGGGATGAAGCAACGTGTACCCGTCCTCCCTGACGACGCGAGCGCGAAGGGAGGAGTGTATCACGCTGGAGGGGGGAGCGGAGGCCTAAGAAAGACAGTCCGAGGAAAACGCCATCTATTGTAGCAGCGGCACCAGTACTGCGCTGCTCTCTGGTGTCAATTAACGCAACGCATGTCCAACGCTGATGCTAACGAACATCGGTCGTCTACTCCAGGTCTGCAAACGAGCGACGAATGGTCTCGCACTCTTGTTGCAAAATGGCGGAAACTATATAGAGAAGTGCCGTCTACCCCTGCCGTCGAAAAACAGCCCTCTTTTCTCTAGTCCACATTTCCGCCTCGTTCGTTCTCAGTTCCAAGGTTTGAGCTTCGGTGGGATCTGCTGTCTGGAACTGCTCTGATCAGTCTTGAATCTGTTCACTACTCTGGATACAGTGTCACATACCGTATCAATCAAGAAGTTGGCGGCATGCCGATGGTATAGCTGTGGCGGGCTACTTGCCCAGATCCGCGTGACATCCCGCATCGTGTACAATATCGCCGTGTACCGCGTGATTTGAACAAACGCATGAGGAGAACACAACTCCTGGTGTTGTAAACTGGAGAGATGGGGCCAAAAGCGTCCAATGGTCAACGCCTCAACGTTCTGTCGTCTCTCATATTTTCTTCTCCACCCTCCACCCTCCCGACCGGGTTTACGATGCATACAGCAGCCTGTGTCCCGCGTATCTCGAACCCACTTGGCCTGCTGAAGCATGCAGTTCTACTGCACCTTGCGAACAATCTCCCCTCTGGAATCAAGCAGATGACGTCGTCGTACGAATGATGATGCGCCATGCGTAGCATAGCAATGTACCAAACCTTACCCGTAAGCCAAAAACCAACAACGACAATGAAAGCATGGCCGGCAAGCACGAATGCACGCGCACGGAGTCCGGCGCCGTCTGCATGCCTCACCAGCACATGAGATGAACAGGTGATGCGCCGGAGGAGCAAGCGGTTGGTTGCATCTGAGAGCTCAACACTCGAGCACCTCCCTCATGCCCCCCCGCAAAAGTGCTCAAACTAGGCTTTGTCCCATCCAGCAATCGTGAACCAACGCAAGAGAAAGCGAACGAGGCGCCGACTTCACCCCTCAATCATGTTCACGGCTATGCCGCTGTCTGCGCCCTGCTGCTCACCCAGCTGGTTCGTCACAAAACGTCCCAGGAAGCCCGTCGCGCCGAACACCGCGACGGTCTTGTCATTCACGGAGCTTCTGCCGCCTGCTCCGTACTGCCCGAGGTGCTTCCGGTAGCCTCGGGCGCCCTGAAGGAGCGGCTGGATTGCGCGCTGCGGCTTTGCCAGGGTCGCCATGGCGTCGTGAGTGTGTGCCAACACAGCGGGCACAACCTTCTCTCTGTCTGTGCTCGGGCATGCCCTCGGGGCTATCTATGTCTATGATGGGGCCCCGTGTATCGATCGGGAACCGAGACAGGGGGCGGGCACGCGCGGCCTCCGAGGTTGGCTTCTCACGCAGTTCGCCCGCATGCAGCGGGTCCAGGGTCGCAGTTGCTGCTGCTTGTGTGCTTTCCTCATGTGGCATAGGGCGTGTCACAGCTTGTGGCCGCAGAGAAACCGACTGCCACCTCAGGCACTGCCACCGCCGCCACGAGCAACGTCAATCTCGTCAATATCCCACCAAGAGAGGCGGCGGCACCCGGTTGGCACTCGAGTTGGCAGCAGGAGGTGCCTTGTAGGGACATCAACACCACCACCACCACCACCACCACTACCACCACCACCACCACCTCGCAAGTGCCTCGTGTATAATATCACAGGTGGTTCCGTCCCTTACGACCGGGCATGGCTGTGGCAGCAGCGCCTGCTGCACGAGCGCATGGCCTGGCAGCGAGAGGAATATCCAAGCCAGGACTCGTACGACGTCCTTCTCATGCTCGAACACCCTCCCGTCTACACGCTCGGGCGGGGCTCGTCCCTGGACCACCTGCGCTTCGACCCGACGGACCCTTCGTCTCTGGGCGGGAGAGAAGTTCGCCGGACGGAGAGGGGAGGCGAGGTGACCTGGCACGGTCCGGGGCAGGTGGTGGGGTATCCTGTGCTGGACCTCAACTTTCACAAGAAGGACTTGCACTGGTACCTGAGGCAACTGGAAGAGGTGATGACTCCCGCGCGAGAGCTGGTGGGAACATGCTGGCTATTTCGTGCACCCTCGTATGTATGGGTGCTTGCCGGTCCATGCTTCTACTATGTTGCGACTTGTTCTGATGCGAACCCTGGCGTTACGTAGTATTTTCTGTGGCATATCTATTCTGGTGCTCCCCGCTAACTCGGCCGGGTTGGCCCTCTTAGCAGGGCAAGGCTTGTAGTGCGACGAGGTTTGCGTGTGTTGCAGCGTGCACTTGGCGGTTGACCGTGAAGACATGCAGCACCCACGCCCGTATCGACACAATACCGTGTAACTGTCACACGTATTCCTAGACTGCCTCCCAATTCCGTCCCCTACCCTGCCTGTTGCACATCTATTGCATTCGCACGCTTCCTCACTGTCCGCGCACACCTCTTTCGGCCCTCATCGTTTCTGGACCTTTTGCCGCCGCTCAATACACAAAGGTTGTCATCCGAGTGCTCGGGAGATATGGTCTCGAGGGCGAGCGAGAGACGGAACATACGGGCGTATGGGTGGGCGGCGCCAAGGTCGCTGCCATCGGGCTGAACGCCAGCCGCTGGGTCACCTCGCACGGCTTCGCGCTCAACGTCAACCCGGACCTGAGCGCCTTCGAGGCTATCGTGCCGTGCGGCATCCAGGGCCGGCCCGTCACTAGGCTCTGCGACCTCGTTGGCGCCGAGACCTGGTCTCCGCCCTCGCCGGAACAAATCGAAAAGGCGGCACGTGTCGATGGAACAGGTGTCACTGCGTCGAACGCGGTGGACAACCATGCGGTCGACATGGGCTCCGTTCGGTCGCTCGTGATGCAGGAGTTCGAGGACGTGTTCGGCGTGAGGGTACAAGTCGTGGACGTTGACGCTGCAGCACATAGTAGCGGTGACGACGATTTGGAAAAAGAGATATTTCCGGCAGACTGCGAGCCGCAGCTGCTGTCGCGCCTACAAGCCGATAGCTTGCGACAGTTAGAGCTGACGAGGCGATGACGACGCTGAATGACTCCAGATAGTTGATAACTTCTTGGCATTTATGGTGCCATCTCACGTGTGTGTGTGTAAGATAGCATCATCCGCCGTGCTGCTACGAACTTTCGGAAGGGCTTGGCGTCGAACTTTGCGCGCAAAGCCGGGGATCCATCCGTGAAGATCGTGTAGGCAGATACAGAACAAGCTTTGCATACTTTGGTCTCCAAGGACCAGCGCAAGGCCATCTAGCTTTTCAAGGAAAATCGGATAAGACAATCAGAGTCAAGAGACCCGAAAACGAGCACCACGTTTGTGTTCACGAAAATCAGGATGTAGGTGTGAGACACAACTGACAGCAGTGGTGACTTGAGCATCAGCTGATAACTTTCAACCAACAATCAAAGACGAGGCAACAGTTGTTAGCCTACTTTCGCCTAAGAGAGGCAACCTCACAGCGACAAGCGAAAGCTATTGTGTGGTTTGCAAACGTTGCGCTTGTCTCTGAGGCAGCATTATTACTTCCTGGCACTGGAAGTTCTTGTGCTGCGTGACCGGGTGTCGTGGCTGGCTTGATACTTCCGTGCAACAGCAGCAGCAGCAGCAGCAGCAATAGTGAACGGAAACGCTTCATATTATCGAACTACGTCAAGGCAGGTGGATGGCGAAGCACCATTTTTGGTCCCGAGAGCGACCCTTTAAGAACCGGTGCACAACAGTAACACATACCAGCAAATTACTTTTTTCCCTCACGACATATGGACGAAAAAAGCTAGACCTCCTGTACGGGGCGGAGAAGCACGCGTAGCAACTCGACACGCCCCATCACATCAAGCTTCACAACTGCCTAGCGCAACACATAACCTAGACACGCACCATACGTAACCTGCACAGGGCACACGAGTCACGAGAGACTGACGCTGCTTGCGGTGTGCTGAGGTTTCAAGGACCCCCCCCCCCCCCCAAACGTAACCTCCCCTCCCCTACACAAAAAACTCGCCGAAACTCTCGGCCTTTACAGGTGGTGCACCATTTGGGGGTGTAGGTCAGCAAAGGACGAGTAG
Source organism: Ectocarpus siliculosus (assembly GCA_000310025.1). Classification (NCBI taxonomy): domain Eukaryota; class Phaeophyceae; order Ectocarpales; family Ectocarpaceae; genus Ectocarpus; species Ectocarpus siliculosus. The sequence continues at coordinate 6,507,148 of FN649727.1, read as the reverse complement.
TTTACGTGCTAACAACGGGATCGCTTGCAGATGCAATGCCGGACAAGACAAGGACTTAAAACCAGACTAGCTCTAACCCAACCACCAGATGGCATCAACGCTGCTTCACGCTGGACCATGTTAAAAAAAGAAATCTCTCGACGATACCGTCTTTCTGTTCTCTTGGCACATCTGCGTTCCTACCCAAACCTTGAATCATGCATCGTGCACACAGCGCCGCACGAATGAATCAAACGTAATTTACGAAACTAAAAACAAAAGGTAACAGACTACGGGTTCTTTCACACAAGGACTTCAATTCGCAGTTCCGCGGAGCAGCCGCGGGCGGGCGGGATCGGTGGGGAGGGGCGAAGGCTCAACAAGTTTTACATTTGTTCCTAAAGGGTATCCGCAACAGGCTACTGCTCTCTCTTTGCCATATTTTTTCGCACACGAACACACGCCCCGCAGAACGTTTCAACTGATATTCTCGTATGTCAACTGCTTAATTGTCCATCCAGACTACTCTACCGCAAATGAAATGCGGTTTTATTTCTCTCCTTCAACATTGGCGCGCGTGTCGACACTGGTGTTTCTAAGGACCACCTTCACCGCGCGCTCTGCCACACCCACTAAAAACATGAACGAGAAAAAATGACACACAAACAATAATTTCGGGACGGTCATCACAGCAATCGGCACGGGCAGCACAGCAACCCCCAGCGAGCGCCCCAGCCCCGCAAGCGATAACTCCTACACCCCTGGGGGGCAGACGAAAAAACTAGCACCATTTACGTCAACCACACAAAAACACTTCTTGCACGCCCACAAAAAAACGACACGGCAACCACTCACACCTTGCAACATGGGGGCGCGCCGGCCAAGCAAAAACATACGCTGTATGTAAAAAAAAAAAACGCCCCCCTCTCGCTGTCAATCAATAGCAGCCCTATCTCATCAAGAGGCAAAAGAATCCTGCAGCTGTCCAGAGACCGCCGCCGCATAGTCACTGCCCCACTCGAGCGCCTCTCTCGCTATCGCTCCAATTGAATCGATCAAACGGCCACCAATCTCTCTCCTTGCCTCCCGCTCCTGCCGCCCTTGTCCCTCTCCACCCCGCCGGCTCCTCGTCCTCGACGGCGATCGCATCGTCCCACCACCAACCAGAAGTGTTCTCCCCCGCGGGGACCCCAACAAACGCTGCCGCCGACTCCTCCGCCCCCCCCCCGGCCCCCGTGCAGCACCCGGGAGGAGGCCGCAGCGGGGGTTCCTCTTCGAGGAGGTGGTCCCACCGCACCCCGGAGAAGAAGGCGTGATCCCGCACCGGGGACGCGCCGCCGGCGCGTCCCCGGGGGTCCTTGACCAGCAGCGCCCGCACGAACTCCTGGCAGACGCCGCTGATGTCCCCGTCGTCGCGCTCCCCGGGCTCCGGGAAACGGACCTCCCCGTGCATGATGTTGAGGAACGTGAGGCGGGTCTTGCCGTTCTCTCCGGCGAACGGGGTGCGGCCCAGCAGCAGCTCGTAGACCAGGACGCCCAGACCCCACCAGTCCACGGCGCTCCCCTGGGGGTCGTGCATCAGGACCTCCGGCGCCTGATGGAATAGTAGAATCGCAACCAAGATAATGTCAGATTAAGGGTAGGGTTCAGTGATCGTTGCCGGGCCATGTCCCAACCAAGGTGCACAACACGCGTTGCGCGCGCGCGCGGGGGGGGGGGGGGGTGCATACGGATTGGCTTTACTCGGTCGGGTTGACGTACACCTCGTTACAGCTCTTTTGAGTGGTTGGTCGTTTTCGTCCGAAACTATTGTGCATGCGTCTTCCCTGCTGGGTGAACCAGGGCACAAGCATGTCTCCCAAACGACGCGGGGGGCAATCCACACGGGGGACCAATCCTTGGTCGGTTTGGGTGTGTGACCCAGTCTTTTGCGAAAAAGCTCCGACGGGCGCAAAGCAGTAACTACACGCCAGGGGACACGGAGCAGGCTGTGGTCGAAAGCTCACCATATACTCCGGCGACCCCGAGAGCAGCCCCCCAAGAAGCCTCGCCAAGGGTGACGGTGGCTCTTCGCATCCCCGCACGTCCGCGGGACGTCGGAGAAGGCGGGCTTCTGGACCTGTCGAAGCAAGAGGGTGGTGCGGCGGCGAAACAAGTTGAAGAACTTGTTGATTGGTCTCAAAGAGCTGGCTGATTGCTGCTGCTCTGCTGCTGCTGCCGCTGCTGCTGCTGTAATCCTAGCTGCTGAAATGCCTCACTCCTTCAGAGCCACGACGAGCGAATCGATCAACACGTTGACCACGAGCATTGGCACCAGCTAACAACAACATGGCGCTCACCCACCCACCCACCCACCCCGCCCGCCCGCCCACCAAATCTCACCCGATGTCTTGAATGCCCCTGCACCTGGGAGACGGGGGTGGCACGCCCCCACGGCCGCCCGGAGCCGCAGCGGTGTGCGGGGACACGGACGGGGAAGAAGAATCCGAGGAAGAGCACGAAGAAGACACCGAGCTGCGAGAGCTCCGCAAAAACCTGCCCCGCATCCGCCTGCCCAGGTTCAGGCTCGGGGGCCGCGGCGGAGTCGCCCCAGGCCCATCTTGCTGCTGCTGCCGCCGCTTCTTCCGGCGAAAGAACGACGAGTAACGCGACCCGCCAGCGCCGGCGGTGACCGCAGACTCGAGAGAGGGACGCGGGTCACCCGACAACGAATCTGGAGAGGAGGAGGAGGAGGAGGTGCTGGGGGTGGTGGAGCTGCTGCCGCTGGTGGTGGTGGCAACACGGGCGGAGGAAGCTCGGCGATGGCCCCCGGTCCGCGCTTCGGCAACGCCTCCTCCTTGGCCGTCCGAAGACGAACCTCCGGCGACGCCGACTCCCGCCGCAGAGCCGCCGGCGGGTTTCTTCGACACCGGCCGTGAGCCAGAAGAAGAGGTAGAAAGAGCCAATTCTGGCGAGTCTTTCACAGCCTGCCGGAAAATGAAAAAAAGCGGGGGGGCGAGCAAGGGTCGGGACGGGCCAAAAGTGACCACCGAGATCCAGAGCCGTGCCCGAGAGTGTGACGGACTGCTCGCAAGAAACATGGTCGCCAGGTATGCCAGGAGGAAACGCTAAAAAATGTGTGGAGCTTGAGCGACGATTGCTCTCCTAAACCCTGAAACAACGGGCTGCGCCCTACACACAAGAATAGAACACATCATGTTAACCCCGAAATTTCAATAATCTCGTGAACGGACGCGGCCGGTAATCGGTGCGTCAGTCGGCCCAACCCTGAGGAGGAACGAGAAACAGCCTACAAAAACAGAAAACCCGCAAGGGGCTCACTGCGAAAGAGCCATCTTTGTGGGCGGCACGTCAGTTTCGTGTAGCAGTCTTGAATAGCACGTACGACATCGATGTCTCACCGCTATGAAGCCCGGGAGCGACTTCACCCGAGGTAAGGGTCGCGGCGGAGAGATATCCTTCTTCCGCACTCTGTCGTTCGTCTCAATCCTTAACTTCCCTCGCTCCGAGATGCCTTTGATCGCAGAGAATAAACCCATGATGAGGGCCCGCGGGGGGAGGGGATACGAGGTCATGACATCAACGCCGTTTGCCCCAAAACGTGATCATGATTGTACTGGGCCTGGCCTTCAAAACATTTGCAGGAATGATGAGACTTTGCGAACAGCGAGAAGACGAACCTTTTAACCGGAATATCCCTCGCTGACGCCGCTGAGAAAAGGAATGGATCCGACACATTGATACCTACGTTGACTGGAGGAAAGCACTTGACGCTCATGAGAAGAAACAAAACGGTTCTCACCGAAGTCGGTGAGTTTGATGTGCCCAGACGCGGCCACCAGGACATTCGCCGCCTTCAAATCTCGATACACGTAGCCTGTTCAATGGACCAAGCAACGAGGGTAAGCATGTAGGGGTGGGGGCGGGACAGGGAGGCTCAACAACCTGCAGCTTGCGTCGCACCACGATAAACACGAAGATACCGCTGCTGTACTACGTAGATGCGAGCAATACCGCAAACCTCAGGTGCGAGAGGGAGCTACTGTGTAGCTGCCGACAATGCGACACGCTGCGCCCACGAGCAGCAGCCGGGGCAGTTCGTTAGCCATCCAGGTATCACCCGCCCCGACGTCACCTTTCGAGTGCAGAAACTCCAACCCAAGCGATATCTCCGCGGCGTAGAAACGAGCTTCGTCCTCCGTGAGGTTCCTCTTGACGAAATACCTGCATGGCAAACAACAAAGACGCGACCCCACGCACCAAAAAAAAAACAAGCCAAAAGCATCTTATGTTGAAATCCCGTCGTAAAGGTTACCACATGGTCCGAACGTCTGTCGAGGACGACTCCCCTCAACAACTGAGTCCTTCCACTGCATATCCTGCGACTTGTGAACACGCCTGCTGCTGCTGCTGCTGCCGCGCATGCACGGTACGTACCTCAGAAAGTTGTCCAGCGACCCCCCGGGGCAGTACTCCATTTCGAGGTAGAGATACATCCTGTCCTGGAACGCCGCGAACAGCGGGGCCACGAGGGGGTGGCGGGCATCCACCATGACTTGCCGCTCCATGTGCACCCGCTCCACGTTCTTCTCGTGCTCCGCCTTCAACTGGACCTAATTTGTGCCCGCGTCGGTCGAGGGGTAGATTCGAATAGTTCATTGAATAACAATATCGGCATTGCTGTTGCTCCACCGAGTGCGACTTTTGTCTTGGGCAGCCGTTCGATTTCGTCGGGGACTACAGAGAGTGAGGAACGCAGGCGGTGCCCAACCTTCAAGGGCGCCTAAAACGTGAGGTTCCAACTCTGGAAATAAACAGTGAGGGTATGTATGCATAGTACTTAGAAATAAGAAGTGAGGGTATGCATAGTACTTGAGAACTTACAGCAGCTCTTGCTTGGCCGTTCTTTTTCTCTCTAAGGTGTCGCTATCTTTTCGATTGTTTCGGTGAGTTGGACATAGCGCAAAGCAGCGACCCGTTGTACAAGGTTCAATGAGAGATTAATAATGAAAACGCCAACTCCAACCCTACTTTTCAAACGCATCTGCCTACAAAACCATCGTCAACCGGACCAGCAGACTTGGGGGTCATCCAGCAAAAAACAAGAAACACACCGGAACGGCGGTGGATATGAAGAGAACTGTTTTTTGGAACATGATTGTAGCAAATCATCCTTATCCACAATTGAAACTATTCGATTGACAAACGCTGCAACGCACCGAGGAGCCGAGGAGGCCATTCCTACGTCACGTCTGACACGTGACACATCCCCGCGTCAATTGAGTTGTGTAGATATGTAGATACCAACGTAAATGCCGGCTGTTCTGTTGAGATGAGGCTAGGGGGGGGTCTCGTGAACCTTTCAACACTACCTACAGCTGTGAGTTCGATTTTCACAGCAGTGGAGTGATGAAAAACTCGTGCTGTGACCTGTGCATTCAGCAGTAGATCGAATCGTGAGTACTTTACGCGTACTTCGATTTCACGGTCGAAAAGGGAAAGGGAAAGGGATGGCTGAACCCCTTCGCGATAAAAATACTCAAACAGTAGATAGGGAACAAGGAGGGCTCCCGAGGAAAGGCAGGGTGTGTAACAGTCAAAAACGAATATAGTAAAGAACAACAGCTCCTCCTGTGTGACCCCGGCTGATACAGCAGTAGATATCACATGCAAAAAAACACCATAATCAAAGTGTGTTGTTGCAGACTGGCTCCACAAAAGATCAGTATATAGACGATCAGAAGCACACATCGACCCTATTTCTATACGAAGCAGCGCTTCCAACTTCTTCTTTATTGGAGGAAAGCTAACGTACTTCCCGAGCGTCGCAAGTGCATGTATAGGTAACCATTAGTCTACAAGAACCGGCTTTACACGAAGTAAAACAGCGGTAGTAGACCTTTCACTACCAGTTGACAGCTGTTTACCCACAATATTATTCCATAGGTCAGCAGCAGGGCTGAACGTGCCACCGGATACAAGAACGTCGGCGCACACCGCTGGTTGTTATTTTTCTCTACACCCTCTGTTTTCATGGCTGTTTTTCAGTAGCATCACCCCCACCGCCGGAGGAGAGGTTTCGGATTTGCACAAGTGTGCGGCGAACTGACGGCAACCCTTTGGAAGAGCGAAAAAAGGGGGAGGGCGCCGGTGATACTTCAAGGGACATATGGAGACAGCAGACGCGCGCTTCATCGATGGCCGCCCCCCCCCCCCCCCCAACGGCGGTTGTGTTCTTCATTTCAGGCAGCAGCAGGGGCGGGGAGCTCGGCCGGGACGTTGCTTGGGGTGTGGAACGAAAACGAATCGAATGGGGACCACAGCCAACTTCCAATAGAGAAGCGGTGTATGAACCCGCTCTTCCCACACAAAAACAAAGAGAAACTCGTCTGGAAACCACCACAAAACCCCACCCTCTCTGTTTTATCGAACATCGAACATGTATATTTTCTGTGTGTGTGCTTGCTGCTGCTGCTGCTGCTGCCGCTGCTGCTGCTGCTCTTCGTACGGGCGGTGTCGTGCTCTTGCCTCACTCACCTTCAAGGCAGACATCCTCCCCGTCAGCTTGCAGCGCACGAGGTACACGTTGGCGTCGCTCCCCTGCCCTATAAAAGCCACAGACTCGAGCTGGCGTTCCCTACACCAACGTTTAGGGCTGCCGTACTCGCATCGCTTCGGGCTACCCCCGGGGCTTCTCCTGCAAACCAGCCTCGGTCCACCATTCCCCCCCCCCGCCGGAGCAGCAACCGCCTCTCCGTCTGAGCTGGCCATCGTCTCCTCGTTGCTGCTGTAGCCCTGCAGGGCGTGTTCGTATGGTATCAAAGCGTTTACAAGCCCGGGCACGCCAGTTTCTCGCTGGCGCGGATTATTTTTGAGAAAGAGCAGCAGAGAGGCGAATCGCTAGAGGTGGCGGTAGCAGCAGCACGCATCAGACTAGCGGCATGCCACACGCGCGCAGGTCGGCTTGTCGCCGTGCTGATCTCTCCTAGCCCCCCACAGCTGGGAAGCTGTGTTGCGTCTTGCTCGGGCGGTGTGAGGTAGGTGGGGGTAAGAGGAGATGAAGGTGGAGAGCAAGCAAAAAGCTGCAAGCCAAGCGGACAAACCTCACCAGTCCGTAGAAAAAAAAAATGTCGCACTCGCGTTGCCCCCACAAGGCCGCCCGCCCGCCGCCCTGCCACGCACGACGACAAAGCAAAGACTTTTGTATGATTTCGAGAAATTGTTGAGGGCCTGTTTTGAACACTAGACGCACCGAGAGAGGTGCACGCGGTCGATATCATGCGATCAGAGCGTCTACCCATCAGGTGCACCTCCAATGCGCGCGCTACTCTGCTGTATTCTAAAGAGCGCAGTTAGGTTTGGTCACGACGAAACATGAAAAAAAGATCTTGTAACCGCCATGAATCGGTCGTCTCGATGCACAGAGCTTGTTGTAGAGGTGCAGACTATTATTCGTCTAGCTACGCACACACACACGAGCCACTCCGCACGCCCACGCCCACGAGTCAAAGGACAAGGAGCAAACCAAAACGGGTAGCCTTTCTGTGAGGTTATGTTTACTTTCTAAAAACAAGAGCTATATCTCCGGAGCTTTATACCGGACATTCGTATCCGCGATCCATACAAATATATATATATACTGCACGTGTCACATGAAGATATTAAGCGGTTTGTGAAATAGATGTGCATGAAGAGACGGTCCGCTCGGAATAACGACTAATAGCATCCATAGCCTAGACTACATATTAGGTACATCCACACCAGCGAACGACGAGGGGCTCCAATCAAAGCCTTGCGTAGGCCTCGGCTCACAAGCTTTAGCTTTCTTCCACGTAGACAACAAAGAGTAATTTATTTACCTCTCTCTCTCTTTGGACTTGTACTTTGTTTCTTGGGCAATCAATGCTGATGATGGGTAAGAAGAGAAGATCCCCCACCCAGTGTCTCATGTGACTGCGCCGAGATTCAAACTAAACTCGGTGTTTGTTTCCCAAAAAACTGAACAGGGCGATCCAATATTATTCCCATTTAGTCAGTCGTCGTGCGCTCTCGGGTTGATTTTACGATTTTACTGCTTGATGTATACGCCAAACCATCTCTCTCTCTCTCTCTCTCTCTCTCTCTCTCTCTCTCTCCACAAAAAAACATGCTACACAAGCAAACCAAGCCTATAGACCCGTCGGTAAATAACACAAGGTGCGTCAACTACCTACTACTCTACCTCGACAGCGCGCTGCTTCCATACGTCCTGTAGAGAAGCACAACAACAATGCCTCGGGTACGCCGTACACACCGCACCCACATCATCATCACCACCTATACTACAATTGTATCGCTTCGACGATTTTTGGTCCCAATCGAGCTCCGGTGCCCCAAAACAGCTTCCCACACACCGGATTATTAATACCCAACCAATCCGTTCCTCTGGATCGGGATGGCTCTTCTTCTCCCCCCCATACAAAAAAAATGTTACCAACATTCCAGGAAAACAGTAGTATGTTAAGGAGGACCCGATTCGCAGGGTATCCGTCGATTGACTTTTACCAGAATCGGTACACCTTCGCAAGTAGTAGTAGTAGTACCCAAGACCGGTCTACCGTCAATTCATCAACAAGCAAGCAAATCACGCGCATACTCGTGGCAGCCACCCTCTCTACGTACGGTACGATATTATTACGCCTTGCTCCGCAATGCTAGCATCAGCCCCACTCACTCGAGCAATCTCGTTGGGTTGTTCCTCTTTCTGGTACGTCTTGCGCCGATGCGAAAAGACATGTATGTATGTATGTATGTATGTATGTATGTATGTCATCTTGACACAAGACTCGGGAAAAACGAAGATATCCATTCGTCCCACTCCTCGTGTACCTTACTTGTAAGCCAACCAACGGGGCCAACAACTATCTATCCGTCCAGCATGTCGTATTTCTCTATCTCAGAGCTGCACTCAAAGGCTCTCACTCGGGACATCACGCAAAAACAATAGCACCCAATGAAGGAGGAGGAAGTGGCCATGGGGTAAAACGCCTCCGCAATAGATAGATACAAAACGGGCCTTTTTAATTTTATGTACGGTAGTACAACGCATAAAAAAGGATGAATGAAGGGGATTTTTTCTTATGACGATGCGTGGGGAACCATATTGCAATCTACCTTCTACACTATTTACACCCACCGCTACCTGGTCTACTTCTTCCTCGCCGAGAGGTATACACACGACGACGCGACGAACACAACATCGCACACATTTCGTGCGCACCTGAGATCTACAAAACAAACGCCACCAAGCAAGGAGACCGAATCATCTATTTTGTACAGAACACACAAGAGCTCAAAACCCCAACGACTCATTGCCTGTTTTCCCTCGACGATTTCCTGCAGCTTGCCCCCGGTGACAACGAGCACGCGCACTACTCAAAATATGAACAGTAGATAGATGTACTACATGCAGACAGACTTAGCATGTAAAGGCATACATACATGTACAACACGTTTGTAGACGATGCATCGGGTCAAATCATTCCTAGCATTCAAGGTGCACTCTCGCTACACGAGAAACTTGAAGAAACGGAGACACTTGAAATCCAGACTCACCTCCTCCACCGCACACAGCAATGTCTACCTCAACACATTTCGAGACCCGCCTGCCTCTCTTTCAATCACAAGGAAGGATAGAAAAAGAAAAAGCTAGCATCGCCACGGGACCAATAGCCCACACACCTTTGTAAAACGAAGAAGAAGAGAGTGACGCTACTTTTCTTTGCGCCACGTCTCTTCTGTGTGGAGTACACTAGCTGTGGGACTGAAATTATCAATAAACCCATTTTGTGTACACTTTCCACAATCTCCCCCCCTCCCGTCCCCCCCCCCCCTCACAACACGCGGCGAGATGTGAACGTGTCACAGCAATCACAACTACGGAGGTTGTTTTTCTTGTTTGCTCCTCTTCTGCTAGAATGTCCACAACATGGCCAGTGTAATTTTTTACCCGGGTGCGATTCCATCCAATCGAACACCTGACCAAAAAAATTATCCACAATTTGGCTAGGGCTAATACATTTCAGGGTGTGAATCCATCCAATCGAACGCCTGTTCCATCGAAAACCTTCGGCCGGGAACAGGGTGCAAGACACCGTCTAGTAGACCCCGCAGCGCCTGTGGTAGCGATAGCCCATACACCTCCCTAAAAACGCAAAAGAGGACGAGAACAGACATACATACGCGTAGAGGGAGAAAGAGAGATAGATATGAACAGGACTCAACCGCGGGTACTCATCAAACATGTAGAGAAATTTTCCTTGCAGAGTACGTTAGCCACAACGACACGTTTGGTTACCCCAAACTGGTGCTACGACAACGTCTCGTCATCTCCACTTGCAAAGCGTCGGCGGGGAGGTTTTTCAGGGTAAAATTCAATCTTCAACACACGTACCGGTTCAAGGCAGCATGACCAAAACAAAATGCGATATATGTATATGTATCTCACCAGTACGCCCACAACCGCCCCTGCACGCCGCCGTTCCGGGTGCCCCCCTGCAGCAGGCCGAACATGTCGCCGCCCACGGCGTGCTGGAAGACGTTCAGGGCCGGAAGGCTCGATGCGTCCGCCTCTCCGACGTCCTTGCACGGGGCCTCCGTCGCCAGGCGGGCGAGAATGGCGTGGTACGAGACGAGGACGAACAACGTGACGCCCGCGCTGAAGACGTCGCTGGCGAACAGGGTCTCCGTGGTCTCGTCTCTCTGAGGCACGCCGCTTGCGCAGTCGTCCCTCCCGCCACCGCCGCCGCGGCCGCCGCCTTCGTCTTGGTCTTCGCCGGCGTCATCTTCGCCGTTATCGCCGGCCACCACCGTTTCTCCCGCCATTTTCTCGCGCGCGCGGGCGGCCGTGGGGCTGCCGCAGGCCTGCCAACGCTCGGGGGCTTGGTAGCAGGTCGTGGGGTCGCCCGCGAGGTCCGCCGGGGTTACCGATGGCGCGTGCTTGGCGAAGCCGAAGTCGCACAGGCGGGCAAACCCGCCGGCGTCGTCGAGGAGGATATTCTCCGGCTGAAATACGAAAACGAGGCCCGTCATGCGTAAGGGTGGAAAAATGATAGACCGGCGGGGAACAAAAAACCGCGCTCATGCGTACGCACACGTGCAGAAAATTATGATGGCGGTTAAGGGACGGAGTAGCTGAACTCCACTTCAACCACAGGTGCTGAGGTGTTTTTTGTCTGCTCCGGCGCACGTGCATCCATAAAAGGTGTGCAAGTCATCCAACAAGACGCATCTGGGTAAAACGCCGAGCAGGAAGACAACACCCAGTGACACAGCATCCACGCGCTTGTTGGTCTTCCTTTTTACCTCTAGCCGAACAGACAGTCAAGCAGACACGACATGGTTTACACGGAGAGGCGGGACCCAAAAGTATTTTCAAAGGCTGTGGTACACAAGCAATATACCATTACATGGCAAACCATATTTCGGAAGAAAGAATCTTCCAAGACCATCTGTTTTAGCAAGCCTGCCCACGCCACTCACTCGCACCTTGACGTCCCTGTGAACGATTTTTCTTCTGTGTAGAGCCCTCAGCCCCCGCAAGACCTGCCGAAACAGCCTCGCGCCGTCGGCGGCGGGTATCCCGCCACCGGCCTCTCGCACCAGAGAGTGGGCGTCCCCGCCGTCCGCCCACTCGAACACGATGACCGTTGCCCGAAAGATCGAGGGCGAAAGACCGGCTGCCACCCGACCGCCGCCGCCGCCACCGCCGCCACTGCCTTCGTTGGGGTTGCGTTCTTCGAAGATGGGCGCGTCAACGAGGACGTCGTGGAGCCTCACGAGGTGGCAGAGGTCTACGTTGTCGCGCCGGTCGATGCAGTGGGAATAGAGGCCATGGTACAGCCTCAGGCACGTGATGAGCTCCATGTTCGTCCGCGTCGTCGCGGCGTGGTCGTCCGATTTGTGGAAAAACTTGACGGCAACCTGCGATTGGTCCGAGTTCAACGTGGCGTGTCGCACGTACGTATGGGGTGGATGAAGTAGAGATATGGCGAGGTCGGCCGAAGAACATGAAGTCAACAGCTAGGGAAGGAGAGGGGGGGGGAGGTGTTTCGTTGGAAGGAGAATGTTCGCATCATAGTCGGTGCTCCTTGGTGTGCTGACGAAGCTAGCAGAAACAGCCCGCGTGGCGGATTCTCTGCGGGCCTCATAGCTGCCAAGAGGAAATAATATCAAACTAAGCTAAAGTCAACGCCTAGCGTGGTATGATACAACGCCGGTGGGGCACGAAAACGTTTAGCGGAAGCATACTATACGCTGCTCTACAGGAATAACTTCCGGTCGCTGATGTCCCCCTAGCGCGCCCCGTGCGGTTTAAAAAAGTATTAATGTATCTTGCCGATCTGGGTACATACATTACTCCGCCGACTTGCGCGAGATACACGACTCGAACGGGAGCTTGGGAGCAAAAATTGGGGCATATGTACCTTGCTGCCGTCGAGCATGTCCAAACCCTCGAAAATGAAGCCCACACCCCCCTGTGCTTGACCTTTGCAGTCCGCGACGCAACGGTACCGCTCGGAGATGCGAAAATCGCTCCCGCGAAGGACATCGCACGGCAAGGGCATAGATAAATCGTTGGGGAAACACCCCGCCGATTTCAGGATTGCCTGGTGACTGTAAAACAGCTCGGTCGTCGTTAGCAACAGGGACCCAACAGCGCCGTCCTCGATGTTGACGACGAACACTTGTGGGGGCTGAAAGCGGGTGAGATCGCCGTCGATCTCAAGGCGGAGCTGCAGCATGCCAAGCTTTTCCTGCATCCAGGATTGTGGGCTGAAAGAAAGGGGGGAAGCGGGCGACAGATTTTTTTACGCGAAGGATACAATCGAGCGACGCGGGTTCGAACATTTTGTGTGAGAAGAGTCAGTGCGCATCGCAACGGCTTGTTGCGTGGATCATGACCAACGGAAACAACTTACTGCCTTGGTGCTAATATAACACCCACAAACAAGTCAGAGGCGCTCGTTGGCGCTCACCTCGCTCTTGCGAAGGCTTCATCAGCGTCGTCGCGATCGTTTGCAACAACGGTACTTCCCGGCTTTGCCCAACGCTCGTCAAACGCCGGTACCATCTTGATTCTTGAATCCTCGCCCTGCTGTTCAGGCCTTGCGGACGTTTATTTTCTGCCGATCCTGAGCGTGCAAGCAAATACTGTACACCGCATGCAGCGTCGTCCTTGCCAGTTGAAGGGGACACCAGGGTCGGATTGGTCGTTGGGGGCCTGATGATCCTTTGCTGTGGTTGTCTCGGCCCTGATTATTGCCGGGCGTCAAAAGTCGTGAGAAAATTGCCGACGAAAAACACAGCAGGATGTCACACTACGGAGGAATCGATGTGAATGGATCCACTTGGAAGTTGTGCCGCGGTTTTGTCCTCTTGATATGATGGGCACTGTAGTAGTCGCACCTGCGCGTGGGAGATGTGCAGGAAGGTCGGAGGTGTGTGTGTGCTCGATGGTGCGCGCATACTATAAGTAGCGGCCCCGCGGTGTGTGCGAACATTCATGATTTCTACGTTAGTTTGTTGGGATCAGCCCGTTGGTTGACACTTTCTGTGGGCGACACCCGATCCAACAGCTCGATTCAACGTCAAACTTGTAACCACCAGATAGACAACCAGGTGTGACTTTATATCGCTCAATCATCCTATCCTCCCGTCCAAATTTTTTCATCCGCAGATTCTTTTCTGCACCAAACTGATGATGTTCGTTCTGAGCTTTCGCGTGCCAAGAACTGGCTCCTTCAGATGATGATTGATTGTTGTTGTTGTTGTTGTTGTTGTTGTTGTTGTCTTCAAATTATAAACTTGTTGTAATTGTGTCGTCAGTTGCTAAATAATCCCAAAATCTAGCAAAGACGCGGTCCGTGGTCACAAAATGCTAGAGCCATCAGAAGATCTAAAGAACACGCAAACTAGCAAGAAAAGGGTACAAGCCCGAAGAGGTACACCTACCTGTACATCCCTGCAGCACGTTTGCGTGCCCAAACTGAACTACCCGTCCACACACACACTACATTCGACCACTACAGCAGCATCATCCCCCCTGTCCCACACTTTATTACCAAAAAAATGAATGTTTGTCGACTACAGCGTACAGCTGTCTGGTGGAGTGCTGCCAGTACAATAACACCATGGTAGGCATGGCACAACAAGTTCGGGGCGCGCAACTGCTGTCTGACGTGCTGTCAGAATGCGTCCGTGGACATACAGTGAAAAAGAACACCCAACCAAAGCCATGATTGCAATTGACAATCACCGAATCTACCCCCGGATCATCTATCTGTGTTGGAGACAGCAGTGAGTGATAATAATATAATAATGAATATAATAATCGACACTGACAGGAATCGTTCCACATTGAAGGGAGGGGTCTTCCACGATGCAGTTACACAACAAAGGCACCCGGGGTATCCGCGCCATCTCTGCCGCGTCTCTCTACAAAACCAGTGACGACGTCGTTACACACACCCAACACCGATGTTCAGGAAAAAAACGGAAAATATTTGACAACACAAATTGTTCGTCCGTGCGTCACGGTTCCATGTCGTCCGTGTGCTCCGGACCGCTGCGGCCAGTCCTAGCACGACCAAACTCGACCCGCCCCGTCCGTACACGCCCCCCTCGTTGCTGTCCTTCCCAGTCGGTTCCTCGCTTTCTCCCTCGTTGCACTTAGGGTGCTTGGTCTGAAATTTTTCGCGCCGAAGGGTCAACCAGCCCACTCAGCTCGTCACCTAAAAAAAGTTTTCGTGTTAAAAAATTCAATATCACCTGTGTTCCCTCCTCCCCTTTGATGGCGAAGCAAGGTTACTGAGACAGTACAGCTCCCTCTCGCAAACCGAGGGCCGTGCACATAGTGTCCGTCCACCTTTCTGATGGCGTCTGCCTCCGCGCACCAAACTGAGATGGACATTGCTGTCTACACCGACGGCCATGAGGCCCGCGCATCTGCATCTATTTATTTTTGTACCTGACGCACCAACCACCAGTGTGCCGACCCAACTCTACCACACACTACGCACGCCTCGCGGCGGGTGCCGTAGCAAGAAGGTAGGTCCTTTGAGGGTGAGTCTAGCCATGCTCGCTAGAAAGACCCCCCCCCTCGCTTTGGGCCGTGCCTAAGCAAAAGCCTTGCCGAGGCAGCGTGGGGAAGAAGGGAGATGCCAACCACCGTATGTTGTATGTATTCCCTCCTCCACCCTGTCACCCCGAAATAATTTTAGGTCTGCACAACAACCGGGGAGCATGGACCACGCAACATTGTTACCTGTGATTGGTTCAAAACACGCACGCACGATTCTGGACACCGCTGAACCCGTGGTTCTCGCGATGGTCTCGCATACAGCGCATCGTATGCGTACAGCCTCTCCAACCGTTGAAGATATAGCCTATTGTTCAAGTGTCTGTTTTACGAAGCAAAAGGTGTAGCCAGCAGGGATATTCGAACAACAAACGGCTGTCGTATCTGCCGGAAACCGTGCTGGGTCCAATATGTTGTATGGTGATCATGTATGTCCGAAAAAAGGCTGGTTGTACATTATTATTTACTGAAAAAAACCTGTGGTGTATTAATTAGTGGTCACCATGCGCGCAGGAAACTGCCCTGATACTCGAACCCTCGTCTCCCAAGACCAAGCGCAGAGCGTCTACCGCGTCTCGTACGAAAGCAAGGCGTTATGTTTCAGATATCCGTCCTCCTGTGGTAGAGCCAGTTTGCTGAAACAAAAAAAAAAGCTGAAACGCCTGCCGCCCGTCGTCTAGCAGGCGCGTACCATTATTAGGCGCGGAGACGTTGCAACACTAAAGAGAGAGAACAAGATTGAAGGCCCCCGTCCCTTTTATTCCTGGTTAACCCTTCAATGAATGGTAGAACAAACCCCTCTTTGTTAGCTTGGCGCGCACCTTCATGATGAACTGAAGGCAGTAGGCGATCGACAGGATGTATGTGACGGTACACACAGAGAGAGACAGACACATCTCTCCGCTCAGAGAGCAGCAGTATCTATCTCGCCGATAAGCTACAAAATAAATTAATCGCACCAGCTCGTCCCGTTGTACAGAGTAATTATGTGCATACATGTGGTGCTACTGCCGCGTTCACCGGGCGCCTTTTCGGCTTCTTCAGTTGCAGGCACACAGCAGAGGTCCTGCCAGTATTGATAATACTCTTCTTCTTCTTTCTTCTGTGAGTTTTGCCATCTGGGATTTCTCTTCGCCAACAACGTCACATAAAAGAAGAAGTCACTCTCGCTCGGTGCGTCTGTTATTTGAGAAATCTACGCGTCAAGTGAGACGGTTGAATTCTTCTTCTCGCGCTGACCGGTCGCTGACTGCCCGAAAAGGGGTTATTACGGTATATCCATTATCTTCCAAAAAATATACACGCATATCGATCTCGTGACAGTTTCGTCAGAAAACAACCCTCGGGAACTCCATATGACCCCC
>FN649727.1:6449490-6471376 GCA_000310025.1 Ectocarpus siliculosus | reverse complement strand
GCGGGTCTGGCCTATCGTAGTGAAGGTTGTAAAAAGAAGGCCAGTCCCTCCAACCTACGCTACAACAACCTCCGGACAACCACTTGCACCGACACGATGATATTCGTTGCGCTATACCTCCCTCTACTACCGCCCCCGCCCCCTCCCAGTATCTAGTTGGGCGGAGTCATCGTACGCCACTACATCAGCGTTCGTAGGCGAGCCTTGACTGAGTCCCACAGCATCCTCACGGAGCAAATGCCCACCCTTGCCCAAGCTACCCAGGTTGTACACACCGTGGTTCTTTTTTGATGTAGTACTGCTGTCATGGTCTGTTGCTGGTGGTGAGTGTTTCGTACCACCGGCGCGTGGCTGTCTCTTTTCGTGGCATACAAAATCGAAACGAGTTTGAACTTGGGATGGCGTAAGCTACTGCAGTGTGGGTGCTGAATGTAGCGCTACAACCAAGCTATAATAGTATACTGTCAATCATCGGTGGCCACATCGAAAGCTTGTCGTAGAACGCGGGAGGGGAGGGGGGGGGAGGGGGACCAACCGCCGGCGGCCATCACCTTCCACACATACACCGGCCAATGGATGTGTGTTCTTCGTAAGGCGAATTTCAGCATATGATCGCCGCTATTGCCGCCGCCGCAACCGCCCGTGCTTGTTGCGCTGCGGACGTGTGTCCTTCTCTGGGCAAAAAGTCAGCACAATAATCCCTGCCGCCGCCCCCCGTGCCGCTTGCGCTGCCGGTGCTTACCTCCGCAGAGTCATCGCCTCCAACCTGCTCCTCCAACTCCGGGATGTCGTCGTCAGAGTCCCCCTCGATGTCCTGCAGTAGCATCGCCGCCGGCAACACAAGACGCGGGTGGGTGGGTGCACGCGTTTTTGTTGTGCGAATCCAGAGGAGGCCCGCCGACACCACGGGAAAAAACGAAAAACACAAAAATAAACACAAATCAAGATCGAGTGGGACGGAGTCTCTGGCGGGGAGAGTGGCTCTTCAAACTTTCTCGTGGCCATTATGAGGACAACTTTTGGCGCATCCCGCAAAGCATGGATTGCCCTGTGGCGGGCTGCTACTGCTCTAGGCGCCAAAAGCTGTGCTCAAGGCATTATCTACGCACCCATGGTCATTGAGAAGTAATCAAGAATGCCAGCGGGAGGTGGAGGTGTTGTGCAGCAACGACGAATATGAATAAGCAGCGAGATAGCCAATCGGAGAGGTTCAGTACCGAAGAACAAAATACACGCATGGTACAGACGACCGGGAGTGGTGGATATAAAGGATCCGGGTCGAGTCTCGCCGCCATCACAGGCTATGGTACCGCTTCTGTTGCTGTCGGCAAAAACAAGTGGTAGACATGAATCACAGAGGGAGCGAGCTTGGTGGGTGCCTCACAGGACACAAATGAAGAACAAATCACTTTCGACACGGCAGCGCGCTCACTTAGCACGAGCAACGAAACCAGAGAGGCATACAACTGAGAACGCTCGTCACATGCAGCGCGAAGCAGACATCGGACCATGTTTCGTGGCTACTGCTGCTGCTGGCTCTCACTTGCCTGTGTGTGGCGCTACAACACAATCAATGGTGTTCATCGCATCTTTCGACTTAGTGGGGCGGCGTTCACTAGCGGCGAAGCTCCACACACCTCAACTTCCGGGTCAGCCACAACCTTTGCCTCTTCGAACTCCGTCATCTTCGGGTGAGTAGGGTAGCAGCAGCAAGAGCTGGGGAGAGGAGAGGGGGGTGCACGAGACGAGGCAGGCCCTCGCCGATGCAACCGGGGTCTCCGCAGACAAAATATTTTATGGGGGGTATTGGAAAAGGCCCCTACCCCAGCTGGTCTTGCGGGGAAAAAAGAGGTCCGCCGGCGTCTACGTGTTGTTGTGTCCACGCTACCGCGCCTTTATGCTTGCCCTACTTCTCGCCGGTTGTGCGCTCATCGGAGAAGGGGAGGCTCTTGCTTGGAACGGTTACAAGTTGAGAGTTCGATCGGGTGCTCGCTGGAACTACGGCGGAAGAAGAAGCAGCAGCACTCTGCTTGGCTTCACCTTTCCCCGTGTGCCCGCAACAGCAGCACCACCAGCAGCAGCACCACCGGCAGTGGCAACTCACGGAGCGACGAGTAACGACAACGAGGGAGAGGGGCAGGGAAGATCGATGCGCACTAACGAGGTGGGCACTTCGTTCGCACCGGGACCAGCCTTGCATTGCGTGTGGTATCTCAACGATATGGGCCCTGGTTTGATTGTATTTCCGTCGAAAGGCGCCTGTGGGAACTTTTTTCCCCTGCTGCGCGCCCCACTGCTTGTAAATAGCAGGAAAAGGAGATGCTCCCTGTGGCTTGTGTATCCCTCTCTGCAACGGCGACTGACAGACTGGTCCTCTATTTTTATGTCAAGGGGTGGCTTCCTGACGCAGATGGCAAAGCTCTGTCGTCCCGCACCGCTCTATGTAGTCTCGACCATAACAGCCCTCATCATCGGCCTGTTTGCACCACATCTCTCCTCCCAAAAAGCACGGATATGATGCTTACACGTCTTTTTTGGTTCCGCGGGTGCATGTTTTATTAGCGTGAGTTTGTCTCTTCAGCAAGGTGCTACAGCAGTACTGCTGTAGAGCATGTACCTCTTTAGAGCCCCCAAGACTTTGTTACCTCTGGCGGCAGCTGCGTTTTGACTGAGTCATCGATCCTACCATGCGCTTTTGGCGTGTTGGCGGCGCGCATCGAGCGGGGCTGGTGGTGGTGACTGCCCTTGTCTTGGCTCCTTGCCGGAGGAGGCCGAGTCTGATTTGATCCCAACCTTCAGCGTACGCTATATTTGTAGCATCAACGCTTTGCTCCTCAGAACACGATGACGGTCGGTGGGATGGGGTTTTCAAGCTTTGCAACATGCCCTCGGCGATGGGAGGCTCTTGCGCACGATACGTTGACCCCGCTCACTGTCTGAGAAAACCATTCATGTGTACACTGCTGTATGGACACCGAAGGCACGGCCTGTATTCGACACGCCCAGCAACTAAATAGTTACCCGCACACCCCCACGTGGTCTTGTCTTGAGTGCCCCGCTCTCTTCTAACTCTCCCCCCGCGCACGTCGCCGCTCCAACAATGGAGTCGCGAAGTTGATTGCACCGGTGCGATACATGCGCCGTCGGTGGACAGCCTCTTTGCTTGCTCTCCCACGAACACCCCGCGTTGATATCCGCGGGGGGGGCGCATCTATGTACTGCCGTCTTGTACTTTATCGTACAGCAGCGGTAGAATCGGCAGCACCGCTTGGACGCATGAAGAGATGAAACCCCCGCCCACAGGACAACTGATCTTGCACGCGTGTGTGTGCTCCCTGTGATGAGAGATAAAACTACGGTGAGAAATTGACTCCCCGGGTGTTCGGTGGGTACTAGTACATAGGTCGTATTTTTAGGTCATCCCCTTCCCGACTTGGACTTTGGTTGCCCGGCAGCCTGAGAGTTGTTTCGCCACCAGCACCTCGTGCTCCTGACGCGGACCGTGGTCTGTGATCAATGTACAGCAGATAAGCGGGCGCCCCCGAGCTCTTGCGCACAACGTGATGCGGGTTATCAACCAAGGCGTCGCGTCAACAACGACGAGAGGCATAAGACAGGCTGGGACACACGCTCAGCAGCCCTGGTGGCCTCCTGCAGGCTTACCAGACGATCCATAAGCGTAATGACGTGAGGATGAAGCTCGTTGATGCGTCCCTCGCCTAGGAGATCTAGGTGCATGTCGAGCACCGTCTCTAAGAGGCCACCAGGGCTGCTGAGCGTGTGTCCCAGCCTGTCTTGTCTGTCGGTGCTTCGTCGCACACCCCTTCTGTCCCGGATTTGACTCGGTCATTTGCCGATGCGTTGTCTCGCCAAAAGCATGTCGTGTTGTTTCCCACTGATGTCAAACAAATTCCCCGCCTCACCGGCAAAGAGCGATGTTGATGTCAATTCCGTCCTGTCCCAGTACCGCTTGATTGCTGGCTTCAAGGTGAAAGGCGCTTACCCCACCAACATCTCTGTCACCGAACTCGAAAAACGCGGCGATGCGGTCGTTCTTTACCGTCGGCACTATCGCGGGATGGTTGAGCGAGGAAAGCGTCTACGCCTTGTTCAGAGGAGTCGGTGTGAATGACAAATTCTCGAGAGAAATCGGGAAAGTGGAGGACAGGGGTAGAGGACAGAACTCTCTTGACGTTTTCGGAGGCGGCATCTTGGGCCGGCCCCCATGCTTTTTTAAAAGTAGCACGTTTGACATAATCTTTTCGAGTGAGTTCGACCAGCGGAGCAGTGACAACAGCGTAATCTTTGATGAAACGTCGGACAAAATTCACCATGCCTATGCCTGCCGCTGACGCCAGATAGGGGGTACCTATCTCAGACCGACGGAAGGGGTTGAACCTTCTCTCGACTGTGAGACCAGAGGAGACTTCCGGAGCGACGGTGGTGGGGCCGCGAGTGTACAGACTTGCGGGACAGGAGTAGTTCTCTAGGGTGAACCATCCACAACAGGAGTCGGGGTATGCATATACTTCTTTATTTCGTGTGTGCGATGTAGCGCGTACCGTAGACGATATGCACAGGTTGAATCGCCACTACATTACAGCGAGAGGGGTAGCAAGAAACTTTTTTTTTTTTTTGTCTTCACTTCAAATCAGCGCTCACAGCACTAGTGCCGTTTACTCCAACCCGTGGTCACACAGAAGAGCCCCTCTCTACCCTCCCCTTCTTCGGTACTTTGCCTGCGATTTTTAATGCGAGAAGAGTTCAGCACTCTCTTCCCTCTGTGTACACACGAACTAGCGCTATCCACTAGGCCAGGAGCGGAAGCGAGAGAAAAACTCACTTTGCAAGAAAAGCTCGCTTACGCCGGGATTCGAACCCCTGACCTGACCTCTAGAAGGTTGCGAGGATACCAACTAGACCACCGGGGCGACCGTATCGCTCGCGGAACCTCTGGGGTTGTGATGTTGCGATTCCTCGACGTATTCTCGTGACTCTATGGGGAAACATATTCCAGTTGTCTTATGGGGAGAGCGCACCGAACGTTGTGTTATGTCTGACTCTCAGCCCAGGTGCCGTGATCCATGGTAGGCTGTGTCAACGTGCTGCAACATGCGGCTCTATTGCTAGCGTTCACGTGCGCACACATGTGCACCTCTCCAATCTCAAAATGGCGTTGGAAAAAACAAAATGGTAGATGCATCCGACTAGGTTAAAACGCGCAGCCTAGTCATGCGGACGCGAGCATTATTTTGGCCATCTTGGTGTCGGTGGCCCTTGGATGTGCATATCGTTCGAAAACGCTCGACTAGGTACTCTTGGCAGACAGCAGTATTTAGTACCGGGATTGTTTCCGCATGAACATGGGCTGGCACGGAAACATGTCTGAGAGCATGTGTTGTTGTTGTTGTCATCTTGACCTAAATAGCTACTTTAAGCGACCGGACCTCCTTCCTCAGCGGGTGTGAATCCTCCATAATGGTTGTTTGTATACTTTGGTGCTTGTGTCGTGGGCGGACTGGATGGAACACATCAGGGATGTTTTTTGGCCAGGCAGGCGGTCGTCCAAAGCAGAGACGCGAAGCTGAAGAGAGACGGCCGTATTGGCCTACACCAGCCAAGAAAAAGGCGCGAACAGGCACATCACGTAGAATCAGATCAATCAATCCAATAGCCGCCTCGATGTGTTGGCGCGGGGTCGGTGCGTCTCTTTGGCCGTCTTGGTGCTCAGGGGGTGCCGCCGCCGCCGATGAATCCCGAGGACGTGGCGAGGTTTCCCCTGCCCGGGACGGCGTCGCCCATCCAGCTAGCCTTCTCGCCGGACGACAACATCCTTTCCTACCTACACGCCGAGGGGGGGCAGCTCACGCGACAGGTGTGTACGTGTGTGTGTTTGGGGGGATTCGTATCTAACATCTCAAGTCTGTGTGCTAGGTTTCTACAATACGTGTTGGGGCGCTTCGTTTGTTTCTTGTTCCTGCTTGGCCATGGGACGAGAATATTACCATCTGTTCGTTTATGGAGAAATGACCACCGTGTGTACGTTGCCTGTGCTTGGGGTGGTAGCCAGCAAGTTTACTCCGGAGGTTTACGCACAGCAGTATTTAGTATTATAGTGCCGGCACCGTGGACGATGAGATCGATATTGTTCGGGAGCCACTTTTGGTAGTGGACGCAACATCCAGGAGGCAAGAAACATAGATGGAGCGATTACACATGTACCGTTCCGTTTGGGTCCATACCAGTACGGCGTTCAACCGCTCGGGATTTCGTGTTGTGCCCGTGTTGCCCTTCGTATCACCGGATAGCCATATAACCATGGTAGAACGATAAGGAAGTCAGGTACCGGTGCTGCTTTTGTCCGTGTGTCACGATGTGCAGCAGCAGCAGCAGCAGCAGTGAGTTGAGTCAGTCAGAAACGACACCGCCTCGTTCGTCCGTCAGTCGCGCCAAGGAGGAGGAGGCAGGCGTGTCTGTGCCCCCCTTCCGTCCGTTAGTTCGAGCCTTAGCGGCTTTACCACTTTGGCGGTAGCATACACAGGTCTACCCTTCACGGCGCAGCAGTGCGCAGATGTCAGATTTCCCTTTCCCGCCCGCTGTGTAGAAGTATTTCTCGTTCCCGTCCCCCGTCCCCCGCCCCGATTGGCCATCGGTGATCGGTCCTGTGGGAACAATGCTCCGTCGTCTCGAGGACGCATGGTCAATGGTCTAACGACTACGGCATGCACGACTATGAGTACACCCCCCCCCCCCCCCCCCAACCCCCTGTCTCTTCTTCTGGGCCGCCAGTTGTGGGGCGTGGACGTGAACACCATGGCGAAAAAACAACTGGGGATGCCCCCCCACGATGGGGACACGGAAGAAAACCTCAGCCTAAAGGAAAAACTTAAGAGGGAAAGGCAAAGGCTGCACGCCACGGGGGTGACATCATTCTTCTGGTCGTCGAGGGGGAGCGCCAACATCCGCATCATGGTGCCGCTACAGGTGTGAGACAAGATAGCAACTACTACTGCTGACTGCTTTCGAGGGGTTTCAATGCAAAGAAAGTGGCGCGTGTTGTCATGAACGTGTAGCCCATGCGTAGGCGCGGGGGCGGAATGGAGTCGAGTTGCTGGAGGGATGGTGCGTGGAGGGGAGGTTGGGTGACTGGCGGTTTTGGCGGTGCTTGTGTGCGGATGTTCACGATAGCACGTTACCGGACAAGCGGGTGCGTAGTCACGTGCGGTACCGAAATGCGGTCGTCTGGCCGGCTCTTTGCTGCGCTTCACAGGCGGACCCCGGTTTCTCGGTATTCATGCTTCCTTTCCCTTTTAGACGCAACTCATTTCTCAGCAGCGTTGAAACAACAATGAACGAAATCATAATGGGGGGGGGGTGCCTGAACCGATTGCTTTATGATGTACCATACCTAACCCGATGCCGCCATGTGCAACTACCGCAGGGCAACGTGTACGTTCAGGACGGCATCGACTCGTCGACGCTAAGGATAGTGTACGACAAGGCCGCCCCGGGTAACGGTGGGGTGGGGGCGGTCGACCCGCAGATGTCTCCGGACGGGCGGCTGGTTGCTTTCGTCAAGGACGGCGAGATATTCGTCGCCTCTGGTGAGGAGGGAAGTCCTGTTGATTTTGTTTTTCTTTTTGAATGTGAATGTGTGATGTATGTACGTATAGATGCGTTGAGGTGTGCGTGCGTACGTACGTGATGCTATGCGCTGGTGCCAGCTGGTGTTGGTGGGGTTTCTTGTTTGCCGTGTAGTCGTGTGGGTGAGCGCTCCGTGTGTTTTCTTTTTTCTTTACACCAGCGCCATCGGCGAGCCACCTCGCGCATGAGTGACCTCGACAGTCAGCGGGACTCACGATGACGACGCAAAAATAAACCAACGGACACACAGCAGCAGCAGTAACAATGTCAATGGATGTCGGAAACATCAATCGACAGAGGTCTCCTCATCGGCACGCTATGTATGACGGTACGCGGTGTATGTCTGAGGTGCGCAGCTGCCCTCGCAAAGGCACGGACATGGGGGGTTGGTTTCGCCGCGTTCTACGAAGGAGGATGTCGGAGATTCGTATCCTCTGCCTGGTGGTCTGGTTGTGGTCCTATGCGGTACGGTCGGTGTCGTTGTGCGGGTATGTGCGGTCAGCACGGTTTATACGGCGGGTTTTAGAGTCGGCAGGCTCCGGGAATGTACACTAATATCCAGCAGCGGCTGGAACTGAGGGTCGAGATGCCAGCGAGAGTTGTACCCAGGTCAGGTTTCTCCAAGAGTAGCTACGATGGCATTTCGGCCAATCAGATGGCTTGCTGGGGGTTCATTCGCGGTGGGTTTACCTGTACCCGGAGATTATGATGATATATCGTATCATCCCTGTGTACCCGTTTCTGGTTGCCGTGCTTTCCATGTCCACTAACGTACCCCTCGCGTACTCGAGGAAAAAACACACAAGTAGCCTCGTTCTTGTGCAAGAGAGCTACTCCCTTCCCTCCGCAACCGTAACAAACAGGCATCCAACCGGCACACCTAACCCCACGCATCTTCCCCCTCCCCCCCACACCCTCATGTTCCTGTCAGTCGACCCCCCTGCCTTCTCGTCAACCTCTCCGGGAGCGTGTTCCTCCCCGGCGGCGACGCCGGAGGCGGGGACGGCGTTGCCGCCCCCCGTGCAGCTCACCTTCGGCGGGCGCAGCAGGGGCGTGACGCACGGGCTTGCGGACTTCGTGGCACAGGAGGAGATGGACCGGTACCGCGGCTTCTGGTGGTCTCTCGACAGCTCCTCGATAGCCTTCACGGAGGTGTGTCTCGTGTCTTGTGTCTTGCGTGTGTCTTGCGTGTGTCTTTCTTTCCGTAGGCATCGACCGAGCTACATTGTCGACTGGTGAGCAATGAAAAAGGCGCCTGAGTCAAGTGTAACGGGAGGGACAAGAGCACGCGAACACCCTGTCTGATGGAAGGGTTCTATGGGTATCTCGTTTGTGTTGTTTGTTTTTATTGGCATCGACGGCGCTAAACGGCTTACCAACGAAAAGACGACGTCAGTCTTAGTATTATAGTGCGGCTGAAAGCAGAAAATGCTTCTAAAGACCGTCGTCTGTGTCTTGTGTGTGTGCCTTTTTTGAGTTTGCGTCAACCGCGCTACATACCCGGCTGCTGAGCAATGAAAAAGAGCGTCAGTGTTGAAGGAGGATAATGAATATCGTGACACGCTTTCTGATCAAAGGGTGTTATGTGTGTGTGTCTTTGTTGGCATCGGCATCGCTACATAGCTGCTGGGAAATTAACATACGTCAGTCTTAGCGGGCAATAAACCGCTAATGTACGCGTGTCGTTGTTGTGGGTTCAAGGTTTAGCCCGGTCGGTTCTTGTTTTGGTTGAGTGTATTGGCGCCTTTACATGAAAACACATGCCTGTTACGTACAGCCGTCTCTTACGGCGTGCGTGTACACTCGAACCCGTTCACCAGTTCACTCACATCTACCCATAGACGTGTGCACCTTTTCATCTCCATGTGCATCTGCACGTCTACCTGCCTGTTGCATGTGTGTTCATCCCGAACTCCACCCACGCCTGCGCCGGCGTCTATGGATCCGGCCTCTTACTCAACATGACGATCGACATCATCATCAACAACAACAATGACGACGACAATGACGACGGAAAACAATTAATAACAACGACAGGTGGACGAGCGACACATCCCGTCGTTCCGAATCATGCACCAGGGGAAGGACACCGTGGGGGAGGGGGCTCAGGAGGACCACCACTACCCCTTTGCGGGGAAAGACAACCCAAAGGTATTTTGGCATGCTATGTACTACTACAATACAAGCATTTAGCACGCATAAGTCGTTTTTTTTGCGTGTGTGTTTTCTTCGTTACCATCGACCGTGCTACTTAACTGGCTGGCCAATATTTGTGTATGTGTGTTTTCTTGTTATTTGCATCGACCGCGGTACACAACCGGCTGACCCAATGACAGTACGCCAGTCTTGAAGCGAGATAAAAACCGCGAACACGTTCGAATCAATGGGCGGGTTCTAGTATGTGCGGCCGACACGCTTGTTGTTTTTTCAACGCTCCACGTCAGTTTTTTGGTCTGTGAAGGATTGAGTTGTGCTGTGTTGTTCGGACCGTGCGGCTTGTTTGGTCTGTCCATCTTGTGGTGCCGCACCTCTTTTACCGTAGCGCTGGCGGTGGCAACAGCCCCTCGAACTCTCACTTTGGTCGGAAGCTTGGTTGGTTTGTTGCGCCGTTGGAGGGGGGGGGGAGGAGTTGACTGCCGCAGGCCAAGATCCTCTGGTGTGTGGGAAAGGAAAGATATTTGAAGGAGGTCCCGAATAAATGTTGTTGGCGGTGTCGTATCGTCTCCAGCGGGAGTGGGAAGGGTGCCCAGCTCTCGAAAGGGAGTGCTGCGAGATCGAGAGCCAAAGGACTTGTCAAGCCAAGCCGCAGAATCGTGCAGTACACTCTCGCCACCCTCGTCACGCCCATCTGGCCCGTGCAGTACGTACACCGATAGCTCCAGCAGCCTACACGAAATTCACATGTTGTCGTCGTTCTTTCTCCCTACAAAAATCATCCGCATTCCGCACCGTTGCGAAACTCCACGTTGGTTTTCACACAACGAAACGCACAAGTTGCCATTCCATCTCTTTACGACTCCGCTTCCCTCAGCGTCTGAACGACTACGTCATGCGTTTACATGAGTACACCCTCGCCCGGCACCCCGTCTTAAAACCCTTAAAAACCCCAACCGCCGCATTATTTTTTTTACACGCATCTTTTCTGTTTTTTTTTTCATACTGTAACACATTGAATCCACTTACAATATATCCTAAACAGGTTCGCCTTGCGGTGGTCGAGGTGGACGCGGCGGCCATCCAGTCCGGCCAGGCTAACACCAGCGAGGAGAACTTCCGACCCACCTGGATGGACATTGGGGGCACCGCCAACGGCGGCGGCACCCCCTCCTCGGGGCAACCGACGGAGGGCCAGACGTCGTCGGAGCCGGCCTCAAGCAACGACAACGGCGGAGTGGGGGCGGCAAGAGAGGGGGCGGGCATGGAGGGAGAGATCTACCTCGCTAGGGTTAACTGGCTGCAGGACGGGTCGCTGTGCGCCCAGGTGCAGAACCGCGCTCAGACGGAGCTCCGGCTGCTGCGACTGGACCCGCGAAGCGGCGCCCCGACCACCCTGGTCGTGGAGAAGTCCAAGATCTGGGTCAACCTCCACCATCTGCTCCGGTCCCTCCCGGCGCCCGCCCTGCAGGTCTGCTCTTGTTGTTTTTGTTGTTGTCGCGGTCGTCGGAGGTGGAGGTGGAGGTGGTGATGGTTGTTGTTGTCTCTGGCTCCTCGTTGTTTTTGTTGGCGTATGCACGGCTGGTGCTGGAGTTTGGGCGCGGGTGTAAGTCTGTAGACGAACAGGGTGAGCTACTAGCTGCTGCTGCTGTGGCTACTTGTCACCCTTTCCCTCATCCCACACTGTTTTGCGACTTGGTACCACTTATCAAGCTCCGGATACCACTCCTGCCGGCAGGACTGGCTCACGAAGTAGAACCACGAAAAAGGGCGGATACCTACTCCCTCAAACAGGTGGCGGGGTCGAACGAACGGCGAAATTCTGAACTTAACCCCCCTCTCCCGCAACCCACCGTTGCGCAACAACCATCGTGAGTAAATGATCAACTAAATATGCCAGGCATCGAAAAAAGTAAAATGACCCCCCTCCCGCCTCGAACTGTTTTTGAACCACCTTCGGAAAAGTAGGAAGGAACGGTTGCCTGTCGGTGATCGGTCCTATTGGAGCAAGCAATACTCCGTCCTCTCGAGGACGCGTGGTGGATGATCTAAACAACTGCGGCATCCATAATATGAGAGTACCCCACCCGCCCTCCCCCCCCGAAACCCCAGCAGCAGCCTCGCCAAGAAGGCGGTAGCTCTGGCGTTGCCGGCGCTAGCGATATGGACGTCTCGTCGCCGTCGTCCTCCTCCTCCTCGCCGGCGGCACCGGACGGGTCCTTTTCCTTCATCTGGGCGTCCGAGCGCAGCGGGTTCATGCATCTCTACCTCTACCAGTACGTGCCCGGGGCGGACAAGGCGGTCGAGATACGCCAGATAACCTCGGGGGAGTGGGTCGTGGAGTTTGTCGTTGGGGTGGATCAGGTGAGAAACGGGGGGGGCAGAGACGAGAGCGGGAGAACTCTCTGGCATTCATTCGTTCACTGTTCTTTGCGACAGAGCGCGAGCGCGGGCTGTGTGGGTTGTCGTTGGCGACGATGATGACGCATACGTTACAGGAGTCAGGAGGGAAGGTCGGCAAGGGTATGAGGGGAGGGGGAAGAAGAGGGCCGTTCGGTCTACACGACATCTCCCCTGTCGGATTTTTTTGTTGCTGTTCTCGCAGGTCCATGGGCTTCGTGCGCGCAAGCGTTTTCTTTCGTGCACTCGCTATTTTTTGTATTCGAAGAGCAAGGGTACTTCGCCCGCCCCCCCTTCGGGGGCCGGTCTCGCGTAGTACCCGCAGGTACAAGAAAAAAGAAGGGAAGGGTTTGAAGGTACAGGTACTGCTGTGTAGTTGTGGGGACCATCGGCAAGTGTTGTATGTAAGTAGATCGAGGGTCGGATAGATTGCATGCACGCGAGGAAAAATAGACATGAATGATGCAGGTTCGAATGTTCGCAAGATATTGAAAGAAGTGCGTCGTCACCGCTTGGTCATTGTCCGGGAAGTTATTGCCCAGCGCTGATCCCGAGGAACACATCCACACGAGATTCTGCGTTTGTGTGTGCCAAAAAGTGTCTGCTCTGCAAGTCTGGCTGATGCTGTGGCCGTGTAGTACTACACCAATGCAGCAGCAACAAACTGAGAGGACGGCCGCGGAATCCATTAAGCTGCGTTTGTTTGTTTCTCTTCCAAGTTTGAGGAAGAGATGTTCTCCCGCTTGGCTGTACAGCAGCAGCAGTTTTACAGCAGTAGTCCACAACACACCGTGCATGGCTTAAAGTGCTTGTGTACCATCTCGAAAGTCATGCACCAAAGATAGACATACGCCAGGAGTATGTGTTTATGCTGTGAAGGGGGGGTTAGCTTAGATACATATATACCCTGGTACTCAGTTGAAGTTCGATCCGAAAACACACCATGCATGGCTTGATGAAGTGCTTGTGTAGCTTCTCGCAAGTTTACACAAGGTGGACGTGTGATGAGCATGTTTATGCCATGCACGGCGGGGGTTACCTGCTGGTACATACTGGTACGTTGTGCCGAGATATCTACTAAACACATCGGAGCGAACATAATTGGGAACGAAAAAAGTGCCCGTGCTCGTGGCTCTCATGGCACAGCAGCGCACCGCAGGGCGCGCTACGCGCGGGGTGCGCTGCGTACACGGTATTCCCGTCCGGGAGCCGCGAGAAGACTGAAAGAAAGACTGAGAGTTGGGGGAGGTAGAGACTGCTGCGAGTTGTGAGTGAGGTAGAGAGATGCCGCCATGTTCTTGTACATAAGCTGTGGCATGCTGCTGTGCCTCCGTGTTGTGTCCTTCTGACCAGCCAGCTGGTCATGACGTCACACACAACCACCGGAGAGATCCCAGGGAGAACCAAAAATGCTTAGTTTTAGGAACAATATGCCGGCGGCCCAGCGTCAGCAGCTCCTGACACGGCGCACCGCAGGGCGCGAGACTCGCGGGTCGCGCCGGCTACATTAATTCCCGTGCGGGAGCCGAAGGAACGACGGGAAACGGTTTAAACGTGGATGCCAAAAAAAAAACGGGCTCACGACAGAGCAGCGGCCGCGAAACGCGACCAAGATCATGCTATTATAGTTAGAGGTAAACTGTGTTCGTGCAACGCAAACCTGCTGCAGTCCCAAGACATGTAACCAACGTCATGGTGGACGTATAGCGAAGCGAACTTCAATCTCTTGTTCCAGCCCCCGTTTATTTCCCACCACGACCCCCCCCCCCCCGCGCGCGCAGGCGAACGACGTGGTGTACGTGATGGGTACGTACGACAGCCCGTGCGAGCGGCACCTGTACGCGGTGCCCCTCAACAACCCGAAGGGGGGTCCAGGGGGGAGCGCGAAGCCGGTCAGGCTGACGGAGGCCCCGTGCATGCACAACGTCATCATGGACCACCGCCTCCGGAGGTAATAACCAACGCGCCGCCGTGTTCTGTGCCTATACTCTCGTGCTGGTTCCCTCTTGCTTTCTCACATCGCGATTTTGATGTTGTTGCTGTTTGGCGTTGCTGCTCGCTTGGCGCGATCGTGTTTGGCGTCGTCGCTGTCGTCGTGTTCTGATACATACAGTACGTGTCTATCGTGGGCTTCGTTTTTCTTCCGAGACGCTCGTTTTTTCGTTTTTTCCCCCATCGCTTTAACATTTGGGTCACTTGGAGGCTATTGTAGTTGAGTCTAACCCTGTATTTTCTGTTGCTGCTATTTCAATCTCTTGTTCTTTGTTGTCGAATGGCGTCCTTGCGTCCAGGTTTGTGGACGTCTACAGCTCGCCGGAGCAGCCCGCGAAGATGGTTCTGTACGCCCTCTCCACCACGGGTAACCCCTACGATCCCCCGATACCCCTGCAGGAGCTGCACTCGGCCCTGGACGACAGAGTCTTGGCTCTCAGACACAAGCTCCCACCCCCGGAGGTCGGTATCTACATAGATGATACTTGATAGATCGGTAGGAACGGTGGGGCGTGTTGGAAAAAATTCAATGCCAGGAGGGTGGGATAGATGAGAGGTAGTGGTGCAGGACGATGTCCAGACCGGGATTTTTTGAGACTATCTGTATGGTCTGCGCTCAGTGCTGGAGGAGCTCTGGTGCTGCTCTGCCGCTGCTGCTGCTGCTGTTGCTGCTGCTGCTGCTGCTGCTGCTGTGCTTTCGGCCGCTGTTGCTGCCGTTTTCCCCTGCCGATTTATTTTTTCCATTCTTTTGTAACTGACGTTCACGTCAAATGGTAAGGGTAAGCGCCGCAGCCATTCCGTAAGAGGAAGCCTGGGACATGACTGATTGATGTGTACGGTACAGTGCTTGACAGCGAAGCGGCTACGATCGTGTGTATGCTGCCGCACCCAACCTCCAGGTGATATCCTTCGAGACAAGGGACAGGGAGGCCAACCTGTTCGCAGCCGTGTACCGTCCGGACGTTAACGTTCACGGTCCGGGGCCCTACCCCACCATCGTGGCAGTCTACGGGGGGCCGCACGTGCAGTGGTGAGAGAGACTGTTATAGTAGGGGAGGGGGGAGATTGATGACGACATTGCGCTCGTTTGTGCCCTTCGCGCCTTCTGTCGTGATTCGGAGAGAGAGAGAGAGAGAGAGAGAGAGAGAGGAGGTTTAGGATGGCAGCTCTCGTCCTGTTGTAAAGTTAATTTCAGGGTCCTTCTTTTAATCCTTCCTTCTGTATTCGGCTACATTTGATTTTTCTATTTCTCCGCGTGTGTATGCGTGCTTTCGTTTTCCTTGGTATTCCGGTATTCCGTGCGGGGGGCTTGACGTTCAGGGTGAGCCGCAGCTGGGGATGCACTGTGGACATGCGAGCACAGAGATTGCGCGACCTGGGGTTTTTGGTGCTGAAGTGCGACAACCGAGGGAGCTTCCGAAGGTGACGACAGCAGAAAAAAGAAAGAAAAGAACGAGCGCCACAAAGAACAGCAGAATTACTTGAGATCGCGTAAATACAGCAAAGATTGTTACGGTGTACTATTGTACGCCGTGCTGGCAGGCAAGTATGTAAAATGGAAAAGAGAAGGAAATATGATAGTACCTCGTTTTTGGCCCATACGTTTGAAATGAAGTATCATTCGTGTCGAAGACTAATTTTCGGCTGCTGGTCGCTTACTTTTCGGTGTTTATTGCGTGTGTTGCGTCTTTGTCTTGTGTCTTTTTCGTGCAAGGGGGTTGGCGTTCGAGGCATGGGTGAAGTGGCGCATGGGTGGCGTTGAGATCACCGACCAGGAGGACTGCGTGCACTGGGCGGTCAAGAAGGTGATTGTGTGTGTTTGTGCCTGCTTTGTTGCACCGTAATAGTCGTCCACGCAACGAGGAGAGGATTTCTTAAACCCCCCTCTTCGCGTTACCGTACTTTTATTTGTTTTTGATCAAGTACACAGAGATGGGGACGGGACAGGAGTTGTTCTGGTTTGAACAAGCCCGCATCGTATGTCTTGTCTCCCCGGAACTTAAAAAGGCTAAGGACTACTTGTGGTAATACAATGGGGGCGACGGCGAAAGCAACAAAGTAAGAACGCGGAGAATGTGCCTGCCCCCCCACACATACACACTTTCTCATTCCCTGGTGGCCGTTCCCCTGGTCATTTTTTTTCTTATAACCCAGACTTTTATTGTTGTTGTTGTTGGTGTTGGTTGTGTGTTTGCGTTTCCCCTCTTTTCGTATCCTTCCACCGCTCATGTCGGTCGCTTACACGCGGCCACTTTTTTTCTTTATCGCTGAGATCCCCTCACGTGTGTGTCCATCTGTGTGCGCGGCTCGTATGTGTTCTCCTTCCTGCCCCCTCTAAAGGGTCTGGCGGACCCTGCGAGAGTGGGCATCTACGGCTGGAGCTACGGAGGGTACGCCACGGCCATGTGCCTGTGCAAAGCGCCCAACACTTTCAGGGTGGGGGTGAGCGGGGCCCCGGTGACTGCCTGGGACGGCTACGACACTCACTACACGGAGCGCTACATGGGCACTCCGATGGAGAACCCGAAGGGTTACACGTGCGTTGTTGTTGTTGTTGCTGTTGTTGTTGTTGTTGGGAGCGAGGCTAGACGGACGGGATGCTGTCCATTCTAGCACCCTTTGTCCCGTCCGTACTCCGATCCTGCGAGCCCTGGCCACAAGGCCCAGCTCTGTCCGCAGACAAGTTGGTGTGCATGCGGCCTCCTCTGACTCTCGGACCCCCCCCTCCCCCCCGTCTCTGTCTGGTGCCCCAACGGGCGTCTCGGTACCCTCTCTTTTTTTGCCCTCGGCGGCGTTTTTTTTGTCTCATCAGAGAGTCTAGCGTGTTGACTCACGCGTCCAAGCTGGAAGGGAAGCTGATGCTGGTGCATGGCCTCATGGACGAGAACGTGCACTTCCGACACACGGCCAGGCTCATCAACGCGCTCATCGCGGCCCGCAAGCCGTACGACCTTCTCATATTCCCGGACGAGCGCCACTCGCCGAGAAAGCTACAGGTACGTAGGTGTGGTGTTTGCTGTACAGTGGGGGTCCCGTTATACCGCGGTCCCGAGTGTAATAGTTCGCTCGTCGCGGGATTTGTGGTTACCACACCAAAAGCTGTATGTTCCCCCAAGTGCGCTGTCCCGATAAGAATTTAATATTGGGCGTGTTTGTTTTTTGGTGTGTGTGATTTGGGTATTTATTTTGAAGTTTCAGTTGTGGGGACGCAATATACCGCGGTGATTTTTGCCTGTCACTACAGTATACCGCGGTACGGCACGGTATACCGGAACCACCACTGCTTTATGTGTCTTGGTCTTCATGGCGGAGGTGTTGAGACCGCGAACGTGACACGTCCCTCCCATACAACGCGGAGACAGCGGGTAACTACTGTTCTCGAGCGAGCGCGTACTCGCGTAGAAAGCTCGACTTTTGTGGAAGTTGTTCGGGTGCGGGTGCACGCACGTGTGTGTGTTTGATGGCCGGCTGTTTGTCTTGTTCTTTTTCGCCCATCGACTTTTTTTTGTTTTTTTGGGAAAGGGGCGGGGTGGTTATTGTGAGGCTTGTACGATGATGGTCTCCTTGTCTACGTCGGCCGTTGTTGCCTTGCGTCTGTCTGTCTTGCCATGCTTGTTTCGTCATGGCTTCCGATAAGTAGGTCCACACTCACTTCGAGCATGCCGGACTGATGAACAAATGGTCGAGTCACTGTCGAATTTTGATTGCATGGGTGCAATACCATATCGACAGAGAGGCGAGAATCAAAATATCCCACCCCCCGCTCCCTCATCACATTGATTTCCTGTCTTCGTGTAAATGGCGTTCATTGCAGCTGTGCAACTTTCACAAGGCTAGCTGCCCCCATCCCCTTCTTCGCTCTCGTCTTGATAGGACCGCGTGTACATGGAGCAGCGCATCAGCGACTACTTCGTGCAGCACCTCGTCAAAGACCCCCCACCGCAGGTATACATTATGCCTAACTTAACACGAGACGACGTGATGATGCGTGGTGTAAACACAGTTTTCGAGAGGTGGTGCAGATAAACAGAGAGAGAGAGAGAGAGAGAGAGATGCATTTCCTCGGCGTATTGTTTGGTTTTGGCCAAGCTTGGCCGCCGCCGACGCGTTGGCGTTGCGAGGGAAAGTTTTTATCCTCTGCCTCTCGACTACGAGACTGGTGTAGAGCTAGTATATGTAGTTGTACGCTGTCTCTTGCGCTTGGTGGATCCAAGCCCTCGTCGGACTACTTTCGACCGCCACGTGTGTGTACCGCAAGTGTAAGCGCTGTTGCTGCTGCTGGCTCATGATGCCGATATCCATCGTTGCATTGCATGCAAACCTTGGTGGGGCCATTTTTCACAAGCAGAACCGTCTACCGGCACGGACGGCGCAAGAATTCCGTAAGACTGAACCGTGGATCCCCTCGAGTCCTGCGGGGGCAAATGGTACTTGTACCTGTTGCCAGTGTTGTCTCTATGTTGGTTCTGTCTAGTAACACAGAGCTCATCCCTACCCCCCCCCCCCGCCCCCCGATGCACAGGCCAGCCACTTGTAGAACCTCCTCCAGCGAAGAGCGGCAGAGGAATTTTGCCGCTTCCTCTGGGCATCAAGAAGGAAAGGGGTTGAGCTGATCAGTTTGTGGACAAAAGGCTCTTTCGCACAGCAGCTGCGGGCGACTGCTGTCCTCCCGCATTTGCCGGAATCACGCCGGACTTGCGGAAAACAAGACTGCGGTTATGAGAGGAACCGGTGTCCCGTCTGGGTTTGCTATGAGCAAGAACATTCGACGCTGGTTCTCAAGCATAGGCGACGCTGGTTCTTAAGAATAGATGGCGCTGATTTTTACCGAATAGACGACGCTCCTCCTTCTTGTTCTTGGAAGAGAGGGGCGTTTGGTAGCCCTTTCCTTCGCGTGAAAGGACGCGTTTTGCGCTCCTGTTCTCCCCCCGATGCCCAATCGCCGTCCACACCCGTTATATTACTATACTATAGGCACACGACTTGTTGTGGTTGGTTTTCCCTGCCGTTGTTTTGTGCCTGTTTTTCTCGCTGGGAATTAATCCTTTTCCCGGCCCCTTTCACCACACATGAACCGATTTTTCAAGGGTGATGGTAGGGTAGAGCTTCTAGCTTCCCTACCGAGATTCACGAAGCCCAAACGGCCATTGCCCGCGGCGGTGCGCCTGTCTGTTGGTGTTTTCGTTGTGCGAGCGAGATGCGAGATGGCCGCCGAACAGGGCGTGTTGTCGAATATTGCGCGGGTACAGTATCTGCCGTATTTGTGGACAATGACAATGAAAGCTTCCACGGGCGTGTGCCTTATAGAAGAGCAGGGTTTATGGGTTATGGTGCTCTATGATGATTACCATGGCGGCTCATAGGCACGACACGGTTCGTGGTGTGGTGTTATGAAGGTTGGATCCTGGTGGGCTTTCGAGAAGGCGTGGGTTACAACCTTGTTGCAGGGGAGTGGGGAAGATCGATGGGGCGGGCGTTGGAGTGGAAGAAAAGAGGTGCTATAATATTAATAAATAGCTGTCTTCCGCGGTTCGAGAGCAACAACCAAGCTTTTTGTTTCTTGGTCGCGAGCGACTGGCTGGCTGCAAGTCTCACGTTCGTTCGTTTTTCACACGAAAATAGCAATTTGGGGCGTACGATATATATGTTTTCGATACAGGAGGAGATAGGTTTGGGGGAGTGTGTGTGCAAAAAGGTGGCGGGAAGGCTTCGAACGAATAATTGCGGCAAGATTATGTATTCCCGCCGTATGTTTGCGTGGGGCTTGTGGTCATGACAGACCGCAGGAGCTTGTGATGACGCGAGTTGATTGGTTCTTGCTCGCTTGTCGCAACAACAGCGGCTGTAAAATTCAGCTATTATACGACGCACACACAATGATATTACTTGCAACAAACCACACGAATCCACAACCCACTCCGTTGATTTTGACAC
Organism: Ectocarpus siliculosus; assembly: GCA_000310025.1. Taxonomy (NCBI): domain Eukaryota; class Phaeophyceae; order Ectocarpales; family Ectocarpaceae; genus Ectocarpus; species Ectocarpus siliculosus. The sequence continues at coordinate 6,451,252 of FN649727.1, read as the reverse complement.
GAATCCTGTGGGGAGAGGGTGGTGACTAGTCAATCGGGATGATGGTGCTTTGACGCCCAATAGTGACGCCCAATAGATGGACTGTAACGTTGATGATGGTGTTCGTTGATCGTTGATGGCGATTCCGAACAGAGAGGCGGGGTTGACAGCTAGGTTGCTCGGGGAATACGCCTATATAGCAGTGTTCCCTCGACTACATTGGCGCGTCGCAAGACTCCCCCCCCCACCCCCACCCGCGCACTTTATCATCCCGGGGGATGCCTTCGAAAGGCATGGTAATGGCCACGAACAAGGTTTCCTCTTCCAGACTTGTCTGTTTTTGGGTTAGGTTTGGCGGTCCGACAGACTGCGAAAGATAGTGCCCACGCCTCGAAAAAATCGTGTCGAGCAACACTAATATTGTTTGCTGATGGCTGTTGGCTTGGTTTGTACTTCTTACAGCAGTAACGTGTGTACGCATGTCTCCTGGATAATCATGAAGAGAGACTGACGGCCGACCTGGTAGGCGGTGTGTGAACGTTGTTGCGACCCATACGGACGGGTGTTCCACCAGGCTCACCCATACCGCACATACTCACGGATTGGCTTGCTTTACCATGTATAGGACAATAACAAGGGCGCCCTTTCTTGCACGACTGCGCTAAAGTTGTAATGTCCAAGCTTGCTTGTATCTCATCATTTCATCGTTCGTACGTTGATGCAACAGCCATCATTCCTTCCTCCCAAGCGCCTTTTGCGTCGCTTCACGATGTAGTAGTACCTGTACTGTGCTGTCTACAGTCAGGAGCTTCCGCGAGACAGAGTTAACCAACCACTTGAGTTTGCAAATTACCGAGTTCTTCTCTTGTTGCCGGTCCGGCAAGGCGGCCAAAGACTACAATAATACAGTAACAGCCTTCGTAAAACTCTATTCTTGCTCTGGAAAAAAAGAAATGTACCACCTCTCTCTCTCTCGCTTTCCTTCCTCAAAAGCTACAATACCAACGCGCTCCGTAGTAGGTGGGCACTTGCCCTGTCTGCACCGATCCGGTGCGGCTACCGGTCCCCTAACGTACAAGTGAACGCGGCTTGACGCACTACGCTGCTGCTGCGGTTCGACCTCTCTGTTCCAGCTGACTGTCATACCCCCCCCCCCTCTTAAAGACCATCTGCAGTTGTTGTTACTACTGGCACAAGTGTGGTACTATTCCACTATATTAGCCTTCTCCGTGTTACCTCCGAACCTTTTCTACGTGTTGTGTGTGAAACCGTTTCTTCTTCCTTTAGAAAGTAAGCTATCATTAGCTAAATAGTATTCCTGCTGCACACACACCGCGTCTGTCTGTCTCAGCAAGGGGAGACTTTTTCAGCTGTGGCTGCGAGAGTCGAGAAGGCCAACAATAGTCGTCGTCTACACCGAAAACATGAAAACGCACTTTGGGGTTGGGGGTGGGGGGGGGGTTACATCACCCCGTGCCAGGCCCCCATCGGGCCCGAACCAATAAAATGTACTCCATCCATCACGCCTCCTTCCGCCGAAGCGATCAACACGCACTGCTTTCTCTCCGCCTGCCCTTGGGGCCGTCTGCCTCCGCTCTCTCGCCAATTACAAGAATATCCCCCGTACACCACCAATATATAATCCAAGCTCAAGACAGGAAACGAAACAAACTCGTCCAGGTGGAAGAATAATCGAACCGAAAAGGATAACTCACCGTATGCAACTCCCGCCCCTTCAAAAACCAAACTTCATTTCACAGAAGGGGGGAGGGGGGGGGGGGGG
>FN649727.1:6432028-6443217 GCA_000310025.1 Ectocarpus siliculosus | reverse complement strand
TTTTTCTACCCCGGTTGGGCATTAAGTTGTATGTCGGAAACAATCCCCCCCCCCCCCCCCCCCCCCCCGCGCCCCCCCAGCTCCTCGTTACCGCACTCACCTCTCTGTTGGTCAGCTCCAACATCTGGCCCACGCAGGAGCACAGCACCGTCAACAGCCCCGAAACGAACGCTCCGATGGCCTCTCTAGAAACCTCTCCCTCCGCGTCAAACCCGCCCTCACCCCACCCGGCCCCTCCCCCCCCGTCCGCCGATGACCCTGTCCCGTCTCTAGAGGTGGCGCGCTCTTGTCTTCCTCCTGCTTCTCCCTCCTGCAGCAGTACGCACAACAGCAGCGAAAGCCGAGGGTGAAGAGCACAGCAGACAGCAGGGTTGGTGCGTTGTGAAAGTGGGCAGGGTTGGTTCGGTTGTGAAAGTGGAAGAGCAGTCAAAGGCGAGCGCAATAAAAGTAGGCAAAACGCAACAGGGTCGGTGCGTTCGAGTGGAAGTGGAAGAGGCTATATAGGGATCACAAGACTGATTCCAGCGGGGAGGGAAAAAGGGGACCAGGCTTGATTGACGAACGGCCAGAAAACCATGAAACGTACGGAATGACTTTACGGGAATACGGGAATACGGAAGGACGCTGCTGTGTGGTGGTACGTGACACGCAAGACGGCGATCGTTTCATTGGCGACCATCACGACAAACGCCGAGGCTGGTGGTAGGGAAGGATGGCTAGAACGCAAGGCTGATACACACGTCTGCAGAAGACGGACAGAACAAGACGTTGAGACTTGCTGGCTACCTTTCTATCGGTCTGGCTTGAAACGGCCAACAGCAACAACAACACAAAGGACATGATGAAAGAAAACCCCGCCTCGCTTCAGATACCTGTGGTGATCGACCGCCACCCCCGAAGAGCGAGTAGGCAAACGCCAGCTTCGACGACTTTGATCCACAGCACAGGAAGGACAAGCCGCACGCCAGGTCCCTGTAGTGATTCGTTGGTTTGTTGCCGTCAGTTGTGGTTCGGTGTTGTTGTGAGGTTGTGTGTGACACGCGCAAAACACAACGGGGGGTAGATTCTTGTGGGAATCTTGTCTAGGTAAGATCAAACACAGGCTGCGGGTTGAGCCAATCAGAACCAGCACTACCGAGCAAATGCACACACCACACACAGCGGCAGGTAGTTGAGCAACTGCGGTCGGCGTTACCACATACCACACACAACACCGTGGCCGGCACTCTACACGCCGAGTAGGCCGTATTGCAGAACGAGGACGACATCGGCATCCAACGCACCATCAAACTTGCACCCATCGCTAGCGATGGACTTTTTTTTGTTAGAGCAGACCTGTCGTTCGATTAAAGCCTCCTGCTTTGATCGACAGGGTCAAAAACTAAAAAACCCTCTGGCGCGTGGGGGAGTGTGAGTGTGTAGGGTGATTCTTGCACATTACGTCAACGCACGGTCGACCAAACAGCCTGCCGATTTGCCCAACACCTCCAAGGGCACCATCAAAACACTGGAGCGAACCAAAAGGTCATCTGGCAGAACAAATAGCCCGGAATACTCCATGTTTTCCATCGAAAAACAGGGCATCCTACCGCCCGTTCCCTCCGTCTCCCTTCCCCCTCGCATGTAAACTACCAAGGGGTTGGTTGTTAACTCACCTCAGTAAGACCCTGCCCTCTTGCATCCGATCGTAGGCGAAGAAGATATTCGCCAGCGCGAACGACAACAGGTCACGCTCGTCTTCGAGCATGCTCTGCAGCCGTACCAGTTCCTGCCCGAACAGAGATACACACACGTGTACACACACACGCAAACGGTCAACGGTTAGTGCGGTCGATGGACACAACAAAAAAACACATCCACACACACGTACACGAGCGAGACGGACGAACGACGAACAGCCCCTCGACGTGGTCGATGCCGACAACCCAACGGCACTCACTCACTCACACACACAACCATCACAAACGGCGTTAAGCCAAAGCCTAAATGACGGTGAGCTCGCGTTGCGCGCACCGCGGCGGAAACGGTCAGCACATCTATTAGTCTTACACATCTGCCACGCAACGAGAACGGGCGCGTTTCCTGCTGTCGAACAACCTCGTCGGATCAGCAAACCAAAGCCCCATCGCCACCACGAGCGTCAAACCACATCCACTTGCTTGCTTACCTGCATCCCCGTGTCGAATGCTTCCTTCGTCACCTCCTTCCCCCTCGGTCCGGACGTGGCCTTATCTCGAAACGTCTCCAGGATGTCCTGCGGCAGCAGCGCCGCCAGGCGCGTTCCCTAAAACAGCAGCGAGCGCAAAGAAAGAAAACATGCTCTGTAAGAACTTCAAACCAAAAAGGGAGGGAAACAAAAGAGCACTGCACAAAGGCGTGCCGGACAACAAACGCAAAAGGAACGGAAAAAACACACACAACGAAATCGAGGTGATTTTTCGTGTGATGAGACCATCACCGAAGGAGATGAATCACATCGCCTCTTGCTTTATTTTACTCTAGGCTTTCGACTGAACTTGAAGGTCATCAGCGTACATAGCCAGGCAGGCGACGCACACGGCCACGAGCACACGCAGGATAAACCAACCAGAAGCAAAGAAGAAAATAAAAATAACCGTCACGCTTAGACCCACTCAGATCATCGCGAAAGCGACCAGTACAAGGCAACTCACAACACCACGCTCGGCCACCCTTACCCTTCCCTTCCCTACCCTACCCTACCCTAGCTTAGCCTAGCCTAGCCTAGCCTAGCCTACGTCTCTCGTGCCCTCACCACGACAATCCTCTGGACGAAGTCCACGTCCTCCTGCATCACAAGCAGCTCCACGTCCGGCACGAGCGGGAACGTGAACAGCACCTGGCTCGTGGGGTTAGAACCCCCATCGAACTCCCCCGCGCCCTCCCCCCCCGCGGGCCGCTCGTTCAACCCGTTGCTCTCCTTCATGCCCGCCGCCGCCGCCGCCGCTTGCGCCGCCGCCGCCGCTCCTTTCGTGCCCGCCGCCGCCCCGTAGGCGGTAAGGGCCGACTGCCCGGCTGCCGCCTCGCCTCCGCCGCCTCCGGCTGCCTGCGCCGCCGCCGCCGCGCCCGCGCTCCCGACGTTCCGCCCCGCTGCAGAGGCGGAGTTCACCGCCGCGGGGGCCCCGCCGCCGCCTCCCACCCCCACCCCCCCGCTGCCGTTGTTGTCTCCCCGCTCCGCCGCCGCTGCCGCCGCCGCCGGGGTCGGGGGCTTCGGCTCCGCAATGAGCGGCTTCCCCGGGGGGACCATGGTCTTCGGCTGCGCGTGCTGCCGCATCTGGGGGCCGTTGCCACCGCTTCGCCCGCCCCCTGCGTCGACCGGGGAGCGTTTGGAGGTTAGTTCAACGGGGTGGTGTCAGGGCGAGGTTTGGCGGGACGGGACGGGTCGTGGTCATGAACGTGACCGGGCCTTTGATTCGGGTATCCATATGGGCTAGGCAACGTGTGCGTTAGCTTGATTGATTCTCTGTCAGCAACCGGCCGAAATCAAAACGAAGGCGTCTGGTGCCTTCAGCCGAAAATCTCTCGTTGTGTCACAAGACACGCAGCAGCATGTCACGTCTCTCATCGACGAAGAAAACACGAAACGGTTCCCCCGCAACACCGTTGTTCGATACAATCGAGATTCGCCACAGCCCCACCCCATTCCATGGAGGAGTTTGCCAATCTACAGCAATACACATCTTCACCAAGGAATCAAGCACCCTCGATCAGACAAGCCTGCCGCGAGTGAGAGCTACCATCTAGTGTTCACTGCCTCCCGTCGATATAAACAAACAATACATGAACAAATCCTACCACCAAAACAGCAGGCATAAAAAAAAAAAAAAGGAGGTCGCAGAGCAGCTACGCGTTCAACTTCACGCGTCAACCATCTTCACAATCTCTCCTTCCATGCACCATCCCTCCCCCCCTTCCCTCTCGTGGCTACCTGGGGCGTTCCCCGTTGCACCGACAGCCCACTTGTTGAGATCCAGCAGCTCCAACCACGGGGCCACCTTGTACCCCTCCTGGGTGTACCACGCCGCGAGTTCGTCGAACGAGAGAGAGTCCCGCATCACCAAGTTAGGGCTCTGCGTGTGTCATGCGCCCGCGGGTGTTGCGCATCACCGTGTGTGGGGCAGAACGCGGCAGACGAGAAGAGGGGGGTAAGTACAGACAAGGGTCACGGCGTGTGGGTTGTTGCAGCGCTTCGAGCAAAACAAAAAAATCAAAAGAGTCTAGGGTAGTCAAGCTCAAGAGGACAAGAGAGGACAACGTCACAAAATCACGAATCTCATGCACAGCAGTATCACAGCAATCTTCACACCACAACCACCGCCGCCGTATTCGTTGCATCGCTTCTCTGAACGACACACTACACTCTCCAACGGGAACGCGCCGACTATCTACTGTAGCTACACACGCGCTGTTGCGTTCCTTCCTTCCCATGTGTGAACCGCTTCGTACCGCAAAACTCTAACAGAATTTCTGCCGCCGCATCTCCTCCTTATAGTCGGTCGCGGCACACTCCGACTGGAGCTGATATTCTCTACTGGCGGCCGCCAAACTAGACAGCAGCAGTGCGACCATGACTAAATGGCACGTTCAGTCCGCGAGAGGCGCAACTACCCTACCCTAGCCAAGACTTGTACTGTACATCCCTTGACAGAGCAGCGCAAACTAACCTGAAATATGAGGTTGCTCGACCAGGCGGCGATGGAGTCGACATCCTCTACGACCTTCGCCTGAGACTTCGCCTGGCACGCGCCGCTGAACCCCATCAGGATCGATAGGAGTGATCTGCGGGACCATGCAGCAACAACGAGTATTAAAACACACAGGACGCGTAACGTGTCAAAATGACATGGCGCACACGTTGCTCGACTTGTGACTTGCACTCGTCCTCGCAACCCCTCCCCTAACGCCACCTCCGCCGGGCCCCTCGAAACAATGTCAAACTCCATCCCTCATCGTCATGAAAAAAATAAACACATAACTATCTACCATCATCTATCTGCAGACCGTGCTGTTCCCCACACTGCCATTCCTTGATGCTGCCTCAGCCTCCCTGCTATCTCCTCTGCCTAGTCCCCCCCCACCCACCTCAAAAACCGCCAGACTCCCTCCCTGGTTAGCTGGTCGTCGCCATCCTCGTCCAGCAGTCGAAACGCGCTCGCTAGCTTGACGCTCTTGTTGCCCGAGCACAGCAGGAAGAAACCGCTCGCCAGGTCTCTCGCATCGGCCGACGCGCTGCTTTGCACGAAAAGGGTGGGTAAGAGAGACAAGAGGGAGAGCTGGGAGTTGAAAACGGTCTTACTCGAAACTACCAGCAGGTTGTACGGTTGATTGGGCGGGTATCTGATCCACCTGGTAGACACCTTGAACAGTAGCCGCTTGTCACGGGAATGCTAGTAGAATGGTACCCCGCGGGGAACTGCACTGGGCAACATTGCTGATGTCACTGCCATCGCGTGGCCTGACTGCATCGTTTCGAACTCGGACGCCCCGTGATATACGAATCATGATGCACGAATCATCCCGCAACACCTTCACGTTCACCTTGGATCGATTTTTTGCCTGGAGCATATTTACACAACCCCCAACACCTCACCTCCGCCGAAGAGCAAAACGCGGAAAGACACGGGCCGCAAAGACATCGCGAAAGAAAAAAAAAAACTCCCAACTATCTGCACCGCTATGCAATACATCCTGCCATCTCTCCCCCCTCCCCAAGTCCCCCGCCGTACCAGGATGTGTGTGAAACGCCAGAATGTCTTCCTAATGGTGTTGGTATCAGCATTGTTGGGGACCCATATCAGCCAATTCGCCGACCGACCCTCTCAAAAACAACAACCCCACCGAAAAAACCAAACCATCGTCAGAGCCCAGGCCCCCACCGACCTTCCGTCGAAGTCGAAGGCGAAGAAGACTGCCGACAGCAGTCCCGAGAACCTCTCCTTCTGCCCCTGGCTAAGCCGCCTCCCCGGCACAAGGCCTCTGATGCAGTGGTCGAACGCGTTCTTCGACAGCATCCCCCGCCGCGCCACGCCCCCTCCGCCGGCCGCCTTGTTGACCTTCTTGGCCTTGGTGTTCTCGGAGGCGGCTAGGAGGGCGGCGGCAACGTCTGCGGGGTCCTTGTTGGCGAGACCGGTCCCCTGCGCCAGCTCCAGAACGTTCGATACGTCCTGTTTTTTTTCGTCGTGGGTGGACACGTCTTGTTGATGGTTGGCGAGAGAGCGTGCTACTGCTTGCGTTGTTCACACGGTGGCGGTGAGAGTTGACTCGAAAAAAGCACGCCACAAAACCCAAGGTGGAGTGAGTTCGTTCGTGACAAGGGTACGCCACTACATCCAAAAAGGCTTGGAACGAATTACACGACGGCAATACTGCTGTGGTGGTGCTAATGTGCTTGGGCGGGGGTGTCATCGGGTGTTCTCGGCCGGTGTGCACCCCGGTGTTTTCGGCGGTCGCCCCTACTTCGTTCCGAAGATATTGTCTCGTGTGCGGCCGGCCCTGCTATGTTGTGCGGGGCGTGTCGTCTGACGCCACTATTAGAGGACTGGCTGTTCGTGGCGTGCAACACAATGAGAATGAGTGCACTTTGGCGATGACGGCAGGACACTGTTTAAGAGGTCGAGCGTCGCTACGGTGTATGGTGTGGTGCATCCACGGGGACCCTTTGGCATGGGGGGATGTCCAAGTCGTCCGCTCAGCACCTCCGGAGCGCTACACTATTGAAAAGAGGCAACTGGCAGCGGCTGGATTTAGGGTGCCACATGTAGGCCAATAGACAGACCAACACCTCGACGGAGAAAACAACCGCCCGACATCCACAGTCAGCGACACCCACCACCTACATATGCTGCGGAACCTTGGCGAAGAAAACTACGTGCAGGGTACTACCGTATGTGGTGATGTGGCTCTCCCCGTTGTTCGCAGCGTCCTGCTCCGGCTATGGCGGTATAGTCCGCTGGGTGTCTTGCTTTGGAGGGGTGGTGCACCAGCGATGGTTGAAGAAAGAATCCGTGACGTGAAGGTCGCGTTAAAAGTTGGAACAAGGTCTACCGCCACCACCGTCACCACAACCAACGTTTTGTTGTTTCTCCGTCCACTAGAATAGAATACCAGCGTGCCATACTCCAAACACGCATCAAGTTCATCTCGTGTGACCACGCTGTCTCACTACTTCCAAAACGTTTGTTTCTCCGCTCAATGGGCGCCCGCCCCAGTCTTGACACCACCATCACGTCTACAATCCCACCGCCACCGCTGCACACGTGCGTTCACCTCTTCTGTGATGGTAAGCACTACCGCGGTCTTGGCAGGCCCCAAGCTAAACTGGAACGCCACGTTGTCCTCCATCGCCCCCCCCCACCCCTCTGCCTCCCCTCCCTCCCCGCCCTTGCGCGTGTGAGCGACCGATCGACGAGCGCGGACGTGCGTGATGAAGATGTGATGGGGGTCGAGGCAACGTTGGAGAGATTTTTCGCGATCACGCAACAAGACAGACACAGACGAGAGAGGACGCGACAGAGTGCGAGGCCGCGGAACCAGACAGAGAGATAAAAGTAAGGTTGGGGAAGAGACAGCAAAGTGCTCCAACAAGTCAAAGGGCATGGAGAAGAAAGCCGTCGTACAAACAGGGAGAGGTGCAAACGACATGGTCGAACGCAATGGTTGACGGGAATTTCCCTGTGAGAACTTCCACAAGGATACAAGGATACAACCCTCCACAGCAGTTGCAGTATATAGCCCAAGGAACCGCCGATGGGTGGATGGGGAAGGAGGAGGAGAGAAACGCCCCGATGAAAGAATGCCTCCCTTCGAAACTACTGGTGCCTGCTGCTGTACAACTTTGTTCCACCGCGCTCCAAACCTAGGATACAGCCCTATCCCTAGCCCCAACCCAACCGACCCGAGCCTCTACCATTGTAAAGTAAGCCTAAGCCGCGGCAAGCCTCGGCGCTAGGTTGCTGTAAGGCGAATAGCCAGGTTGCCGTGCATGGGCTGCACCTAGCCAAGGAATGTTCCGATAAATGACATTTCCGACATGGAGACCACCCTTTCGACCAAGTCGTTAGCACTACTTGTACTTGCACTGTACTGCAAACAAGATGGCCTGTCGTCGTGGTTTGCATCCCCGCCGCACAGGGTGAGAGCATCGCACCCATAACAACAGTTGCAACAGCAGCAGCGGCAAGACGAACAAACACCAGCAATACACCATCAACTACCCCGCTTCGCCGACTCCAGCATACCGCCCACAACAACAACAAGGACGACGACATGGCAACCCTTACCGCAGCTGCAGCCTGCGTCTCATCGTCGCCGCTCTTGTCCAACGCTGGGGCCGAGGGTCCTTCCAAACCGGTCGTGGCCGCCCTGACAATAAAAACAAAACAGAACACGTCGGTACATCTCAATTGCGGAGGGAGAAGGGTCGTTTTCTCATCTTTCAACCAATACCATCGTTGAGCTGGCCAGCGCACTCGTGCACTGCGCGAGTTCAGATGGCCCCTGTTGCGCAGATGTATGGCGTGCGACGGCCCATATGCATACACTGTTCACATCTGTGTCTATTTTATCAAGACAAGTTAAGCAGCAAGACAAGCTGTGTCACCTAGTACGACATTGGCCAGAACCAGAACCAAGAAAAAAAGCGACTGCAGGATGAGCACCGAAACATACTTGGAACGAATCGAGGTGCCAAGGCGCGTGCGTAGACGGCAAGAGCAAGTACCAGCAGCAGGATCAGGGGGCTCCGGGGAACGAGAATACCTTCACCGCCACCCCACCCCGGATAACAACCAAGTTCTTCCGTTCCGGCGACAAAACCCAAATACACAAGGGGCAGGATTGCTGTCAACAATGTTTCCGCGCTTGTTAGGGAAGTGATGCCCCTCCCACCCTCTCTCCCTCGTACGCACCACTTTCGCAGATCCAACAGCTCCAGCCACGGAATCACTTCAAAACCGCCCGTGTTATACCAGTTCCCCACGTCCTCGAACGATATCTCCGCCTCCGTTGCGGCATCGAGGGTGTCTGTGTGTCGTGTCGTGGTTTATTCGAATCAGAGCGGGTCGGCCAGGGGAGGACAATAAAGAGGGGCGCCCGACAGAAAAACAACAACAGGAGAACAGAACACCACTCGCTTTCAAGAAAAACGTACTTCTCGAACAGGACCCCCCTACCCCATCGTGTGCGTCATGTGTGCATCCTTTTCCGTATGGATGTTGCTTTGAGAGGACAATCCCTTCCGCATCCCAACAAACACAAAACCTATTCAAGCATCGCCCTTAACATGAACTCGAAACAGTTGTAATAGTTGCTGTGTAGCTCACCCAGTAAGCTTGTCACAGCCGTCTCTGAGGCTGTCGAGATGACGCTGCGGAGCATCTCCGGCGCCATCTCCATCCCCTCCTCCGTGCACGCGCACAGTACCGTCGCGAAGGACCCGAGGAAGTTTCCCAGAAGCTTCGGCGTGAGGCAGCCGCCCTCGTCCGTGTGGACCGCGAAAAGGTGGAAGGCGAACTATCGCAGCATCGAATCGAACGGACCAGCCAAGTTTGGGTCACAGCAGCAGGAGTAGGCGCAGCGTCAACACAGGCAGCCAGCCGGCCGCAGCAGCAACAGGATCGGCATGAGTCGTAACAAAAGGGGCACAGGAAGCACCGTGACAAAGAGGCGCAAACCACGGGCTCAAGTGGTTCGGGCAGAACTACGAGCGGCCGCTCACACGAGCAGGACCAAAACACACACACAACAACAATAACAATACGCAATAATGGCGACCAACAATGGTCAACAGCGACATTGGACACAACACGCATACATGCGACATGTTACCCGGCGTAAAACCGTACCGCGACTTCTGCGGCCCTCTTGCGCCGACACTCAGAAAAAACCAAACAAAAACGATCAACCACACCCAAGGCGTCGTCGTTACTCACCGCGAGCTTGGAGCTCTTGTTGCCCGCGCAAAGCAGGCTGAGGCCACCCACGATCTCCGCGACGCAGACCCCCTTCCCCGGGGCCTCTTCGAACGCGTAGAACACCGCCGACAGCACCTGCAGACCACAAGGCAGGAGGAGGACATGTCCAATACATGTAAGACAATGAAATGACACCACAGAGGGGAAGATCGGCCTTAAAAAAAAAATGCAGCAGTATGTGGCGGTTTCTCGCGATCTTAAAAAAACGGGGGCGTGTTGGTGGGGACCCTCCGGCGAAACACAGCAACAAAAATAGACTCGAAGGGCCCACCCAGAGAGCTAAAGCAACGAAGCCGGCAAGGTGGGATTTGTCGGGGATAGCTTCCGCACCACACAACAACGGTGTCTACACGCCCACAAATCCCGCTCTACTCTAGCGGAAAGTCTCTCTCCCTCTCTCTCTCTCTCTCTCTTGCAAAATGTCACTTGCGGAGGAAACACAACATGCCCTGTCTACAGGCCTACAAAGCAGGATCTATTCTTGCCAAAAGTATCCCTCTTGCTCTCTCTCTCTCTCTCTGCCCCTTGCCTGGCTAAGGCGTTGCTTGTCCTCTTCCGGGATCCATTTGGCAGGCACCAGCTCTCGGATGGAAGCATCGAAATCCCCCTTGGTCATCCACACGGACCGGGGAGAAGACTCTGGGCCTGCGGAACAAACGGACAACGCCAACAACAACGAACGCACCGACACCACCGTCCGCGCATCCACAGCCAGGAGCACACATAAAAGACCGTGCGCGTCGAGAAGATGTGTCAGTTATCGCTGAAAAAAGTTTGGTGGCGCTCAGGTATAATACTGCTGCCTCCCCCACCCCACGTACCGAAACTCGCACGTCGTTACCTTCAGGCCTGATTGCCCCCACACGGCAAACTTGAGGTTGAGCCAACAAAAAGGGGCGATTCTATCTCGTTATCCTTTGTGGCAAGGGCGCTTCTCCGCCTTTGGCCACGGAGTTGGTTCGGCGGATCTTTCCTCACGACAACTCCAGCGAAGCACACAACACGCGAGAACAAAAGGCTGGGCAGCCAGCCCTGTCTTCGAGGTCATCACGGGTCATATTTCACTACAACACCGACAGCGAGAACGTCAACCCCACAACGAGCGCACAGGCCAGCGATAACTCTCTCATCGTCCCCATCCTAAGTTTTCGATCCACCCCCTGTCTCCAAATCTGGACCCCCCCCCCCCCCACCCCCATC
>FN649727.1:6421685-6431928 GCA_000310025.1 Ectocarpus siliculosus | reverse complement strand
TACACGCCCCCCCCCCCCCCCCCCCCTCCCTTGCTTCTCACCAGCACCGCAGTTCTCCATGAAGATCTCGAGAAGCAACTCGGGGTCCCGTCGGCACAGCCTCGTCTTGCTCGCCGTGTCGAGCACCCTCTCCGCGTCGGCCATGGTGACCACCATGCTGCTCCCGTCATGCCCGAATCGGAAGAGAAACACAACCGCCTGCATGCAGCAGCAGCAGCAGCAGCAGCAGTAATTGTTAAAAGCGATGGTTTTGTGGTTTGGGTTTGCAGCGGCGCACAGCAGAGCCGGGTGTTCCCGGGATTGTCAACCACAGACCGGCATTTACCGAGCCCCTGCAAGACCGAGCATCTCATGACATGTTCGCTTCTGTTTGGCCGGATTGGCTAGACATTACGTTGGCACGTATGTGCAGTACACAAAAGGGTAGCCGCAACCAATGCAGTTCCTTCCTTCAGTTCACAGACCATAAATGTAACGGCCAGTTCACTGTCTGAACACAGACCGGGAACGGTTTTTCGAGGTGAAGACCACAACATGGTAACATTTTCCGCGCATCAGCGAAGCAATTCTCAAGCGTTAACCGCCGCTACAAGCACAGCAGTGTTACACCAACCCCCTCCCCAGGGCCGTTGCCTGTTGCCTGCACCAGGGCAAGCTGAAAACGAAATGAATCCCGCTAGACTCTTGGCCAAGACGCACAAGGGAGAGCACAAGCTATGTAGCTCATGACGTCGAAGGTACATCTGTACTCCGAGTTGTAGGTGGCGGGACGGCCACTCAGATAGAACAGGAGGGGCTCCCGCCAGCCTTAAAAAGGCGGTGCGAAGTGTTCGGCACAAAAATGATCCGTCGCGAAACACGACCACTGCCGACTACGTACAGGCCGACGCGCGCGCAGCAGGCCGGCAGGAAGCCAAGCAGACCCTCAAGACCGGGGGGACCAGGAGCTCGGTGTGAGGACAAGCACCCACAGTTATGGATAGCATGCAACAAGAACACCGCATGCAACAAGAACACCGTCGCAGACCACCTACTGTAACAGACTCCGACACACAGCCGTAGTGTCGGCAGGGGCAAGTTTTTTTTTTTTGCATGTGGGGTGCAGAAGAGCTGGTGCAAAAGTCACAGGAACGGGTTGGGTGTGTGTGTTTGTGGCGGTTTTCTCCAGTTTGCCCTTGGTTTCAACGCCGACAAAATTGCGGTGTGATTCCCCTTCTCCCTACAAGTATAATCAAGCTCAAAAAAGCGCGGCAGCGTTTTTGCTCTCTTTTGGTCGGTGTGCCCGCGTTTGCACCATCGTCTTTATTTTCCAAAGTAAAAATTGCTATCAATCAGTTTGTTCCTGCGCATGCATACGTACGCCTACAGCACCACTACACAACACTACAATGCCTTTATGTAGCACTGCCGTATGTAGTTGTATGCACAGGAATACCATCAACTTTATGGAGACCTTGAACAACGGCAGACCTTAAAAAACGCGGAGCTTGGCGCCAACACCCGTTCACGGTCCACGGTTGATAGTAAAATATACTAGAACACCGAAAGACCGGCGTTGCAATGTGTAAACACTACTCGTTCTATCGCCTTCGGAAGGAAAGCACATGGCACAGCTGCTGCTGAAGCACCGAAGCGCTGATGATGCCGCAGCCGCACATGTGGAGGCGGATATCACACCTTGCCGTGTGGTGATGCCACTGCGACCACGCGCCCCGCCGCTTGCGCAGAGATGGGATTATTCATGCACCTTTGTGTGTTGTTTTGTTCGTTGAGGCGCGGGCGGATGCACGCGTGCATGCGTTCGATGGATCGATCTGGCAAGAGGGATCCCAACCACAACTCTGGAACGATGCAGAGCATCGCGGCTGTGTTGCTCTGGACCGTACACAAACGCCATGGGGATGACATTGCTGCTGTCATAGGTGCTAACGTGCTGGAAGGGTCCCCGGGAGACGGAGACGGATGGGTCATACAGCAGCAGTTGGTCCGGAACGAACGGGCAGTCACTCTCGTGCCAGAGCACAGGTCCCCCGCGCGCTTGTATGCATGGAGTTGAACGTGTGCACGTACGTTGGAATTCTTACCCTCGCCAAGGTGCAGAAAGAAGGCGTGCTGTCGATACTTCGATGGCTGTCCTGCTGCCTTGCCCCCCTCGCAACAACACGAAGGCGAGGAACAAAATCCCTGCGCTCGTGGGAATGAGAAAACATTTTTTTTGACTTTTTTCAGAACTTGGAACTTTCCTTTTATGGGCCACAGAGAATAATAGGTGGATGTTCGGCCTCTTTGCATCGTACGGCTGCGGCGGTGGCGGCGGTGCGTCGCGCACGCTGCTGCCTGCCGCCCGCCCGCCCGAAGCAACACGGGGGGCGAGGCATGCAGTAACAAGTCAGACCGTTCCACCACCATATCCAACCGTACTTTTGGTCGCTTGGGTGCAGCAACAAGGCTGACGGCGGGAAGCAAATAACGGACAAGAACTGGTGTCTCAAATTTGTCTAGACCCGCCTTGGCGATAATAAATCCCCCATGTCCTCAAGCAGCCAGCGCAACCTAGTGCAACCGTTACACCAACCTTGCTAGACGTCTCGCCGGGAGAGGGAAGCAAGGGCGGTCTGCGCGACATTTCTAGGAGGAGTCCTTTTCACGGGGAGCCGTTGACAGTTTGCTGCTGCTCTGGTCATCCGTCGTCCCAAATTTTAGCTATTTTTTTGGGTGATTTTTTGCGCTCCCCAGAAGAATCAACGTACCACCACCGCCGTTAGGTGTTGTTGAGAACGGCCAGAGGAAAGTAAGTGTGTCCGAGTTTGGCGTCAGCCCTGTGCGATGCTCTTGTGAAACCAAGCGTCTTCTCGAAGACCAACGGATTTGGAGGTGAGCCCCTTCATGACGCGACGCCGACAGAAGGGACCAAGGTATTATGACTTACGACATTATATGTAGGTGTCCCTCCTCTCAACGCTTACCTCGTCCGGCGGTCGTGTTGCCGCCATTGTTGACTCTCCGGAACCAAGAGGTAGGCCGTCTACTTGGTTCTTCCTTTGCCCCTTTCTTTCGCCCCCGTCTCCGCCTCCAAGGTTTGTGACGACTCCTGCCTCTGGCAACTTTTCCTTCCCCGCCTGCTGCTCCCTACCGTCCCTAGCAAGCTGTCTGGGTCTCCTCTCCTCTCTGTTTCTATTTCATTCCAAAAGAAAAGAAAAAAAAGGGGTGCTCCGCGTCTGAATACTCAAATATTTTGACCCCCCCCCCAACACCTGATTGCGGTGGGGTCGTGTGAGGTGGAGCCTCTCGCACAACTCGGCTATGGGTATGACCGGTCACGAGGTTAGAATGCACGGCGATGGGGACGGGATCGGCAGCATTGCGCCGGCTACGCAACCGCCATTTGTCATCGCGGCGACGCAAGCCAAGATCGAGGCCGTAGAGAAGGACATCAAGGCGGTGGAGGCGAAGATCGAGGCTGTCGGCTGCTCTCTCTGGAGGACCTGCGTATCTCGGCATCACTGACCGCAAGTTCCTCTCGAAGCAGCTGGAGCATCCCCGGGAGAGCAAGAAGCAGCTCCGGGACGAAAAGCTCCTGCTGTTGAAGCCAGCCGCCGCCGCGGTTTCACTTTCAGGTACGTGCACGTGTTGCCGTCTTGCTTGGAAATAGTAGCAACCCTCAGATCAAACAATAGGGGAATGAGCAGCAGGAGCTCGAGCTGGCGCTGCGTGTGAGGTCGTTCATCTTCATCCTTGACTTGTTTTTTCCTGGCGGACATCTTACGTACAGCAGTAGTTCAAGGGTTTCGACGGCTGACGCCGCCACACTTTCGACTTTCGACGGCTGCCGCCACATACAGTACCAGTCTGATTCTGTTGTACAGAATGCGCACGCAAGTAAGTCCAGCGCCCACCCCTGCCCTCGTGTGGGTGTGTAATTGTTTTTTCCTCGTGTGGTTGTGTAATTGTTTTTTTTTTTGGTGTGTAGGTGGGTGTCTGTGTTCTAAGCGGTCCCCCCTTAGAAGTGGCCTTGAGTGGCCACGCGCGCGTCATGGTTCTCATACGTGAGCGGCCGTGATGGTACTCCCCACCACCTCGATCGGGAGAAGCACGACGTGGACGGCAGAAACGATGCATTACAAGAACACAGGTATATTCTATCCTTCAACGCCCCATAAATAGAGATGGATTCGTTGGGTCATGTTGATGAAAAAAAAAAAAGGACACTGCGAAGAAAATCAGCAAGATAGGCTGGCGGTTCGGTCGAAAAATAGGAAATTGACGCAACCCATATCTTACGCTTCTTGCTTGCGGGCGCGTCCTGAAATTCAACGGCGTCCCGCGTCTCTCATGGGGAGCATTGTTATTTGTCTCGCACTTTAAGGGTCGCAACAACGAGCTTATTTTTCGAAAAGTTCACGCCGCCGAGTGCACGGTTGGCGATGAGAAAAGAACCTGCCTGTAGCTGCGAGAACCTTCTCGAGGGTTAAGCAAAAGCAACGAAGCCAATCGATACTTCACTCTCGGTGTAGGGGTCAGAAACCTCAATCCCCCTGTACGTCAAGGATCCGCAGTCAGCAAACACGAACAAAGAAACTTCGCCGTCAAAAGCCCCCGCCCTCTGTGGGCACTAGCTGAGCTAGTCAGACAGCCCTACAAGCCCGCATGCTCTATTCCAGACGAAACAAACCACGGCATGTATAACCTGATGCTCATAGTGACTGCTGTGGGTGAAGATGTCACACCCCGGATCGCTCTGTGGGCGTCGAATCGGAGGTGCCTCTCGACACATTCTGGTGCGCTTGGCCAGTCCAGCAACAGCAGACGGTAGCAGCCCGATTGATTCCCCTGCACTGAATTAGCTGCTGTGATGGGGGGGGGAACTGTAGCGGAGGTCTTGTAGTTTGGTCGGATCAAGTGTGGTTAGTGATCATTCTCTGTGGGCGACGAAATGGGTGATTCGGTGAGCAGTCCAATTCTCCGTGTCACGGCTCGAAAGCATACTGTACTGAAGCCAAGTAGTATTCGGGGGCTCATCGCGGGGGGTTCGACACCTTCTGCGGGCGCCCCAATGCGGCAATTATATTAGATAAAATCGAGACTGTTTTTTACAGGCCAAATCGGCGAGGCCCCGATTAATTCCCCTCCACACATTTCCGTGGTAGCAGCCAGCCGTCTGTTTGGTCGCACGCTAGACCTGCACACTCCCCAAGTCCCGTTCGTGATCACTCCCTGAAGGCTGAGTAATCCGCTTCTCCGTATCGCGGCTCGACCGGCACACTCAAGCCAAGTAGTATCGGGGGCTAATCGCGGGGAGGTCGACCCCTTCTGTGGGCGCCCCACCGGTGTACGAAAAAGAACATCGAGACAAATAACACTGGGAGGCTGGGTATTAGTTTCCTGATATCCTTCCAAAGATCACCATCTCGGCAAAGTACCACTGAGGAAGAGGTAAGCCGTCGCAAACGGACAAAACAGAGCCAAAAACGACAAACACAACAATGAAAGAGAGATTGCGCGAAGATCCGCACCGCGATCAGCGAATCTGTACCACTGCTCCGAGTCACAAGCCAGTGTGTACAGAGTGCACCGAGCGAGGCGCCTTCCATGTGGGGTCCTCGGCACTTTGTCGGTTCCTTGCATCTGGGACATGATGCGAGAGGGCTCGCCCTCGCCCAGCTCCCGCTGCTGTCACTTCCGTCCTTATATCTGTCCTGGAAGTGTGCCTCTTAATCGGGCACTTTTGATAAGACTACATCTTGTGGCCGTTGCCTGTGAGGAGCGCCTGTAGCCACAAGTGGTGGAGGATCACTCCTACCCCACTGTATCTCGAGGGCAAACTTCGCTTCCCGTTCTGGCGTCGCACGATACACCCTTGACGTAACCTTTCACTCTCGAGAGACACTTGTCCCTCCTCGCGACCTTGTTGCGACAAGAAGAGAACGAACCCCACGTCAACGACGGCCAACAGCGCTATCGTTAAGAAATCAACCGGAAGTTTGGAGATCATATAGCTCGCCCCTAGCAAGCAAACAGCGCAAGCCGCTTGGAGGGCCTACTGATATCGTGTGTAGCGTCCGTCCCACTTCCTGTAGCCGTGGGCACGCTTTCGACGGTGTGGTCCACACGAGCCATGGTTTGGCCGGATTCGGTGAAATCTGGTTACATTTGGAATCGACGCCCCGGAGCCTCACGCCGTGGCCTTTGCACCAGTACAAGAAAATGACGCGCCACGAATCGAGGCCTACTGTTTTGGGAGCGAACAAAATGCTCACAGCGGATGCTGCGCACCAAACGTTTCAAACGCACTCTTGGTGCTTAGTGCTGATCCAACTCAAGCATCACGTGAAGCTGGCATGTGCCTGACCCCCCCCCCCCCCCCCCTGGATCCCAAGTATGCATACAGCTATGCGACCCCGCATACCGTCCACTTCAACCAACCGGGTCCTAATCTGTTCGATGAAGTAAGACGGGTCTTGTCAGCTGAGTCGATGTGCACCGTTCGACAGAGCACACAGCAGACTCTCACATCAATCAAAACTTCAGATCCGTAGATGTGGCCAGCCAGGTGGACTACAATAGAGACTCGATCCCAACATTTTGAAAATGTTGATGCTGTGAAAGTTAGTCGGCGGCGCAGAGGCAGGACGCGACAAATCGATGCGCACACGCAGGCGCGCCGGCACAGGTGCATGTTGTGCAAGCGAAGAAATTCGCGGTACGTTCGAGTACAGATTGCAGTCATATGGTGGGGCAAGCGGCACAGTTTATAGAAACGACACGAAGGCACATCAGGTCAGGGAGTTCTCAACAACATGCAGATCACGAGCAGCAGCTACCTACAGCAACAGCCCGATCCCTCTCCTAGAGTAGCTGTCCACTTTATGTCTGAAGTTGTATCTGCTGCGTTCCGTAGGCATCCTGAGGAATTTGGTTTCTCCACCTTCGATATGAAACACGCGGAGTGCGTTGGGTGTTGTTAGCCGAGTGTTGATGGCCCGAGGCAAACGAAGCGTCACGGATCGATGAAGCACACAGCGAAAAAAAACAGAGCAAAACAAACAAAAACTAAACACCACCCAAACAGGCTAGTGGTTCCGTACGATGGAGGAGACCGGGAGGGCTGAAATAGAGACCCGAGAGCGGGCCCACTCTCGACCAATCCCCCAAACACGAACGGAGTACAGTTGGGCCCCGCCGTTAAGAATCTTTTGTGAAGAAAAAAACCCTGAACTTTTCATAAAAATTAAGAAGTGACCAAGAAACACAACTCAAAACGGATGCAAAGATAAGAAACATTCGAATAAGAAAAGACACGCCCACAGAGGCATGAAAGAAACTAGGGGACTGGAGCTCATTGTGCCTCGTAAGAAACACAATCGCACTCTGACCTACACACGCCCCCGGCCAACTGTATTTTGTGTTGACTTGGGGTGGGTGTTGGTATTGAGCGTGAACTTGCGGCGACCCCTGCTGGGCGTAGACCCGCTTCGCGTGGTCAGCTGTCAGCTTTGCTTCGTCCGGATTGCCTCGTGATGGCCGAGCAGCTTTCCAGCGCCGCGCTCGAAGGCTTGGAGAAGTTGTGGGATGTCAAGGACCAAAAAGAGCTGACAGCGGGTCAAGGCCAGGTCGTCGAGCAGCATCTCGTCAGCAATAGAGCCAAGCAATACGAAACGGCCATTTAAAAAAAACCACGAGGATCCGACAGCCAAAATAGCAATAAACTCAGCATAAGAAATTTACTCCTTGATGCTGGTGTTAGCTCCAGAAATAAGGCTTTAGAGCCTCGACCCGAAATTGACGTTTGCAAGGGTATGTTCTGTAGGGTCTGTAACGTTCTTTAGGGTATCCGAAGTTGTCACAGAACTCACAGAACTATGGGGTAGGTATTGGAAGTGTCACAGGACTCCACAGATATAATCGGGTTTGTGAGAAGGTCGTACAGAACCCACAGAACATTTCGGGTAGGTTCACAAATCTCTACAGACGTTTTCTGTACTGTACTGTCGTGTCACAGAACTCGCAGAAGTTTTCTGTAGGGTATTGAAAGTGCAACATATCTCACAGAAATATCCGGTATTGTAACGCAAGTGCCACAGAACTCAACAGAAAAAATCGGGTTTGTGCCAAGGTCGTACAGAACTCACAGAACCTCGCGGGTAGGTTATCAAATTCTCACAGAAGTTTTCTGTAAGGTATTGGAGCGTCGCCGAAGTCACATTTTCTGTAGGGTATTGTAGCATCACAGACGTCACAGAAGTGTCCGTAGGGTTTTCAAGTGTGACAGAACTCACAGACGCTTTCTGTAGGGTATTGCAAGTGTGACATAACTCGTCTGTAACGTTCTGTAGGGTATTGCAAGTGTCACAGAACAGAAAATAGGGGGTATTTAAGCATGTTGCTCAAATGAGAGAATACCCCAGGTATATACCACCCCCCCCGGGTGTGACATGGACAAGTTTGGTAAATTAGACAACAGCGAAAAAACGATCGCGATAATTGGGGATAGATGGTGGGCACAAGAGGCCCTAGAGGACGGGGATAAGATGTGCAAAAAATTTTTATGGAGTTTGGGGCAGAAAAGTAAAGGGCTCCCAAAAGTTGGGGGGGTTTTTAGTAGGGGTAGGAACAGGGGTCCGTTTTGAAAGGGGGGGGGGGTCAATGGTCAAATGATTTCGGCCAAGCAAAGAATGGGTACCCCCCCCCCCCCCCCCGGTCTCTCTGCATCCGGTTGTTCGCCCTGGTAACTCCACAAGGATGTGCTTGACGCGCCGAGAAGAGAGCGCCGGAAAAGGTGTGTCTTGGGCAATGAGCAACCCCCTGAGATCCCGCCAAGTTGTGGCAGATGAGAAAAAGCTGAAGGGCAAAAACTTTTCCACGACCATCTTCACAGCCAGGAGCTGACGGACTCTGCCAAAGGGAACGAAATAGAAACAGAAATACAATACAATGTACCGTATCGGCACAGCATTGCAAAGGGGAGAACGGGACAAGCGTGAGATACCAACATCAGTCAGTTGGTTACGTGGTTCGCGCAGGTAAGGTTTCCTCACGGAGTACTACTGCAGTACAGCAGTCACACATGCCTACATGTACACACACAACAAGCAGAGAAACCTGACGCACACACCTGTCCATCCCAACACCCGAGTTCTTGCTCGCCGCGAAGTTTGCCGCGATGCTCTGCTTCGCTGCCTTTCTCTTCCCGTCCTTCACAACGCCACCCACCCCCTGCACTCCGTGCCCATTCTTGAGGTGCGAGTTGACGTTGCTGCGGTCGCCGCCTTTGCAGGGGATCATCTTGTTCTTGCGGCGGCACAAGGAGTCGGCCATGCAGAAAAACTGGTGCTTGTCGCTGCTCGACGCCTCGATGTACACTCGTAGCGAATGCATGTACGACTTCTCGCGGGACCCTTTCCTCACAAAGCCTGCTGGCACCGTGAAGTCATCGACTGCCTTCACCACAGCCGCGTCCACGGCATGCGGCTCCCCGTTCTTGTTGTAGACGGCTGCGGGTGCGATTACGGGCACGCCTGCATCACCGCCTCCCGCGTCAACTATCTCTACCGCTCCCTCGCGTTCTGGTGTTGCTGCTGCTGCTGCTGCTGCTGCTGCATCTGCCCGCGTTTTGACTCCTCCCGCAGCGATCGATGATCCGCTCGGAGGGTCCCCGGTGATGGTAGAGTTAGAGAGCTCATGTCCCTCTCCTCCACAGCCATACAGATGCGTCGTGGTTGTTCACAATGATGTGTATGTGTGTGGTGGATGTGTGTGGTGCATGCTCACCATGATGACTTGTGTGCGAGAACCCACGTGATTTGTACTTGTTCTTTTTCTGCAAATTGACAAGGTGCGCTTCAAGTTTGGTTGGTGGGCCTGACTCAGAACATAGAGCGTACAGACGTAGCCCGGTAGGTAGGGTATGGTTGTGCGAAGGTCGTACAGATCTCACAGGACGTAGCGGGTAGGTTAACAACTGTGTACAGAGGTTTTCTGTAGGGTATTGGAGCGTCACAGAACTCATAGGCGTTTTCTGTAGGGTATTGGAAGTGCCACAGATCTCACAGAAGTATCCAGTAGGGTAGCGGAAGTACCACAGAACTCGTCTGTAACGTTCTGTAGGGTAAATACCCGGAAAAATACCGCCGGTACCTTCTGTGGGTACCCTACAGAACACACCCGAACGTTTGTTATTCGCGGGCCACAACTGTACCGTAAACTACGCAGTCCGCCCCCCCCTGAAGTGTCCTCCCCCCCCCCC
>FN649727.1:6397762-6418289 GCA_000310025.1 Ectocarpus siliculosus | reverse complement strand
GGTGTCGGTGTCGGTGCTGGTGCTGGTGCCGGTGCCGGTGCCGGTGCTGCTGCTGCTGCCGCTGCCCGCGCCCCCGTAGCGGGAGAAGACCGCCCGTCGCCCCCTTCAGCTGGTGTGCGGGGGCTGGATGGTGAGCCCCCTGATGAGCTGGGGCCACACGTTAATGCTCCAGCCGAAGCACCCCCTGCAGCTGACCTCTCCTCACGCAGGGCCCGAAGTATTGACCTAAGCTTAGCCCAGGCGTTCGCCTCGTTTCTGCGACAGGTTTATTGGTCACGCGGGTGCGGAGACCATGGCGGCGCATATGAGAGAGAGTGAAAAATGCTGTTGCTGTTGCTAAAACACAGTTAGTTGTTGCGGTTGTTATTTGCTGTTGTTGTTGTCAACATCGATTCTGTAGGGCTAGAAGGAGGCTGAGGAGATAAACACCATACTTTCCGTATTATAGCACGGGGATTTGGAGAGGGGAGGCTTTTCATGGCGGGGGGCGGTCTTGGAGGATATTGCGATACTTTGGAATCTAGTCTGTGGCCAGTATTCTGTAACTTCTCGAACCAAATGAGAATGCGGCCCTATTTCAATATGTCATGGTTTTCTTTTGGGTCAAGAGACAATCATGTGGTGGATACCGAAGCGAATGTAATTTGTATTGATCAACTTCTCTTTCCGCCTTCCTTGCACGAACTCAAAACCATTGTCACTACCACCACCACCATCATAATTAATTCACGCTCACGCATCATCGGAGTGCCCGATGAGCTCCCTCGTGGCAATGTTCCTGAACTCCCAGTGGTGAACAGTTGTGTTCTGGCGGTTGTTTCCGTCGAACACGACTTTCCACTGGATGTCAGCCTCTCCAGGCGGGGCAGCCAACGCTTGTGCGGAGCTGGGGGAGGTCCTGAAGGGGAGGGAGGGGCGCCAATGCAGTTGTAGCGAAGACAAGCGGACAAACAAGATCGAAGAAGAGAGACAAGGGCCGGAACAAGCCGAATCCGTGCAAAATACGAGGGTCAGCAACTTAAATGTGTTGCTGAGCGAGGAAAAAACGAGTAGGGCGTGAGACGTGGGACGGACGCGAACGTTACCTGTCACTATACACAGCGCCGGCCAGCCTGTTTCCCTTTTTGTCTAAGGACTGCCGGCACGCTGTTGTTGTTTGCGCGTTTGCTGTTGTATAGTGAACAACAACCTCAACTGTTGAGAGAAAGAGGTGTCTCTACCATCTAAAATGTGAAGTGCTATTATTCTTATGAAGTATTTGAAACTGTACTCACTCATGCTGTGGCACAGTTTACATGAAGAAAGAGTTGGTGACAGAATATCGTAGTTTCTGATAGGAAAGTCAAACTAATATCAATAGTCTAATACTGATATTTTTCGTTCGACCGTCACGCGGCTAGGATCCAGAGTTGCCTTTTCGGGGGCACGTATGCCCGCGGCACAAGTCGAACGCTCGAGCACTGCGCTAGCGGAATACGCATCTAGAGCAACAAGCAAGCAGCATCCCTCCCTTAATTGGGTTATCGCGCGGCGGGTAATAGCAAATATACGTGTGCACAGAAGACAGGTCAGGTATTTCTACATACGGGATATCTACATCACACCCGTAATGAAAAGCAGCTTCTGTTCCCATGGCTGTACTGTACACACTTTTGCCATCAGTTTCCGAGCGGAAGGCAGGAGGATGGTTTCGTGTCTTTTGCTTGTTGTTCGTTATGCGTTAGGGGAGAGAAACTCATGTCGACCGCGATACGTCGGGGTATATATGTACGTGCGTCCTAATCGCCTCCTTTCGGAGCTTGCCGTTGTTTCGTTCTTTGAAGCTCTCCCCCTACCGTTTTCCAAACTACGAAGGTATGCTTTTGAGCGCAACCGGAAGCTTTTACTCCTTAGGTTCAGTGCTCTACTTGCACAATCTGTCAAGACATGCAACATCTACCTATTCGACATCGACTTGGACGACCCGGGGCAGCCGGTGAGCCCATACGTGTGATGTTTGTCACGGAGTAATTAACGCCTCTCTCCGTGACTCCAGTGATGCTCGATGCAAGCGAAGACACGGTGTAGGGCAGATCGGGCCACTCGTGTGGCGTAGTCACGGCGATCGATCGATGGAAGAACCTCTCCGCGACCGGGGGCGAATTTCAGGTAACCCGGTACGCGGGCACAACACGTCACGAGCTAACAGCAACAATGATCGATGTCCTTGTGGACGACCCGGGGCATGGTTTAGGGCAGATCGGGCCACTCGTGTGGCGTAGTCACGGCGATCGATCGATGGAAGAACCTCTCCGTGACCGGGGGCGAATTTCAGGCAACCCGATACGCGGGCACAAAACGTCACGAGCTAACAGCAACAATGATCGATGTCCTTGTGGACGACCCGGGGCACGGTTTAGGGCAGATCGGGCCACTCGTGTGGCGTAGTCACGGCGATCGATCGATGGAAGAACCTCTCCGTGACCAGGGGCGAATTTCAAGCACCTCGGTACGCGGGTACAGCACGCCATGAGCTAACAGCAACAATGATCGATGTCGATGTCCTTGTGGACGACCCGGGGTACGCAGTCTAGGGTATAGATCAAAACATTTACATGTACTTGTGATTTGATATGGGCGAACGATGGAGAATTGTCTGGCCACTTCGAGCAAGGCTTACACAAACAGAAGATAAGCATTTCTACAGAGTGCACAGAATACGATTTCAGATGCTGTAGTCGGTCGAATCGCTGTTATTTTGTGTGGAGTTTTCTCCCCATCAATAATCTTTCCGACGCAATGTAGATTGTATATGTCATCATTCACAACACTATCTAGGTATACAGGCCGTTTGTGTTCACTCGCCGTTTCGCCCGTCTCCGTGCCGTTCGTGCTGCCGCCGGCGCTGCCGATGCTGGTGGTGCTGGTGCTGGTGCTGATGCTGCTGATGCTGCTGATGCTGCCGATGCTGTTGTTGCCGTTGCTGGTGCTTCTGCCGCCGCCGAAGCTAACGCTGCGGCTGCGGCTGCCCCCCGCGTAATCATCGTAGAGCTAGACTTGCTCCATTGGGGCTGGCGCTGCGAAACCAGGGCCAAACATTTCGATTCAGTGAGATGGGACAGAAACCATGCTGCACGTCTGCTCTCTATGCATAGTCTATGTATTATCTGTTTTCGCTTCCCCCGGCGAACTGAACGAAATTGCTTGTCGCTGGTCACACTTCTCCGGTCGCACTGTATGGAATATAGCATGCTGGTACATGTCTCGCGTGCGCTATTTTCTAAAAAACAATGGATTGTACTGGTAGGTGAAGAGTGCGTGAGATTATTGACTCGACTGGTGGTAACTTTGGGGGCGCATGCCAGCCTGGAGATGTTGCAATATATGGACGACGGACTCGCACGAGTTAAATAAACCGTTGTTACTAAATAAAGTCAAAGTGTGAAACTTTCACTGAAAAAAACGCGCCCTCAACACACCAGCACAGGTCATGCAGCTCCATGACACTGTCACCTGTTCGACACCAATACGGAACGATTTGTCGTATCCCGTATACTCTTCTATCATGAAGCCAAAATCCTATCATGCATTTTGTCCTCATCATTGTTCGTAGTTTATTCCCGCCTACAAAAACACATAGGAATATTCCACAGACCGTCTCACCGCAGTACGTCTCTCTAAGGTAGGGTGTCTGTATGCGTAGGTGGAACCTCTCCGCTTTCTTCTTCTTCTTCTTCCGCCGACAGCTCCCGAGGGAAGGATGATCGTTGTAGCTCGTTGAGATTCTCCTGATTCATGAAAAACAACACCCAGTCGAGAGCAGCGGTGCAAAGCAATGAGAGAAACGGTTTGTGTGTGTGATTTACGGGAAGAAGCAGCGGAATGACCTGCTGAAGGCATTTAACATTTTCGTAGGAGGACATCGGACACACAACAGCTGGCCGTGAAATAAGAAGAAAAACAAAGTGCTACCCACGAAATTGATCAAATCACAACGAACACATCCCTTTCGCTGTTGTTCGACTCCCGCGGCTCGGAAGCGAAGTTGTCAAGGGCAGCAAGCTAACGTGCAGTACCCGGCGGGCTGCAACATGGGTACTTGTGGCCATCGCTTGTTGTGTCGGGGGTGTGGGCCGTCTAGGAGAAAGCGTTGATGGGCGCTCTGCTTGACGAAACTAGCCAACATCTCAGAATGCATCGCGAAATGATAGTGGTCTGGTCTCGTCGACAACAAGACAAGTGCGGAATGCGATTCACCAGCCAGCCACGATTGATACTAAAGTTACCAACAACACAACCACGCTGCGATGACGCTGCGATGATCTGCTTAGGCTTTCTAGCTGCTCACTGTAGGGAGCACCCAAAGGTAGTTGTTCTTCATTCGATACCGCCCTATTCTTAAAAAGCAAAAGTAGAAAGAGAGTTGAATGAAGCGGTCATAGGCCACCACGGACGCTCAGACGGAGGGGGCGAGTTGTGTGATTTTACGACGTCATCTTCTTACTACCTACCGTGTTCAACCTAACCCTCTTGAGTCGCATTGGTCGGTGTGGCGCACCTTCTTCGCTGTCTTCTTCACTCTGTCTCTCAGGGGGGTGCAGGAAGTAGGAGGAGTGGGAGAATTGTGGCGGAGTGGGCAGCACGAATGAATGATGCCAAAGACAACGCCCTTCGGAGTGGGCAACATGAATGATGATTTGATGGCGAAAATGTAACGATCCTAACGGCGAAGAGATAACGATCGTAACGACCATGGCAATTTTGTGGGGGGGGGATCGACGTCGATCACCCCCTCTGCTTGAACTGATTTCTTCTTCGTCCAAGTCTTTTCTCGGGTTTCTTTCGAAACATGTTTGTTTGCCTGGAGGCAATGGAGCGTGCTCGAAAGGTGCAGCACCACAGGAACCGCGCTGTGTGCGTGTGTGTGTAGACTGTACATGTTCATATGCATGTCATGGTTGACTTGGGGTTGGGTGTACTGCGACTGCTGTGCAGCTAGATTTGTGCCAGGTGTTTAGAGCTTGGCGGGGAGTTCCGTGGGGATTTCCGAGCCTCACACGCCTGAGAGGTGCGATCCGAACAACAGCAAAGCACCTGCAGTCTAAGTATATGTTGTGGTTCATGACGGGTATCCGGAAGAAGTATGATCCCACCACACCCTGCTGATACACGTACTGCCGTAATCTACGTTGTGTATTTACTGATCCTCTCGTGATATGTATCACACCATATTGAGACTGCTGTAGCCTACCCATTCGAGACAAAATATCTGTGGTCAAATATTGCAGTAGTGTATGTCAGCCAGACTGTGAAATGAGGCAGCAGCCCATGATGGAATACCAGAGCACTATTTTATAGGTAAGATGCTCTACTCATTTTCGGCGCTTCTCGAGGTGTGTAGTTCGGTTGATTCAAACACACCACAACGAAAGCTAGTCAGGATATATCATCGCCAGGTACTACCCCTGCCCTGGCCGCGGTTCGCGGTCTAGAATTAAGGAATAATATAAACACACACAGAAAGACTACCCATTCGAGATATACCCACAGCAGTCTCGAAAAACATGCGGTGAGATTGGTGTCGTTTCACAGGAGTGACGTCGCCCTCTACGGAGATGGCGGTGAGTCATTATTGGGATCTGATCACAACAGCCAAACAGTCAACAGCCACCGCACCATCCACCATTCCCCACACCTCTGTCTCTACCTCATCACCACATTCTCGTCTACCTGTTCTCGAAGACAAGCTCAACTAAGATGGTCACCTCCCAGTTGTTCCTTGGCACTGCCGCTACCCTTATCGCCTCATCGGCGGCGTTCGTTGCACCGATCGCGGCGCCGCGATCCTCCATTGCGCGTGTCGCTGCGTCTTCGACCCCCAAGATGACCGCAGGCTCGGACTACGCAGCTTCATTGCCGGGTGCGCCATTCGGAATGGCGGCCGAGGTATGCTTCCTGTTTCGTGTTGCTTGGGTACTGCTGTAGATCGGATACACTTGCGTCGTAGTGGGTTGGCGGTGTAACCCAGGCACAGCAATTTTGCTGGTTTTCGCAATCGTTCGAAGTGTCACATTCCAGAATGACGCATCCTGTGCTGTGATGTCACAACAATGTTCTGCGTAACACCTGATGCTGACCAGTCATGTAGCGAGCAAAGCTTTTGCTTCCGGGTGGATTCGGCTCTCATCCTATACGTGAAAAAACAGGCGTGCATCACACGGGGAACTTACGCCCAGTAGACTACACCATTGCTGTTGATGGGCCTTACGACCTGTCTAGGCCAATCTCTCATTAACCTCACCGTTGTCTAGTGTCATACTCACCGTGAACATCAATCACCCTCTCACGGCACCTCTGGAACGTGTTTCACTACGCTGTAGATACGCTGTAGGTGCGTTGGAGGAACTGGTACCCGATATCATGTAATCTAACACCGGAAAGGGTGTCAAAAATTATGCCCCTGACATGGCAGGATTGCTGGTGTCACGTGCGTTTGCTGATGACACGCGCCTTCTCGAACACGACAGTCGTCTACGTTGTACAGAGATACAATCATCTGCTCCCCTTCTACAACAAACGCTTATCATCCCACACTCTCTCACCAAGAACGAATAGCTGTAATCACATATCGTGTTTTGCCCCCAGTGCATGTCTACAGGACAAGGTAAATTCATCAATGTACCTATGGCAATCCAGGAAAACCGGAACTAGGATACATGGGCTCAGAGATGCTAAGTTACGCCCTCGTTGAATCGATGGTGCCCCAATTGTGATCACCGATGACGTTGGTGTGCTAAACCACCGGGAACTATTGGCTTCAACTGAAATTTTCGCATGACACGTGCTCCCATCACTCGTATGGTAACAACCGAAGACAAGAGCATGTATTACAGTAGATATCCAACAGAGTTTGGGACGGATCCTCAGGTTGTGATTGGAAGGAACCCAGCTGTACGCTGAATGCGAGCTTCTGCCATCAGATCCGCCATTCCACACGCCACGTCATGTGTATTTAGAAAGTATACATATTCTACCGGCACTGAAGACCTCCGGTTTACGCCGCCAATATTTCCGCGAACGCATCGAGTAACCACCGACTCTTTCCTGCCTTTTCCTTCCTCACCCATCCCTGCCAAAATCCTGCCAGGGAAAGTACTTCGACCCTGCAGGGTTGGCTACGAATCAGGATCCCGAGACAATCAAGAAGTGGCGCGAGGCTGAGTTGAAGCACGGCCGCGTGTCGATGTTGGCTGCTGTGGGTATCCTTGTCAGCGAGGTATTCCACCCGCTGTTCATGGGCCCCGCGTACATCGGCCCTGCGGTGGAGCACGCTCAGGTACGATCACCGCATATCGGTTGTCCTCCTTGATTTCCTTGGCACTTTGCGCCATGGCCCCTCAATGGGAGACCGATCTCTGTATTGCCGGCCAATGTGGCAAGCCACTCAAGTTCAAAAACATTTACCAATGGCCCCAGCACCTCATCGGCTGCAGCATCAAATCTGTGATGGCCAATGGGAACAAGTGGCAGACGAATATATGATTCTTCGTGGTCGTCTTCGTTCCCGGGTAGCCCGACCCACCACATGCTCGGTCCTTGAAGTTGCGCCGTACACCTAAATGTTTTGCGGCACGGTGCATCTTTGTTCAAACCTGGGCGAAGTCCGTTCGTGGTCATTGGTCGTGTGCGTGGTTTTGGGGCTTCAGGTTTATCACCTAGTATATGTTTGTCTGGTTTCGAATCTCTCTCTGTCCCCTGTCTCAAAATGTCTTACAAATTGACGAACGCGTGTTGACCTGAATTTCAGAGACGGCCAAAGAAACTCACCAGGATGATTGAATCTGTGTCCCACAATCAATGACATAAATCTGATGCCTACCCTTGGTTGCTAATTTTTTCATATCTTAGTTCCCGCGCCCTGACAAATCGCATGCACTCTGTCCCTACCCCCATTCCAGCAAATCGCGACGGTCTACCCCCTGTTCTGGGTAGCTTCGCTGGGCATGATCGCATTCATTGAGGGACAGACGATCAAGGACGCGTGGGGCACCGTCAGCCCCGTGACTGGGGTGGGAAACTTGAAAACCGAGTACTACCCGGGGTGAGTGCCGAGCGTCTTGTACAACGATCAAGGTGTAGATCTCGGTAATTTGCGGAGAGTTGGACGTCCGCGCACCGGACGATGATCAGATGTCCACAACTGAAATGCTTGATATTTATCTGGGTGGGTACGCTTTTTGTAATACCCCAACGTTGAGCCCGCCGAGATGATATTCAACTCGTAAGGAAAGAGCAGGGTCTGGCCCAGGAATTCGGCTTGCACCACTAATGGCTTCCAGTCCTAATGCTCTGTCTGCCTCTCTTCCCTACCCTTCCCGATTCGATTGTTGCATCGCAGAGACCTTGGGTTCGACCCGCTGGGTCTCGCGCCCAAAGACGGCGAAGACTTCCGGTTGATCCAGTCTCAGGAGCTCGACCTCGGGCGGTACGCCATGATTGGCGTGTTGGGGATGATTGTTCAGGAGGTTGTAGACGGGAAGGGTATTCTGGAGCACATCGTCTCGCGGATTTAGACTTGTTTGTCGTGCGGTGGGTTTTCTTCCCTCCTGGCGTATTTTATGTATCGTGACTCCGGTGACGCGCGGGCCGAATATTTGTATTTGCTCTTGTTGCCGGTTGGCGTGTGTGACGTGTCTCGATATCATGACGGTGTATTCCGCGTGCGTGGAGTGATGAGTTCGTTGACCATAGTGGAACTGCTGTGCCAGTGTTCACGGGGCGGGCAAGGGTGCGCAAGGAACGAGTTGCCGTCATCATGTCAAGAAAAACGATTTTTAGACGTACGAATGAACCGATTTGTACCAGGGAGGGTGATATCACGCAGTTGCGGTGTTTCTACTATACAGACCTTACAGTAACGACGTTTCCGGTCGAAAAATCCCGAGTGTCACAAGAAACGTCTGGCTTGGGGCCGTGAGAACGGAGTGGCAGCCTGGGCTTGCATGTAGAATAAAAATCCAAGCGAATGGAGCGTCAGAGTGTTCTTCGTACCGCCCGTGTTTCGAGTTGGGGTACAATGTTGGCTGGATCAGGAAGTTGCGTAAGAGGGTTTACACATGTCATTGAGTTCAGCTCCCGTGTTGAATTGGTTTCGCGTCTGGAGGAACTGAGCACTCCATGCCCCTAGCTGCAACACTCTAGATTGTTAG
Organism: Ectocarpus siliculosus; assembly: GCA_000310025.1. Classification (NCBI taxonomy): domain Eukaryota; class Phaeophyceae; order Ectocarpales; family Ectocarpaceae; genus Ectocarpus; species Ectocarpus siliculosus. The sequence continues at coordinate 6,409,101 of FN649727.1, read as the reverse complement.
GACGAAAGAAAAACGAAGAATGAACAGAACAACAAGTTGTGGCTTGATGCTTTGAGATACGAACCACAAAGCTCCGTCTGGCGCGAGCGTGTGCCAGATCGAATTGACCTACTTGAAATATCGCTCCCAACCTTTGGTACCATGCGTTATTTCAAGTATGTACCTCCGACGTTCCGCGTCACATGCAGCCGACCAGCCGGAGGGCAGTTGCACAACCGAACACAGCTGCACCACCCTCGGTGTCGCGAAGGTATAACCAAAAAAAGCGTTATACAATAGTCTACAGAGCTGGCCAACTTACGAGGGTCGGTATGGAAAAAGCGCTCGCAGCGCAGAGCTCGATAACGATTGCACGACAACGGAATCACACGTTCATCCAATTCTCCCTCTGAAACGTGGGCGATACCGCTCACGTATACACCGCGTTGTGCGCGCACATCCAGCGCGTGCAGCACCCTCGACATAAAAGGGCGAGCAACCGGCGAACCGAGCGGGATAAAAAAACACAACGTGCCCCCAAAAGTAAACGACAATCTTGCAACTGCTGCATCAACAAGGAGCCTAACAAACGGCGGGGGCTGCAACACTGGAAGCTGGTTCGAATGCAGCACCCCAGTGCATGATCTCCAACGATTTGTACAGCACCTCTCTGGAATGCAACAAGCAGCAGCAAATTAGTGCAGTAGCAGTATCAGTATTCCTTCGTCGGTGTCGCCAGTCGCTTTCGACAAGCAAAGAAATTCGCTGGCACCGTGGAGCCCCGCGTGGGTAGTTCCCCTTGTTCGTCCACCAGGATCTCGAAACCATCGCCAGAGAAGATGTCCGCCAGCTCGCCGGGTCTTGACAAGAAACCGGGCCCAGCAAAACGTTTGGTGGTGCGCAGAAGGAAACGGCGAGTTTGTGCAGGCAGGGGACCAGAGATGGCGAAATAGAACAAAAAGAGTGGGTCAATTTCTCACTCTGAACGAGAGGTGCATGTGGTTGGTGTGTGCTCGCGTGGCTGTCTTTGCCCAAGCGGGTAGCGTCAACAGCAGTCTACGATTGCTGACTGCCACCGCTTTGATCCACAAACGGGCATCATTCTTTGCGAAAAACCTCTGTGAACCACGAAACCCTTGAGAACAATTCCGAAGGATGCAGAAAGGCGAACAGGAGAGGGCCTCCTTGCCGGCAGGACCCACAACGCCTTCAAAACAGCCGTGATTCATGTACTGAAGGGCGATGACGGACAAGCCGTATTAGGCAAAACCCAGAGCCGACTGACTCGACCAATCACCACGAGACACGACGCTTTTGGCCGAATAACGCGCGGGTTGCAACTACCTCATCATGCGACTCGGTCGCCATGGCGGCACTAGATTCTCCGATCCCGTGTCCAAAAACGTAGACCAGATGAAATAGCCCCCTGGGAGCAGCACCTGTTTACAACAAGCGCGGAGATAAACGTATGAACGGGCGAACGGGCTGGCTGAACACGTGTGCATGGACGTAAGGTTTGCCGTATATAGGAAAAGGAAGTGCATGGTAACCAACGACATGATACGAGCTCGACAAAGGACGCGACAAAAAGCGGTACCAGGATATAGTTTCAGCTCCAGTCCTAGGACCCCAAGCTTTTCACCACCGACAGCACAGTCAGGTTTGTAGATGCCTTGATATCACCAGTGTGTGGGACGGACATGGACAAGTCAACCAGGCAAAGGGCCAATGCGTGTCCCACGTGCTCCTCACATGATCTCGAAGTAGAGGCAACAGACGCTCGCACTTGAACCGGTGCCCGTGGACAATGGAAGCCCGCATTCCGTCAAGCGAACCCTCTTTCCTGAGGTCGGCGAGCGACCATTCGCACGCCCTTTGTCGCACTTCCGGGGGGTTTCCCTTCGTTGCCCCTTCGCTGCCGTCAGTATCGCTCCGTCCGACAGCCCCACTGGTAACCCCTCCCAAACAGCCTGTCTGGGTTTCTTGTTGCGATCGCGTCGCGCCTTGTTCGCTGCCGCCACCTCCACCACTGCCACCAGCAACTTCCCCCGAAGACGTGTCTTCCAGCCACCGTTCGGCCAGTCTCGCGCCCCTTTCCAGAGCGTACGAGTGGTTGTCGACCCCGACTACGCGGGTGCCAGGAGGCAAGCGCTGCGCCATGTAGACGGTGTCGCGGCCGCTGCCACAGCCCAAGTCTAGGACTAGGCCTTTGCCGGGGAAAGGGCTGGCGTCATGGCCCGAAGGCAGCACGAAGCGGTCCATACAAAACTCCAAGAAATCGTTTGCCCTGACCAAGAAACAGCAGAGCAACAGCGGCAGCGTGTGCTAAGCGGTGTAGGGTAGGAACGGGTACAGGAAGGCTTCTTAGGGAGATAATGCCGCGCGACGATAAAAACGAAAAAAAAAACTCAACGAAAGAGCACACTCGACCCGCCCCCGCGCGGTGTCTCTGGACGTGAAAGCACCAGAAAATAAATTAAGTCATACGCAGCTGTCATCCGTACGAAAGGAAGTAAGCACAAGATGCCGAACACCCTTAGCACGATGCAGCGCACCCTTCATGCGACTCGCCGAATACCTCACGGCGCTTCGCGCTTGGTGATGTGAGAGCCTGGTCCGGTGAGAACCCGGCGTGCTCCGTCCTGGCTTTGTAGGGATGCGAGGTCAATGGTCTAACGACTACGGCATGTACGACTATGAGTACACCCCCCCCCCCCCCGCCAAAACATGAGACCAACAATGAGGAAGCGTTTCTCAGCCTCCTTTGGCTTCTCACCTCCATACCTGGAGGGAAGTCGACCCAGTTTCGGTGGGCCAGGCTTCAGTCGGATGTGCCGGGTCTTTTGTACAAGCCGCTACTGACAGGTCTACTTCTTCCTCGATCTGCCAGCCTTTGTTCGTCAGGAAGTCCCTCGCCGTACGAAGCTCCTGCGGAACGACAGGCACCCATCATTTTACCCAAGTTTCTTAGAAACCAAGCACACACTCTCCCGACTTTTCGCCAAAATTATTTCCTCCTGCGAATTTTCGCCTGCAGTTTTGGTCTGCATGTCAAATCGCCACCGTCTTAGGTTTTCGCGCAGCTTCACCGTTACGAAACTCTTCAAACCGATAAATCCATCTCCGAGGTCCCGGGTTTATGCACATGTAAGGGGGACATGAAAGCGTCAACTAATTCACAACCCTGATGACGGCTACTGTAGGCTCCTAATGGAATAATAGCTGCGGTCCAGTTACGGAGAACAACCGGCATGACCCATGCTGCCATCAACATGTACAGCAGCAGTGCTCGTCCGTTGTGTGGGAATTTAGACTATGCAAACTGAAACTTCCTCCAAAACAGAATTGCATACCTGTTGGCTGCCGACAATGTTGACGGGCTGTGCGAAAGGAGGGGGCAACTCCAAGAGCCTGGGCTCCAGCTCGTCGACGGGGATGGACGTTGATCCCTCGAGGTGCTCCCGACGAAAGTCCGCCCTAGGCCGAAGGTCGAGCACCACCCTGCGGGAGCCTGACTTGCGCCGCCCCACAAACTCCTGGAACTCTGATCGCGTCGCGAAAGGATCAGGACTCGCTCCAGCTGCTCCGGCGCAAGGTGTTGTCCGCGTCTGAGACTTGATCGAATCGTCTGCTGCTGTTCCTGCTACGATCGCGGTGGTGCAGCTCGTCGCCTCAGCCCCGGCTCGGGACGCTGCGACTACGGTTGTGTATGAGGTGGCGGTGGTGGGAAGCGGCCGGATGCTGTTGCTCGTTTCAATGCTTGGTATTCCACCGCTTGGATGCGGAGGAACCACAAAGCAACACACCATGCCCATCTGCATCTGCAGCAGAAGGAGCAGGAGGAGCGAGAGGCACCGGTGCAGCAGCGTCGGCGTGCTCCTTGCCGCACCCATCTAGGGAACACGAAAAAGGGCGGGTGTGCAGCGAGCACACTTCCCCGGCACAGGCAGGGTGTGGTGGCCTAAGGCAGGGGGCAGGCCGGCTTGCTGGCTGGAGTCCTACTCAGGTTCTTTCTGCGGCAGCCCGTGCCCTGTTCTTCTTGTCGTTGCACGCCTTGAGAGCTTTAACCTGAAACACAGAAGGGATGATGGGGTCCGACGGGAACACGCACGGCAGTAGGGGCGTCGAATACGTCAAACCAGCTATGCGAGCGACCTCACTCCACTCCCCTAGTAGATGCCACCGCGGCGTTCGCTCAGCTGCCGAGGATCCTGGGTGAACCGTAACTCATGTTGAACATCATTCCTGCTGTGCTCTTGCAGCGCTACTGCTGGGGTAGTCTGTCTACACCTGGGTTGCCACATGCGTTGTCTGTACAAAACAGGCAAGCCAGCACGACTTGTACCCGGTAGTTGCGCCTGGACTTTCGCACCTGCTCTTGGCACCGTCGCCAGTCTCGATCGTGCTCTCCGAGGCAGTCCTCCAAACGGTAGTAGATGGACGAGCAACCAGACTTATCGATGGCCTCTTCGATGTCCACCTCCCCACCAAAGTCACTCTTCGACCCCTGGTGCTGATCGGGAATGACTGAAGGAGGCAGAGGGGGGCGGCGAGAAACCTCAGAGCCCATCGGCTGACCCGTGGGTGTGGTGCAACACGATCGTGCGGCGGCCGCCTCTGGTACCAGGCAAAACGGTGGGGGGGGGCGTGCAAACAGGATAATCATGTACCCCTTCCCTCGGCGGACACCGGACACCTGCTGTGGGCAGACCACGAACCTGCCAGCAGAGCGCACCCCCAGACAGCAGCCAAGCAGAGAGGGCGGTGACGACAAGGGGGCGTATGTCGTGGTGTGTGGTGGTTTTTGTGATCCACAGGTCCTAAGGGAGAAGGCTCGGATGGTCGTTCGCCGCTCAGCAGACCAGCAGCCATGGCGTCCCAACAACTGTATAGCTACCTGGGGAGAGCGGCGCTGTGGGAGCGTGTTTCATCCAAGGTGGGGACGCCGGGGCGGCAGGTCTTTCTTAGCAAGAGCCTGTACTATAGCACGCCTGGCTCTAGTAGCTCCTCAGGTAGCCGGCCACGAATGTTGTTGTGGTTTGCATCGTTTTCCGCTTGTGCAATGGGCAGATATCAGTTGATGAGCTTTCGCTTCTATCCAAAAGTACGTACACCAACAGGTGCATATCGTCTCCGGGAGTAAACCTGACTGAAAAGCTGAGAGGCTTTGCGGGCGAACGAATCTTCGACAACGTCAATCTCCCATATATTAAGTGATCAGACACGATTTCAAGGTAGTGGCCCTCCAAAGCACTCGCGATACAAATATGCATCGCATCCGATCGCGCCGCTACATTGCCTGATGTATGATAAGCTATCTCCAAATTTCCAGTTGTGGAAGTACTTCGGATATTTCGGTTCCTAGGCCCAAAATAGGTAAGGTATGCATATGCATACCGTATATGACACAAGATAACACACCCCCTTGGCCGATTTTCAAAGCTCGATTTCTCAACAGCAGGAAGAGTCACAGCGCCGAAAACGGCGGCGTTGGAACCGTCTCGTCGAGAGCTGTTCGAAAACGTATTGTTTCATTTATGCATCCTCTTCGTCGTGGAGTAATCGAGCTTTGAAAATCGGTCCAGGGGGTGTGTTATCTTGTGTCATATACGGTATATGCGTGTGCATTTGAAGCGCGAGCAACGCTCATACACGAACGGGTCTGTAACTAACTGATGACACGCAGACGAGGCCGCCTTGTAGATAGGCCGCCTTGTTTTTCCTCTACTCTTAAGCCGAATCATGACGTGGATTTTTGGCGCGTGTAGCTTTTCGTACGCACATGAATATATGTGTGGCGGTGTTATTTTTGGTTTCACGACGACGACCACACCAGTCTCGATGTCGTAATAATGTGTGCATAAAAAGTATCGTCCGACACCCCTCTGGCACTTGCTGCTGTCACTCTTTTTTCGACGTACGTACCTATTGTACTCAACACACACTACATGTCCACGGCAAACTTGGTAGATCTCACGGATCCAACTTTGTTGGCTTGTCACCGACTACAAATAGAAAAGACAAGCACGCCCCGTACATAGACTACGCGACACCAAGAGACGTCTAACTGTGCGCTGCGGCAGCTGTAATTGACACCGATGATCTGCCGCAACCAACTAACTGTCCTTGCACATTGTTCGCACAGCCTTTTTAGGAAATCTAGCCTTCTCTCCCTATTGATCCAAAAAAAAATTTGGTCCGCCCAGGGAGCAAGCAGCAAGTACGAACGAAGTGCAAAACAGCTTTTGTTCATAGCAAGTACGAACGAAGTGCACAACAGCTTTTGTTCATAGCAAGTACGAACGGAGTGCACAACAGATTTTGTTCATTTGGTGTCCACGTGTCTGCCGAACAAATCTAAATAGTCTGCCTTGCAGCGTTTAGTTGCCTTGCCCCCCCTCTTTCGGCAAGTTCTATGTACAGGTAGCAGCAACGTACAGCTTTTTTTTTCTGAATTTTATGACCCTACGAATCCATCTCCATCGAAGAAAAGAGTCTATGATAGATTAGCAATGAATCCATAACGTCAGCGAAAGTTCTGTGTTTCTACGATTTCCCGAGCAGCACACAGCAGTGATATCTCCCCCGTGGGTAACAGGGTCAACAAGACAGTTTGGTAGCCGCCTTGTGTATCGATCTGTATGTTTCATCCGGAAGGTGTCTGCAGGCTACATAAAACGCACGCACATGAGCTGTGCTTCAATTTGCACTTTTGCTGTTTTTTTTGCTCGCTCGGATGATTGTTGTCTGCAAAACCTACAGTTTGCGAAAAAGTGCATTCTAGCATGATTTGACTACATGTGTTATGTTAGTTGATTTACTCTGGCAAGCTGGCAAGAGACAGCAGTCGGAGTCACGGGCTTGGTCAAAACGTCAAAACCTCTTGCCCAGCAGAAAAAAAGCCCGCAGCAGCAGCAGTGGTGATACAGAGGTGTGAAACGTTGAGCACCAGAACTACACTGGCTGTACCTTCCGATCAGGTTCTCCTTGGAAGGAAATGATGAAGCGATACCAGAGTGTATCGAAACGTAGAAGAGAAACAGCTGGTGCGTAGCTTCCGTAGGCTCTGAAAATGGAACATACGTGAGATTTGGTCTCTTTTCGTGCTTTGACATTTCTTTCTCTCGTAGCTGCGAGTCTTTTCTCGCGCTTGCTTTTCTCTGGGGCACGCAGGAAGCTCGTCGGTACACCAACGCGCATGCCCGGAGCTCGGCGGGCATCCGGTGGCGCGAGTGCTCGACGCCGAAAGTCTCGAAAACTGCCTCTCTTGCGCGGGGATGTATTCCGCGACGTCGCCTGGCGAACCAACATTGAAACCAATTAATAACCCACAGCCGTTTCAACCATGTCTCCCGCTACCAAGGACAACAATAGCCGGATGTGAAAGCTAGTCACATGGCGTATGCCCCCACAATCCTATAGCTCATCTTACTTGCGCCATCGCCTCTGTTTGTGGCACCCGGCTGAAAATCAGATTCCCGCCCGGGAGTTTGCAGCGTCAACGTACAGCAGTATGTACTGAGATAACTGTAACAAGCGCCTCTTGGGCGGACAGTTTTTCACCACCTTCACTTTCATTCATTCGCTGACGATTCCAAATAGCTGACCTTTGCTCTTTGACAGTTCGCAGCGGGCACAGCGACACGGTGCTATAGACAAAAGTCTGAGTGCATGCACCCACGGTATGTAATTATGTTTGCGTTGCGTTTGTGGTTTGTGGTGTTGTTTCGGACACGCATAACTCATTCAATGTAATTCTGAAATCGCAAGAGAAAAGTCGCCGAACCAGAGCACCATTTGTATGCATGCATTTTCTTTCTCTGTCAAGTTGTTGCCGGCTCGAGGCCTCGAGGTGGCCCCGGAATTCATGCGCGATGGGTTTGACGGAATACGAGCGAGCGCTGCGTTTTCCCGTCAATACACCCCCTTTAGGGCATGCCATCTTGCGTCACCCGCGGGAGGCTTGACACCAACGTCCCGAAAGGAAACCTCGCAATATACTTGTAGTAAAGAAGCACCAACGTACGCATCCCCGTGAGCCACGCCACAATCATGTTACCCGACCGTTTCAGATACTCGCAGCCTCTCCGGCTTGACATCGGAGAACGTCGAAGCTAGGCTCGTGTTTTGCATGATACTTTCTAGAAAATATCTCACGAACGAGGGACAAGGGCGAAGAGAGCGAAGCTCACGGTTTGCTAAACGCCGACAGTCGGTGGTAACTATGCTCGCGTCGTACACCCTACCAGTTTATGCCTGTACTCAGTACTCCGATAAGAACATTACCACCAACCCACGATACTTATTCGCTTATAGCTATCCAAGCTAAGGGTTACACCGACCTGGGTCCCCACACCTGCTGCCGCACTCTCTGAGGGTAGGTCTTAACGAAGGAGTGAGATCTCGCAATGACATTCAGATTTGGTTATTAGACCGCAAGATCCACAGAACTCTCTTGTTGATTGGCTGAAAAGTTGTTACACCGGTCGAATCTTTAGGACTTAAGACAGGACGACCCAAAACCGAATCGGGTTTTGAAAAAAGGTGAAGTCATTTAATCAGATCCCGATTTGGGTGAACCGCAACCATAGTTGCGGGACTACGGTCTACTCGCATGCACGGCGCCTGCACACCTACCCCCATCCACACGAACTCCATCCACCGCCGAGCACAGAGTAGAGAGAGACACCAAAAGCCAACCCAAAGGGAGGGTGACTGCGCATCGTTGTTGCACGTGACTGGCGCCGAAAAAAAACGTGTGTGGGGTGTGTTGGTCTGTGGGGCAATGTCCCGTGGGTTGTCGAACCTCAAAGGCACAGACGAATTGGTGGCTTTCCGTCGGATGAGGCTCGATTCAAAGTCTCACATGCATAGACATCGTGTCAGTACCGCACAGAGGCCATGTACGCGTTTGGTGTGTGCTTCTCGGGAGCGATAGCTCCCCATGTGGTGTGGCAACGTCACAACAGCAGTCCGGCAGTTGGCAAGCGGCGGACCTCTCGGGTTGTTCGCAGTGGACTGTAGAGATTCGTTTCCATGCGGCAGATCTGCCGTTAAGACACAACGGCCATTTCAGTTCAGATTTGGGTAGATCCGACTCTTGTTTTCTTATATCGAACTGTGATTTTGAGATCTGATTTCTTCGTTAAGACCTACCCTGAAACCAAAATGTATGATGCGTCCGGAGAAGTGTGTGTGTAGTAGGCGAGTGTATGGTTGGTGTGTGATTTTGCAGCTGTTGGGATTGACATCTTCTCCGCCCATACGTGGTTCCTCTCACTGTCGCCCCGCTCCCAGCTCGCGGAGAACGGGACAAAGCTGGCCCCATGCGACGCTCGAGCGTTGAAGGACCTTTGCGCGGGAGTGACCTGGATGCAAAGGGTACCGCCGGCCGTGCTGGCGAGCTACCGAGCTCTGTACGTGGTTCTGAGGGGGCATGCCGCGGCCGCCGAGGACGAGATAAATCGGTGCGTCGCTCGTGTGTGTTGTCCACACGTCTCTGTGATGCGGCGTGATGGCTGGAGGCATGGTTTTGTTCGGACTTTTGTTTTTGTTTGAATAATGCTTGCGACAGTCGCTGCTTCTCGTCGCGGCTAATAGAGTCCCGGGAGTTCTAATTGTTTGTTTGCTCTTGCTCCTTGTACTGTACATACAAGTTTTTCACAGTGCTTGCAACTATTGCCGCTTCTCGTACCCGTTTTTGTCTGGCGAGAGTTCTAACTGGTTTTGTTTGATCGCTTTCCCCGTCGTGGCTGCGGCGGCGCTCGCTGACGATTCACCACAAAGGGACATCATGCGGACGGTCCGGGGCACGACCGGCCTCCTCCTCGACCTGAGCTCGGAGGACTCGAGGAGCGACTTCGCCGGATCGATCAACCGCGTCCTGAACGCGCTCGCCCACGTGGACAACATGGGCTACTGCCAGGGGCAGAACTACGTGGTGGACGTGATGATGAAGGCCGGCCTCCCCGAGAGGGAGACGTTCTGCCTCTTCCTCTACCTCCTGCGGCAGGGCCACTTCCACGGCATGTACCGGAAAGAGGTGGCGATGCTGGCGGGCTACATGGACAAGCTCGAGGGGCAGCTGAGGGGCCGGCTTCCCGACCTCGCCGCGCACTTCGAGGCGGAGCACTACCCGCCGCCCCTGTACGCCCTGGAGTGGATCACGACCTTCTTCGGGCTCGCCGCACAGCCGCTGGTGTCCCTGGTCGCGCTCGACCTCTTCCTGGCCGGCGCTCGGAACCCGGTGCTGAGGCTGTGCGTATCGCTCCTGGGAGAGATGGAGCAGGGGCTGCTGGGTCTCGACCAGGAGGGGCTGCTCAAGGACTTCCGGTCCAGGGCGGTCGGGGTCGACGCCGAAGGGGTGATCGTGCGAGCGCTGAGCGACGGCGGTAAACGCGGCGGCGGCGGGGACAGCCCGAGCGGAGGGGAGGGGGTGGAGGCGAAGCGGTCGAGCGAAGGAGGGGTCGCCGACGCCGGGGAGCTGGGTTGGTCCACAGGGCCTGACTATTTGCTCGTGCTTCGTTCCCGCCACTGCCAGACCTTGGGCCTGGTGGAGCTGAGGGAAGAGGCGAAGAGCGGCCTGATCGTGGAGCACTCTTCGCTACAGGTGAACAGCGGAATTAGGGCGGGGGCGGGGGGGGGGGGGGGGGGGGGGGGGGGCCATTTTGTGGGGTTTCCCCCCCCATTGGAAAAAAAGAGGGGGGGGGGGCCCCCCCCCCGGGAAAAAAAACCCCCCCCCGGGGGTTTTTTTTTTTCCCCCCCCCCTTTTTTTTTGGGGTGGGCGGGGGCCCCCCCCCCCCGGGTTTTTTTCCCCCGGGTGGGGGGGGTTTTCCTGGGGGGGGCACCCCGGCCTTGGGGGGCCAGAAACCCCCCTGGGGGGGGACCCCGCCCCCCCCGGGGGAAACCCCCGGGCCCTCCGGGGGGGAAAACTTTTTGGCCCCCCCTAAAAAAAAAAAAGAAACCCCCCCCCCGGGGCGGGCCCCCCGGTTTTGGAAAACCAAGGGGGGCCCCGGAAGGGGGGCTCCCTTTTTTCCCCGGGGGGGGGGGGGGGACCCCCAAAAAGGGGACCCCCCCCCCCCCCCCCCCCCCCCCCCCCCCCCGGTTTTCCACCCCCCCGACACCTCGGGAGGGGCGTTCCTTGGGGGGGGGGGCTCCCCCGGCGGGGGGGGGGGGGTTCCCCCGGCCCCCCGCGGCCGGGGGAGGGAATCCCCGCCCCCCTCCGAAAGAGGAAAGGAGGGGGCCCCCAGGGGGGCCCCCCCCGCCACCGGAAAAAAAAAAGCCCCCGGCCCTCTCTCAAGGGGGGGGGGGGGGGGTGTTCCCTTATTTCCCAAAAAGAAGAAAGAACCCCCGGGGAGGGG
>FN649727.1:6370576-6396198 GCA_000310025.1 Ectocarpus siliculosus | reverse complement strand
CCTCCGGAGAAGAAAATAAAACCCTACGTCCCCAGCTGGGGGAGTTGGGGGGGGGGGGAAGCGCCCCCGCCCCCCGGGGGGGGGGCAAGGGAAGGGGAAACGCCAGTCATTTTTCCAAGAGGATGCCGCGCTTTCCAAGTTTCGCTACCAGTAGTGGGGGGGCCCACGCAATTGTTGCAGGGGCAGCGCTGGGGGGAGGCCCCATTCGGGCAGCGGGGTCCAACCCAGCACGGGCGTGGGAGTTGGGGGGTAGGGGGGCGGCGAACGTGGAAGGGGGGGGGGGGGGGGGCGCCCGTCCCGGGGGGGGGGGGGGGGGGAGTGGTTCGGGAAGCTCCGGTCCAGGCGGAGGTGGCGGAAGGGATAGGCTTGAGAGCGCCACACTGTGGGAGTTGGGAAGCGCGATTGGGGACGACTGGGAAGAGCTGTTTAACGAGGTGAGCGGGGAGCGAAGAAGGGGGGAGGAGGGGTACGCTTATGACGCAGGGGTTGGATCTTCAGGGGAGAGATGGATCGGGGGGGTGGGGGGGGGTATCTGTCCGCAAGAGGTCGCTGGCAAGTGAAAAGAGGGGGGTGAACATACCGAATGATAAAACCATTGTTGTTGCCGTGCCCCCCAGTCTCGGGGTAACTGAAGCGGCCCGAACACGGCCACGATTTCTCTTATCATACCACGTCCCGCCCGAAAAATTTCCACCCCAATCAAACCGGCGTACGACTTTTGAAACCTCCTTGTCCAGTTCAAAAGCAGCTAGCTCTTACTGGCCCGGCCTTGTCCGGTGCAACTTATTCGTAGCTCCGAGGGGCCGACGCGTTAGCTTACCGTTTTCCGCTGCTTCTGATGGGGAGACCCGCACTGATTTTCTTCCCCCGCCGCTTTCTGGTTCGCGAAACGGCAAAAAAACATAACAAAATGCACACAGGGAAACGCAAACGCCCGAGGTGGAGTTGCCCGTGGATCGGGTGTGGAGGAGGACAGCTGGAAGCCGGGAGGGCTCCGACGGCCGGGGCCCGGAACGATCACTTCGACCGAAGAGATCATGGAGGCTAGCGTCGGGCCGTCGTGCCTGTCCATGTCCTCGTCCCCTGTTCCGTGGGAGACGATGCCTTCGGTCCTGCTGGGCACGTGGGAGCGGAGGCCGCAGACGACGGTCCCTAAGGACCGGCACAGGCTGTTCGACAACTCGGCCGCCTTCGTTCGCGCCTGCTTTCCCGCCCAGGTGGGCGTTGGCGTCCTTGCTGTTGCTGTTGCTGTTGTTGTTGTTGTTGCTGTTTTTTTTTATGTCACCGAACACTGCTGTTGTGCGGGTGCTCCTTTGGCTCCGGCGTGAACCATGCCCCAGCAGCAGGATCTGTACTGCTGCTGTACCGTTCTCTAGCAAGGAAACAGGTTACCAAACCGAGGCGATGAGAGGACAGTCGCGGTGGCTCCGATATTAGCCCTCACGAATATGCGTCTACGTGGCGCCCTGCGTCTTTTCATGAGAAAATCTCCGATTACGCGCGTTCGTTCGTCGAAACTGCCGTGTTCGTTGTTTTGACGCGAGCAGACATGGCTGCAGCATCACATGGAAGAGGAGATGGGGCTATCGCTCGGAGGCACGCTTTCTCGGCACGGCTGGGGCGGACCCTTCAAGGGTCTGGGTAAGGCAGCGCAATCCTGTTGTGCACCGCAGGGGCACCAAACGGCTGCCCTGCGTGCAATTGTTCCCAAGCTTGCAGTGTGTCTGAATGTTGGTGACACTTACTCCGGGCTTACGGGGTGTACGTAAGCCATTTGACAATTTCGGGACTCGTTTGGAGTTCCTGGTACCACACTGGTCCGCACGCGTCCCTTCCCGAAGACCATGTGAACACCCACGGTGTCGCCCGCATATCCCCCCCGATTGACCGTGTACAACCTCTTAGCCTCTTGCAGATATGCCTGGTCTTGGCTACATGACTGAAGGCAGTCCGCGAATGAGTGTAACCCCTCCCCCCACTATCTCTCGACAAATGTCCGAACAACAGGAATGGATGGCGAGCACTTCAATCCCGAAATCATGCAAGCGGCTAGCTCCACGGGGCTACATAGACACATGAGCTGGGTGATGGCCGAGTCGGGGGTTCCGTGGGAGGCAAATGACGACGCCTGGTGCTGCCCGGAGTGCTTCATTTTGTTCTCTCTCAACGTGTTCCGGGTGAGAAAAAGATCGCGATCCCGCCGAGGCGAGAAGTGGCGAGAGAGAGATACAGGAGAGAATGGAATTGTAGCAGTCAACGGGAAGAGTAGACGACACACCCGATGTGGTCGGGGGGTTAGGATTCGCGATCGTAAAGGGCTCAGATATAGAGAGTCGGGACCCTCCCCCCTCAGGGAGGCAGGCTTCGCGAGGAGGTTTGAGGGTTGTCCTGCTGAGAGGCCAACTTGATGAAGGCAGCAAAAAGGAAACGATTGGAGTTGACACAAGATGTCGGCGAGTCCGCCGTATCACGCCACCTCGTTTCGTTTTTTTCTGGTGTGGTGTCGTAAAGCCCAAACCTTGCGTTGTGACTCATGCCCCCTTCCCCCCCTCACCTCCCCCTCGCTCAGCACCACTGCCGGGGTTGCGGCCAAGTCTACTGCAGCGCCCACACCCCGCCCACGCCGGTGCCGTCCGATGACCGACCCCTCAAGCTGTGCTGGTCGTGTGTCCTGGAAGGGGCGGTTCCTCTCCCGGCTTCCCTGGTGGAAGAGGAAGAGGAGGAGGACGATGACGATGACGACGTTTTCGACGAGAATCCAATACTCGGCATGTCCCCGAGCAGCGCTCGAGGGATCGCGGCGGAGCAAGAGCTCCTGTCCCCTACCGTGGCCGTGATGAACTTGGACGCCGCGACCGCAGCTGCTGCCGCCGGGGCCGCGTACATCGCGCCGCCGCAACATAACCCCGACTACCTGAGGGGGCAAACTGGTAGCGAGGGAGGGCTCGGCGGAAGCGGCGGAGAGCGAAAGCCGCGAGGGCACAGGGCGAAAGCGGGCAGCATCGGCGGCAGTATCGAGGGAGGGCGCGGCGGCCGCGGCGGCGGCGGCGACGACGACGAGCGAAAGCAGCGAGGGCACAAGAAAGCGGCCAGTGTCGGCGGCAGCGGTTTCCTGTCCGCCCTTGTGTCTCTGATAGAGGTCGTGGCCAGCCCTACTTCTCCCATGCGGTCGCGCGGCGGCGGCGGCGGCGGCGGTGGTAAGAAGCCCGACGTGGTACCCGGGCGCCCACCGCAATCTCCCGCGAAGCCGCTGGCCGTCGCCGCTGAAACTGGAGTGGAAGATGCCGGCGACGCCCCGGGTGTAGGAAAAGGAGGAGGACAGAACTGGCGAGCGGGTTGGTCTACGCTGCCTGCCTCCGGAGAGGGCCTGGCGATAGAAGCCCAACAGCAGCCCTCGGGGGGCAGGGGCGAAGAGGCCGAGTCGTCTCCTTTGCGGCTGCGCAAGGAGTACGACTCGGGGTCGGGAAGCCGCACCCAGTTGTCCCCGCTGAGGCTACGGAAGGAGTTCGGAGGTTTCAACTCGCACTCTACGGGAGGCTCATTGGCCGAGTCTGTCGACGACGGTGGCGGAGCGAACGGAAATGCGCACGGAGTTGCGGATGGAGCGGCGTCGTTCGAAGAGACCCCGCCGCCGGAGCTGGGCTTCCCGAGTGAACGGCCGTGGGCCCTCGGGTTCGGGAATTAGATCAGATCACGGTGGCCGACGACCGTGCCAACAGAGTCACTGTAGGGTATTTATTCTGTGTATTACTATTAATATCACAAACCACGCATTCGGCTATTAAAAGCGACTTAGCTCTCTGATGGGAGCGATGCGAAAAAACATGTGTACATTATTGTTGGGGTGGACGTGAATGCGGCGCTTTTTTCTGTGCGTTGTCCGGTTGGTTTTTGCTCCCATGTGAAAGTATTTTGTGTTTTTGGGCCGCGTCGTGTCCTGTCAAGGAGTCTCGTTTTGAAAAAGCATGGTGCTGTGTTGTATTGTAAGTTGCTTGCGTTTGTTTTGTTTTCTTCATCGTTTTAGAAACCGCTCTGGCATTGGCGCAGCGCTTCCTCTTTACGTGTCCTTCTACGGAGTGAATTTATTGTGCCCGCAGTTGTTTTCGCGCGTTTACGAGCGCAACCATGATGAAATGCGGTAAGGTCAAAAGGACCCGGGAAAGAACACATCACTCGCGAAAGCTATATATACAACACCCAATCCAAGAAGAAGGCCCCAACAGGAGTTGTAGACCCCTACCTCGGAGTCTGGGTGTGGAAACACCTTCTCGGCGTAAGTCCAACCAAATTGGCTTGCGCAAATTCTTTACCAGCGTTATCTACAGCCTGTGGCACCCAATAGAAACGTTTGTTCAATGTTGTATGGTGTTCTGAAAATGTAGAGAGGGACATGACATTGGGGGTATGTCTTTGTCTAAATGTTTTTTTTTAGAACAAGAGTCGGCACGTGCAACAGCGGCGTTAGTTTCCTGCCTTATTTTGCCGTGGGATTGGCCGAGATGCCATGACATGGAAACTTCCATCAGTAGGGGTCTGCTGTGTGAGTGTCCAAGAGGAGAGGTTTTCAGTTTTGGACGTTTTTTCTCGAAGGGGGCGGGAGGAAAAACTGTTCAATCCCTCACCCGCACGGCAAGAGGGCTTTAGACGTGAATGCGAAACTTTTTCAGCGGCTTGAGTGGGTACGCCACTCCCGGACGCACACGAAGAATGTTACTCTCAAGGTAGCCGCTGCAACGTGCGCTCGTCTAATCAAAGCCCTCAGAATACCTTCTGCTCGTCAAGACGCACCAAAACAGCCAGAAAGAACATCCCCACCCAGCCCCGGAACGTGATTTCAGCCCTCTCTTCAAATTCGGTAGGGTGGAGGTTATCTCGAGTTGCCGGGCTTTTGCTTCATTATCCCCGGGCATTCTCTCCGCCATCTATCCTGGAAGCCCTCTGACCATACCTTCCCACCTTCGTCAAACAACGCCCCCTGCAGTTCCTCGACGGCTTCCCCTTTCGGGTCGGGGTCAACGAGGGCAACGTGCTACTACCGCCGTCGAGGCTGCTTTGACGCCGAGAGACTCGTCGTCACGTGCCTAATGTCTGAGTTTGAACCCCCCCCCGCCCCCTCTCGTACTGCTCTCGTCTTCGGCTACAACAGTCCACTTTTTACTTACATAACAAAAATGGCAGCTGCGTGCAATTTTGCGCGTTTTTCTTGCACACCACCCTTGGATGTTGCCATCCCTTTCCGACACCCAGCGAAAGAAAACACTGCTTGCAACTGTATTACACATGTTGTTGTTGTTGTTGTTGTTGTTGACGTTGTTGTTTACAACGGAGGAATGACTGGACAGAAGAAGCAGCGGATCCACTTTGCGAAAAAATTGCGTGCTCTTTGCCACCACCTTCTTCGTCGCCATGAAACAATGCAGATCGCAGGTGCGCAGTAACATACGGTGTGGTAGTTGCATTTAAATTTAGCCGAGAGAGAAGCATTGGACCCGCCACTAATATCACGGCGTCAAGCCCAGCAGGTCCCAAACAATCTTGTATGAGCCGGCCACTTTTGGGGAAGAACACACCCAAGTTGTTCTGACCGCACCTCTTCCCCCTGTTCTTGAAGTAACTCCGGCAACAACAAGCCAACCCAAATCACTCTGATTTCATAATAATTGTTCGAGCATTTGACGCAGCAAAATCCTTTCTTCCCCCGATCATCTGCTCATCGAGACGCGCGAGACGTCGTCCGCCATCTTATCAATGTTAAGGTTCCCGCCAGCCGCCACCGCTTCCAAGTTGCACCCGTTCGTTGTCGCCCCCGATCTGCCGGGGCTCCCGCCGGCGTGAGCATCGCACGACGGCGGTGGCATCCCCCAGATGAATATTCCACCCTCGGACCCGGCGGAGACGATGATCTTGCGGTCGGGCGAGATTCGCACCGCCGCCACACTTCCGCTGTGCCCCGTGCCGACGCTCATCGTCAGGCCGTCGTCGTAGTGCCACACCTATTTACAGTTATGCGCCAACGAACGCCATCGGGCGGGGTCACGCGGACGTCGGTTGTTGGACAGTTCAGGTGTTGTGCGCTCACTTGTAGCAGTAGCAGTTCGTTATCGAAAGCCTTGCACCAAACGCGTCTTTATTCCCGGGAGCACCACATAACGACAGGCAAACATGCGAGATTAGACATAAAGGCCTCCCGATGAGCGCCGAGCTCGCGAGTGTCAATTGACACGGGCTGTGGACGAGTCTGGCACGCAAAAACTAACCGTAAGACCGATGGATCAACGTGTTCCTGGTAATTACAGTGCTTTTCTACCAGCATCCCCGGCAGACACGAACGAATACCCTTCCAAGACAGGCTCGAGCGGACGAAAACAATAGTCCGGCCGAGGAATCCACCAGACGAAAGCTACCCCGCACAGCCCAACACAACTGCCAGCCCCAACCCCGTCCCAAACGGAGCTAACTTTTAGGAAAAGTTTTCCGTTCTGTTCAAGCTGGTGTCAGGCTTGCCTGGTCTAAGCTGACGTACATCGAGATCAATCCCAGCTGTATCGTACCTTGGCACAACCCTCTCCCTTCTCTTCGTTGGGGCGTGATTGAGATATGCCGCCTGTCTTGCAATTGTTCCGCATCTAGTCTAACCTAGCTGTATATATAGTTGTCTCAGATATTATCGCACGGTACCTTAACAAGCCCGTCGTCCCCGCCGGATACGAACGCCTCCCCCGAAGGCTCCACGTCGAGGGTGTTCATCTCCTCGTCACCCCCCTCGATCACGCGGATGGCGGTGCCGTCGTACGCGTCCCAGTACGTGATCTTGTTCGTTTCGTTCGACGTGCACGCGAGACCGTCGCGTTTTGCAATGATGGAAGACAAAATGAGAGTTGTCCGGAGAAGAGCAGCTCCACGGTGGACCAGCACAATACCAAAAAAAGTGTGTGTCATGGCACCCGTCGTTCATTTCGCACCCAATCGGTGTTGCGGCACCGGCGTGCCTCCAAAAACCTAGTACTGCATGATGTAATTGCATTTCCGCACGGGTGTCATCGATGTTGTGGCACCGGGGTGCGACAAAAAGCCAAGAGAGGAATGACAGTGATATAAAAAACGATCGCACCCCGTTGTCATAGCACGAACTTTTACGATAGTAGAAGAGGGAGGTGTATCCATCGATGCATAGGTGCATCTAGAAGCAAGTCAACATCATGCCCCCCCCCCCCCCTTCCCCCCCCACGCAAGGGTTCGGGCTTGCGGGAAGCTTGGGGTGTAATCCTCTCGCCCATAGGATAACAGAGAGGTCTTTTTCGGCGTTCTGGGCGACACCTATTCTTCGAAGTTTGCCCCCCTCAGGGAACCTTAATGTCCATCCCCTGAATCTGACGTCTTTTCAATCATCATCACCCGGCTAGCGTGGTCGGTTCCAAATAAAAGAAACATATGCACACACGCACAGAAAGGTTCGCAGAGAGTCCGTTTGGTATTCACATTCAGCGAGTTTAGCATTTCTCTCATCTTGGCCCTCCTTTCCACGGACTTTGATTTTTTACCCACGGGCAATGATATATTTTCATTGGTCAACCAAATATCGCAGTCTATGCCGGCAAAATACACTCACCACGTCCTCCTCGCCGTACCTTGTGGTTGGAACCGCACGTAATGTACTGCGATTCGTCCGGGTGGTACCGGACCCCCTTGAAGACGTTCGGCTCGAAGAGGGCGAGCACACGGACCCCGCGGTTGAGGTCCCAGACGATGCACGACCCGTCCGCAGATCCCGAGATGCACTGTCCGTTTTCGCGAGACACCTTTTTTTTTTTTTCCGTGTGCGCGTTTTCGGGAGTGTCGTTGTGGCCGTGTGTTGCACGTTTCCAAGGAGGTGGCCGGTTCTAGGGAGGGGAGAGCGTGGTTCCATGATAACATTGCTGTGGAGTGACCCGAAGGCATCATGACTAAAAGCTGGTTGGTCGGTGTGGCACCTAGTGGCGACACCTACAGAGCCTACATCAAGACCGAACACATGGCGCACACACAAATCCTCCAAAAGTTTCACCGTTTCTAAAATAGTCCTACCATTTATGACCGTTCTCCTGTCACGTTTGTTCTCCGCTTCGCCGGGGGAAGGATACGCCCCCCCCCTGTGCGACCGCTACAGGTCTTCCCGATGATGCATGCGGGGGTGCATGTACCTGGATGCAGGTGACGGGTCCCCGGTGCTCCTTCCACGACGTGGTCATGGCTTGGTGCGAGGAAGTCACGGACCAGACACGCACCCGCCCATCCCCGCCGCCCGAGATCAACCTGTGATATGACATGACACAAGAAGTTGTTAGAGAGAGAACGATACGGGCAGGAAATGTTTTGAGTGGAGGGAGAGCCTGATTGGGGGAAGGGGAGGGGGGATGAGATGAGATGTAGATCAAGAGGGGCCGGGCTGGGGGTCGGGGAAAGCTGCGCTCTTCACAGGTTAACATACACTCCGGAGTATTATTTACACCTTCTATCTAGCTGAGTCTGGAGTTGCACGAGATCCGGCCGCCTGACGACCACAGCCCCATTAACATGAGACATCGCAGGCGTGTTGTTGGGCTTCATCGGATGTTCAGTCTAGCTTGGCATAAACGATCAGTTCTTTCCTGGCCGCATGGCGGATGAAGCAATGCGAATATGATAGTCGGGGGCTTGTCTACAGAGCTTCCTTTACCAATTGGCAAGATGAATACAGACTACCTTAGCCCCACAATAGTATACCGAACAACACCGAACACGGACCATGTTTGTGCGATCGAGGCACTACTGCTGTACACTCGCATTCGCCAAAACTCCGTTAAACGTACCGACGTTAATTGTTGTAAAGTAGCTTTTGCTGCTGTCGATTTGTAAGCTAGACGCAATTTTTTCTGAAGAAGAGAAAAGCGACAATGTTTCCTTCCCAATACAACAAAAGAGGCTTATCTTTCACCACAGTGAACGAGTTCCTCAATGTTTTTACCCACGCGCCCTGACGATTGATCCAGCCAGCCGCTATCAACCCGCCCAGATAGAAAACCTCAGCCCTCTAGCTCTCGCCGGCGGTAACTTGCTGCGTATAAACTGCTAGAATAGATACCTCCAAGGTGGGCGGGTATCGTCGTCTTGCGCAAGGGCCAAGGCCGTGGCACCGTCCGCGTGCGCGTCGGAGATGACGAACTTGAGCTTGCCGGACTCCGGGTAGAAGGCGCGAATCTTGCCGTCGCTCCAGCCAGACACGATCGTTCCGCCCGATCGCGTGATACCCACACAGAAGCACTCCAGGTTGGGCACCTTTTTTGCACACGCCAAACAGCATGGCGTTGCTTTGTCAGGCTTGCTCCGCGAACCAGTTGGCGGAACTAAACCATGATCAGGTCCGCCGAAACAGAAAGCGACACACCGTGGTGTTGTACGTGGTCGATATACAGTAGTACGGTTTGTGCTCCCGTGCAGACTCTCTTCTGGGGCTCGTTCGGCATCAGTTTCGACCAATGTTCACCTATTTAGGTTATCCCGCGATTGACGATCACGCTCAAGCTCCGGGAGAAAGGTGCGTACAAACGACCGTCGGTGGGTGGCCGCTAAGCTAGTGTACAACGAAGAGGCACAAGAAACCATGTAACATGAAGAATAAGCGAAACGACAGAAACATACAGACGCCGAAGCACAGAAAAGAACATCGAATACGAAGTAGAAAACGTAAAGGGTACTCGGCTTGACGCAAAGACAACTTGCCAAATCACGAGTGCGCGATTTGCGAGGGTAGACGTGCGTGCGACCATGTCTCAACTTGCAACGCTCACTTGAATGCGCAGGAGCTCCTGTCGAAGAGTAGCGTTCCACACACGGATATCAGCCACGGAACAGGTGATGAAGAGGTCAGAGCAACCGGCGGGGAATATTATGTCGTTCACGCGGGCGAAGTGGCAGGTACCGCGCAGCTCCGTTTCCATGTCCATCGTTACCCAGTACCTGTTGCAACACAAAAGTGTTCTGGGTGTCAACACAACTTCGTTCAATGTTGTCGTTCCAAAATCAAGACAACCGTAGTCTCTTGTCCTTCGATAAAAGTTCAGATTGTGGGTTTTCCGCCGATTTCACAGTTCAAAGTGACAAAGTCACCTGCCTGCGTTTGTACGAAGTCTGCCAAGCAGCATGCACACAATCCCCAACGCAAAGCCAGGCAAAAGCACCGCTAGCGAGTGGAATTGAGGGGGGGTATGAGCCCAGTTTTGGCGATTGTTGATCGTAATGAACAAAGCTTTGCTAACAGTGGCACCGTCACTTTTCCCTTTCCTCCGGGCGACACTTGCATACCGGAAGTGACACCAATCCAAGACCGACACTTTGCAAGACAAAAAAAAAAGTCAATTTCATCACAGGTAGACATGCACCAACACCGGCAATCGACAAAGGCGAAACGCTTATTTTAGTTCGTGAGCAACGTGGTAGGACTACAGGAAGCCGCGCTCCGCTTAGGGAAGTTGGTTGTTGTTCCGCCTCTCCCCATGCTCGGAAGAATATATCGACCAAGCACCCTGCATGCTCGAAGCGTGTATCGACCAAGCTCCGACGTACGGGCGTAGTACACACCCCTCCCCCCCTCCTCCGTTTTCAAGTACTCTCGCCCGCACGCCTCATCTGGCGCGTGGAAAAGCGCCAAACTGCACGACCACCTGACGCGCGTTGGAGGGGAGGGGCGTCTAGAAGGCGGAGGAACGGCGTTCTGCTCTGCTGAAAGAGGTTCCGTGGCCAACCGTCGATTGACAGAGAGAGGCGGGCAACTGTTATCCGTCCCTTCCTCCCTCTCCACCACGTCTCGAGTACGATGCAAACAAGACGGCGTGATTTTTTTAGGCGAGTAGTACCTGTTGGAAAGCGCCGTCCCGACGAAGAAGCCCTTGTTGCCGGGGCACACGGCAATCGAGGTCACCGCGCCCATCAGCTCGCAGTGCTTGCCAGCGACCTGATCGGTTAGGGCGAGACAAAAAAAGTAGCAGCGGTCGCACGCGTTGTCGTTGTCGGTCGATGAAGCCGTTCTCTGGAGTCGTGCAGTCCCGTTGGAGAGATGCCGCGCATAGATACCCACATCTAAAGGCACCACCCCCGTCGATTGGCACCAAGAAAGTGCTGCCAAATAGTCGGTGTGTCCCGCCAATCTAACGCACCAATCAATTTACCCACAAGCACCACAGCGCAGAAAAAGCAAGCACCAGACGGACAACCATCGTTCAACGAACAAAGGTGCCCGTGCTCAGGCCCATCTGGTCCAAACCTTGTTCAGAGATTGGTTGATGAAGCTGACAGTCCCGTCGCCGCCGCCGACTAGCGTGTTGGTGTTGCCCGTCTCCGGGTTGAGCACGCAGCGCACGGACCGCACCCCCTTGCCGAACTTCTCGAGACTGTAGCCCGCCAGGGTGGGGCGGATGGTGTCCGGGTCGTTGAAGTACTGTCGGTCGTGGGACAAAAATCAAAACATACCACAAAAAATCACACGCCGTCAAAGCCGACGCGGGTGCGCAGCATCAACAATGAGGTAGGGCAAAGGCAGTGAGTAGAGCGGAGAATCGGGGGCATGAAGAAAGAAATCGCAGATGACAAGCGTGTACCTATGGAGGGAGAGACAAGAGGGGGGAGGCAGCAATGAAGCGATGGACTCGGTGCCGGAGGAGAATTGGTTGGCGTGGAGGAAGCGCTAGGGAAGGGTAGGTGGGGGCAGTATATTTGTTTGTGTGGCGCGACGCTGATCAGGGAGTTGAACTGACGACACCGTGTTTGGGAGCAGAGTCGTTCACGTTGGGCGGGCACGCAGGCATACACACACGTACGCACGAACGAACGCACGCACACGCAGCGAAAGTTTTCCTGCGGCGGGGGCCCCGGCCACGACCCATGAAGGTTCACTCCGTGGCAACCAGACATATCCTTAGCAGCAAACCGGTTAGCGCGGTCTGTTGCAAACCTTGAAACACACACACATGCACACCCTCACGGGGTCCCAGATCGTGGCCTTTAGAATCATTTTGTGTTTTCAACCGCACTGAGAGTGACGTATTTTCATTGGTCAGCCGGTTAGCACGGTCGATGCTATAAAGTAGAAATATGAAAACGGCACACGGCGTTCTAGACGATGCGCACACACGGAGCGCACGCACCCGGATGTCATCTCGGTCGATCTTGAACTTGAGAACGTCCCCGGTGCGAGTCCCGCAGTAGGCGTGTTCGTCGTCCTCCGTGATGCTGATGCACTCGATCGCACGGCGCATTCCCCCCATCTGGGCGTCCACGGCGTGGACCTGCAAACGCATGCGCAACGAAAGGGGGTGTCTTGAAAACACAGGCAGCCATGTAGAGCAACCATGTGTCGAGGGGCTCATAATCTGTAGTCAACGCAAGCGCATGGCCGTGCGTAGGCGGAAGTACACCCGGTCATACTGATCGTGCCGTCTCATGGTCCATGCCGAGCAAATACCTGACAACGACGTCTTCATAGAAGCTTAGACCCGAACAAAACAACCTTACCGGAAAGAGGGTCGTAGAAGCTGGAACAAACTTCTACCTCTACTTCCTTCAACCAACAATTGACAGTCTTGTTACCACTGCATTCCATCTTGTCTGGACGTCGTTCTTTTACACCACCAACCGCATACGCCAATGCATACGTGATCCACATGTGGCGAGTTGTTTGTCCTGCAAAAACTAGGCCAGAAGGAAGCTTGCTTGGCGATTTCATTTCTCCCGCCAGCACCGTTGGCCGTTCACCATCCTTCCCTTCCGACTCAAGCAGCTTACACGTGCCACACACCAAGTTTAACCCCTCACAATTCGTGTTCACCTTGGGAATCGAGACGTCGACCTGCCAGACCCTCAGGTGGAAGTTACCCGCGGTAACGAAGCGGTCATTGCGGCGGTGCAGCCACTTCACGCTCAAGGCGGAGTCCTGGGCCGCGGGGGAGCCGCACACGGCCCGGCCCGTCTTCGCCTCCCAGATCACCACCGAGTTGTCGTCCTGACCGCCCAGCGACGCGAAGTACTTCCCGTCGAAGCTGCAGCACGGAAGCGAAACGAGGTTGGAGATAGGTGTGGTGATGTAGTGAGCGTTCCTCACCAAAACGCGCATTGAATGCCGTACAAGGCTACTGGTGACCATTGTCCTGCCTGTCGAGAAGCGCGAGGCATGTCACAGGCCAAGCTTGGACGCGGTAGGGCGAGAGTTGAGTTCGGTTTCGCAAGAGTAAGGGTTGTTCAAGCATACGGTGTAAGGGCTGGCTTGAAAATGGACGGCACAAACAAGTCGGCGTTTATCCGAGAGACTTCTCTGTCCATGTTCCTAGGGACAGCAAACACATGTTCTTTAGACTCTCATGTCGACTCAGCAGAGCGACGTGTACTACTCTCTGAGAGTTCCCGGCGTGTGTGCTACCACTACCAATACACTCCTATCGCACGCCCGAGGGCCAAGACGAAGTGTAACACGTTGCCTCGTCATAATTTTATGCCAAACGTGGTAGTCGGTCGGCATCACCACCATCAATACCTGAAGTCAACGGCCCGGACGTGGCCCAGGTGTTGCTTTAAGCGGTGGAGCAGCACGCCCGCCCCGCTCGGCTTCTCGGCGTCGCAGTTCGCTTGAGCTTGGATCAGGTCCCAAACGCAAAGGTCCGCTTTCACACCCATGTGGTTCGCCTGGGTAGGTAGTCCCCGCAGCAGCAACATTGTGTTTTAAAGTGTTTTCGGGTGTCACAGCCGTCACAAGCACACAGCGCGCGTTCATAAAGCCCGTGGCCGATTGGAGTAGGGAGATGCCGAGAGAGGAGCAGTGGATGCGGGTGCTGAACAAATTCTCGAAGTGTTCCGTCTCACTTCTGATTTCTTCGAGCTTCAGTCCCATCCATGCTACCGTTCTCTTTCCTCAAGCGTTCGGTTTTATTCTTGCTCTGCGCCGTGCTCCCTCGTAGAGATACATGGAAGGGTTACCTCTCTTCGCTTCGACTGATCTTCCCGCAACTACCACTCACGCACCCATCCAAACATGCCGGGCGAAGACATGCGAGGTAGAGAGACAGACTAAACCCTTTTAATAGTTGAACATGCAACCACCACCACAACCGCCATGGCAAAACCAACCGACAGATAAAGCACCAAACAGTAAAAGCAGCGACACACGCACCTGCCCGGAGACGATGCGAGTTCCATCGGAGCTCATGGCGACGCACGATATTTCCGAAGTGTGTCCCTCCAAGAAGGCCTGCTTGTTCTTCCCCGTCATGCTCCGCACCACCAGTATCGACCCCAGAGGATACACCATGTAGCCGCCGCATGGGGTCAGCTTCATGCCCCCGAGCACCTTGCCTGAGAGCATGTTTCGATTAGCCGACATGGGACGAGGAAACAGATGTCGACGTTTGCCTGCCGGTGGAGATACTGTAGGGTGATTCGTTCGTAGCTCCCGGTCGGCAACCTCGTGCATTTAGAATCGTTGGTACCAACGTAGTTCCGATGGGGGAAGATGACAAAGCCAGACAGATGGAGGAGCTCAGAGACAGCCTGGTGGGAGAGAGGCAAGCCAGAGAGCAAGCCTGCGAGAGATAAGGGTAGTCTCATGATGACCCTCATTGTCCACTTCAGCATCCTTCAGATACAGTCGTCGCGAGCGTCGCTAGACTGACCTACATGGAAGCGCGCATGCTGGTAAGCTGAAACGAGAGGACGCTCTTCCCGGCGATATTACATGGGAATGCAGCTGAAAGAGGTCAATCGGCCAGCCAAGGTCGGATCGCTTGCACTTCTGTGTTCGTTGTGGAATGGGGCAGCTCAGAATAACCTATGCTATTGTTGGTGCCCTGCAGACACCGATTGTTGTAAATAGTACGATATACTGTGTCTTGAGAGAATGATGGCAAAACAATATATGCACAGGTGGTGGCATAGTTACCACAATGGTACCGATACTCGGCAGTTTGAGCCTGCTGATGCCATTGACACAACTTCCAAAGCATTTGCTTAGACTATACAAGAACAAATGTTAATGTTGGGCAGGACAGCGGCATTTACTGCACAAAGAAAGAGACCTTTTTTTGGGGGGGGACAACGAAGATACAGCAGCAGTAGGCCGGGCAACAGAAATGTTTCCTACTGATACCATCTGCCGCAGTGTTGACTTGAGGCGTGGTCTGTATAATGCAATGTGTGCGTGTGTTCGTCATATGCACATCTATGGATACAATACTGTACTGCCCCGACCCTGCTGCTGCATGTGCTGTACTGCTGTGTAGGAGTCATCTATGGCACACACCGGGTGTTCATCACAGACAAGAGGGATCGACTTACACCGCGCATAGACCAGGTATGCTCGTACACAAACCGATATAATAATAACAGAAAGAACCACGTTAATCACCCAGAGTGGTAGCCATGGGGGATGGCCCCGGTGCCTCCCACATACACTGCAAAGCCCAGGGGTCATGGCAGCCAAACCCGAAGCGGGCCAACTCACATGAGCGGCGATCTGATATCCGATACACAAAAAACTGGGTACTATTGCTCACCGGTGAAGCCGATGCAAGAGTGGAGCTTAAGCTCTGTTGCATCACTCCCAACGCCCGCCATAGCTGCTGTCTGAGTTTGGTGAAGAGAGATGTGGTGGTGCGAGAGGAAGACAGGGCAACGCGGCCGGAGGTGATGTAACCGTTTTCCATCTCGGGTAAACTCGCCGCATGACTCACGGAACCCCCATTTAAATTTCTCAAATTCCTGCTGTTGTGCTGGGAGCTCTGTGCTGGTGTGACCATGCTTGCGATGTAGGCAAGAGAAACCCCAGACCACCCGCTTCCCGCAGCCACCGCGGTGATGGCTTACCTGTTGAGCTCTGCATCTTTCCTGGCCTCGGCCTTCGTGTCTAATGTCCTACAGTTCGTTTCCCGGTCCATCCGCGCCAGCCCTTTGCTCCATCAGGCGGTTAAGGTATTGGACCGGGGCAAGTCGAAGGTGCGTCTGCTGTACAGCAGTGGAGACTGGATGTTGTAGCAGCGACGACACTTATCATGTGTGCCCTCTAAACGGGTGTTATCACCAGGGCGTGTTTCATTTCATCTGTTGTGTGGGCGGTTCTGCCTCTCCCTATTGCCGTACTAGTGAAGAATAGGAGAGAAAGGGCACCGCCGTGCACTCGTTTTTACAGTTATTTCGTGCTGGTTAGTTACCTCAGCAATCCGTGCCAACTTATCTATCTCTTCGTTTGGACATGCAGTCCAAGAAACTCGTTTTTTTTGTTGGCACCCCCCCGTTTCAACTCTCAGATCCACCGATCCGTGCGACGGTGAATACAGATACGGAGGCCGTAGTGCTGCACCCAGCCTCCGCGTGCAACTAGTATTGTATCTACAACGGCGCGGTACAACAGCAGCGACAGCAGATCGGTAAAATCCCGTTTTATGCCACTGGCCGCTTTTGGGGCTACAGCAGTCGAGGGCACCGTAAGAACTACATGTAGACTCAAAGCGATAGGATCCAGAGGTTTGACCGGCTCTATACCGGACACAGCCACACACAATGCAGAACAGGGATACTGTATCTAGCTTTTAGTACAAGAGTGGACACTCGTGCTCACAGATTTTGCCGCCGGCGCCATCCCGTGCACCAGTACTATTCAACCTAGAATCTGTGTCAGCTCCGGCTAAACACAAAAACAATGATAGAGATGGTTTCGTTGTGTCATATTAAGAAAAAAAAAATAAATAAACAAGAAAAAAACATTTGTTAAGGTTTGCACCGAGGTGCACACGCAGAGTTTGGATCTACAGACCAGACCCGAGCATCTTGCAGACGAGAATGTGCAGGCTAGGATATCGAGTAACAACCAGACTTGCAGCAGCAGGCGAAAAGGGATGAGCTCCCAGAGGCCTATATTGGTGGCAAGCTCGATAATCTTTACTTCTACATACTAAATACCAACATACCGCTTGTCAACGCGTGCTACCGGCTTGTACGGCCGAGCTGCTTGTATGGGCGACTGGGGATCGATTGAAGCAAAGTAGACGTCCATGAGACGCTTGTACTATCGCAGAGAGGCAGGAGTGCTGGGGCATACATGGATGGAGGAAAGGCGCATAGCTGGACTTGCGTGCCTGCTGTATCACAGGTTTCGGTTTCATTTTTGCTTTGATTTTTCGCATATATTTTCCATCGATCGATGCGCGCTTTGTCGGATTCGTCGTTCTTCCTAGCGTCGATGGTCCGAGAGAGATGTGCAAGGCACTCCTGTCCTGCTTCTCCAAGCAGGCCCGAGGGAGGAAACCGTAGAGATCCCAACACTTTTGATGTTCTCCATGACCTTCTGCGTCAGTTCGACAGACCTATTTACCTGATACACCCCCCTTTGAAATTTTTATATTTTGGTTTCTCGAATAGAATCTTCATGATAAGCCTTCTTAAAAAACGAATGGAGAGAAATCCGGGTTCAAGAAAGTGAATCCATCTTGGCAAGACCCTCTCTCAAACCGTGTAGCCGCCGTCGCTTTAAAATAAATAACTGAAGTAAAAGCACCGTCGTTCTGCGTCAAACATCTTATCCGCGAAAACATGGCGCTTCCTGCACCGCACAGGTTCCTCGAGGTATGCCTCATGTTGCCCCATGGGCGGTTGAGAGCGATCTGGTCGTGAGGATGCTGGCTCTTAATCCTGGCATGGTGAGGGAAAGGGAGAGCGACTCGAACGGTCTACACACGTGGCCTCGTTTCGTTTCGCCGAGTGCATGAGCCAAACAATCAGGTCGAGTAAACCGTTGGTGGAGCAATGAATGCATGGTGCGCGGAATTTAATGAGCTTCACATCGTGTTGCTGGTGGATTGCGCGTGGTGTTTAGGCGAGTCTGATATTCGTGATAGTGTGATGTCTCCATCTTCCTTTGTGTGCCGACTCTATGACCAGGGTACGATTTTGCCCACCTCAGAACCGCACCTGGCTACAATGCGCCGGAGAGTGTGCCTCGTCCGGCTCACGCTTGCACCAATTTTCGTTGTTTTTCTGTCTCGCAGCACACGTTGCAAGGGACGAACTGTTATCTAGTCGGCAACGGCGCACGGCGAATCCTGATCGATACAGGCGAGGGGAAAGCTGGGTTTGTCCCCCATCTCCTGGTGAGGCGCACGATATGTTGCCCAGAGAACGTTACATCGCATATCTATGGCAGGACATTCCATTTTTGTGCCCCCGTATTCATGTTGTGAAGTCGGGCTAGATTGTGGTCCTGCGGGATACTAGTCTACACCCTATGGGGTACCCGCCTACAATGTGGGGCCGATCCTGGGCTGGTTACGGTGACTGCATGTAATGTGCACTTTTTCTCGGTCAAATCGACATCATACAATGGAACCTTCCCGTGCTTTGCTAACCAACCCAAAAACCAGGATGTAATGCGACAAGCAGGATGCGAAATGCTGGACGCTATTTTGTTGACACATTGGCACGTTGATCACGTGGGGGGTGTAAACGACATCCGCAAGGCGCTTGGTGGGAACATTCCCGTCTTCAAGAAGGTAGGCATTCCACGTTGGCTGTTGTCACCTTGGCGCGCCCGGGACTAATAGTGTATATTTGCCAAATGACGTGTACAACTCTGGTAGACCACGAGTTACCGCTGTTGCCGCACACAGTTTCCCTATCGACATGTTTGGAGCTTATCCTACCACCTTGTTTGATCAAACACGTCCAGCAGTTTGCTGACGTCCCTGGACACGAGCAGGGAATAGGCCGGGAACATTTACAACGCCCACACAACAAGTAATCAAACACCTCCAACGGCTTGGCTTTAAAAAGCGTGGCCGTTGGACTAATCCTAGCCGTTGGAGGTGCTTGGTGACTGGTGTGGGCGTATTTACCCCGACGGGCATCATATCCACAGTAGCGCGCCATTTGGTTGCACTCGTGGCTTAGAATGCACAGGGCCAGTTGGTCGCGGACCATCGTGTACTCTCGGTAGAATCCTGTAACGATGGTGCTGAATGCGTGGGTTCGTTCGGGCACCATCAACAACCCCCCCGCTCCGACGTTTACGTAAGCGTAAGTTGATTGTCTACCCAGCAATGGGGTGGCTCCTCTTGACAACGACGAAAGGCATGGATAGCCCTTGGCTTACACGTCACGTTCCTGGTGGCGGTGTGGTCTGCCCCCCCACCCCAACGCGGTTCTTCGCCCGCAGTACGGCCCAACCGTGCAAGATTTCGACTACTCAGGCATCGAGGATGGTCAACTGTTTCGAACAACCGGAGCCACCCTTGAAGCGGTGTCCACCCCGGGACACACCGAAGACCACGTCGCGTTTGTTCTTCACGAAGAAAAGGTTAGCACTCTTGTGATTTGTCAATGGTGTACGTATGCGTAACCAACAAGACAAATAGTTCACGTGGATGAAAACAATCTGTGTAGTACACGGGGGTGAAAAAAGGTTTTCGTTCTTGGCGTTGGGGTTGGTGTGGTGAAGCGGGAATACCCGTTTTTTTAGACCCCATGAACGTCGATCACACCCAGTGTTAACCGTTGTGCCTGTTTCCGTACGCTCGAAAGCCCCGGCCCCGAGTCTCCGCCGTGGACTTGAGACCCGTACTGCGGTCGGCCCCCCTCTCGCTTGCACTTTGTGTCGGATAGGGAAGCATGTTGGTGATCGCCTAGTTGTGCTTTTCCCCCTTTCCTTTCGACAATTACCGTGATTGTTCCACACAGGCCCTGTTTACCGGGGACATGATACTCGGGTGTGGTACGGCTATTTTCGACGACTTCGCCTCTTACATGGATTCGCTGCAGCGAGTCCGCGACATGAGCCCGAAATACGAAGGAGGCTTCACGAGGTACGTCATGGCCATACGGCATGCCCGTTTTTCATGCCGTGAGGCTGTTTGCTCGCTTGGCCACTGTTCCCTCGGTTAGCGCGAAAGATCCTTGGTTACTCGATTCATGATACCAATGATGAATAAACCCTCCTTCAGCTTGTTGGAGTCGGCCTAGATGCACGCGGAGTACAGACAGGGGCGTAATTGTGATGTCAACTCTCTTGGTGATGTTTGTCGGCTGGATGCTGGCGATGCGGCGCATGCAGACCCAGGCGAACGTTGCCTGGAGGGTAGGTGGGACTTGATGTTAGAAGTATCAGTATCACCTGATAAAGACTGTTGTTATTCGTATTCTCTTGAGTACAACACAGTATACGATGTCACATACATCATGAGGGATTTCAGTAGCACAAAAATATACCAGTTTCAGTATACCTGATAACGCACACTAAACGCGGTATAGGAAGTTATTGAGGAAGTAAGTTCAACTTGAAGAACGATATTTCGGGAAAGGTATCTAGAACGATCTGATGGATGCGGTAGATTCCGTAACGGTTCGGAATGTTTCCTAGATTGGGCATACTTTCCTAGAACGGTTCTCAGGAATGTTCTCAGGAAAAGTCCAGAGTAAGATTAGAAAGGTTCCCGGAACGTTTCCGGAACGGTGCTTTTGGTCTTATAGAACGGTGTTTGGTTCCCAAAACGTTCCCGGAACGTTCCTGGAACGGTTCCGGACCGGTACTAAGGTTCTTTGTAGTTTCATCGGTAATCGACAAAAACGCTGACCAGGCAGAGCGCACGCCCCCCACCGGAGCTCACTCTGTTTCCTGCCCAGCTCAACAATACAACAAATTTGTACAACATCTGTTTCTCATTTCTCTTTGAACCAAATACCATTGGTTGTAGACTCACGTCTACAGTGCACCTCAGCACACCTGTTAACAAGGTGTGGCACACGCCTCTGTTACCTTCTTGCTCACTGCTGCTACCGCCGTAGCACAGGTCACTTGAACAGATAGACTTCTGACTTGCGTCATCAGCCTATTATCTTGTTTTTAGTGAGGACCTATTTTTTCAGCAGATCTGACGTTCGCTGAAAAGAACACACCAAGCAATCTAACACCAGCAAAACCACCAGGGAACTGTTCTTGACTACGCAGTCTTAGCAGGCCCTAAGCCTCTGATTTTCAACACTCGACACGTGATGGAAGACACTGGTACTGTAGTAACAATTTAGTCTACAGTCCGCACCAGCACGTACGAACGTCGGAGGTAAGAATTTCAACCTGAAGACAGAAAATGATGGGGCTCGACCATAAGAACGGTGCTTAGTTTAGAATCCTACTCTAGAACCTAGGTAGTCTGTGCTGGTTTACGCCACACTGAGACTACATAAGCGGCGAGCCTCGCGCTGAATAACTGGTTCTCATGGGGTGGCACGTACTCTGTATGTGATGTATAAACAGGTCTTGTTCCCAACCCGGAGGTGTACTTTACCGTGTGTCGAACGACACGTTTCTTTCCTTACTTCATTCACATACCGCCTTTCAGGTTGTACTGTGGGCATGGTCCCGCAGTGGAAGCTGCGCAAGAGAAGATAGAGTACTACATCAAACACCGGCAAGAAAGAGAAGCCCAAATCATAAATGCGTTAACGGCAGCAAAAGGGCGGACTCTCAGCGCTCTCCAGGTGAGACAGGAGGGATATTCTACGCATCTGCACTTCATGAGCACCGCATGGTGACTTTTGGTTGTTGATTCTTTCGCACATTTTGTCATTACCACAACGAAGTGAGGATACCCAGGAGGTCTGGAGGATCCAGGAGGCCTCCTATGGTTCTAGGGTTCTCTTCACATGAGTTCAGAAACTCCCTCGGTCTCTATAAACCCTATGCTATGACATGGCTGCACTCCTGTATCATAACAAGTATGTGTAATCTCACAGCGAGTGCGTTCTTCGTTTTGCCCCCCACTCCGCCCAGATTACCGTTCGGGTGTACGGCGTTCTGCCGCTCCCGATCTTCGTCTCGGCGCACTACAACGTTTTGCACCACCTGTCGAAGCTCGCGAGGGAAGGGAGAGCAGTTCTCGGCTGGGTGCCGTGCTCATATTACCTTGGACCCGAGCGCGGGCTAAACGTCGGATGCACAGATTGAGCACCCCCAACAGCAGTTGCAAGGGTGCCCGTCCGGGAGCGTCCCTATGCTCTCTTCATGGCCCGTGCTGGAGAGGAACGCGCCCCGCTGGTGGCTTGTCCATTGCCTTGTTCTCATCTTTGTCGGTCGCGTTCACAGCCTTTGGTGGCTGCCTTCCCCCGATAGCTCCACTGACATGCGCGCAAGGTCTCTCCCGTGATTTCCATGGAGAGCTTCGACCGATATCACGCGCCGCTCGAGGGCAAGAGCGAGCCCGTTGAACTCATCACAAGAAACTCGAGCATTGGCGATACTGGCGTAATTTCTTGAGACGAGCGCGGCTTGGCAGGGGTTCACGGGGTGCTTGGCACACTGACAAAAAACGATTGTTGAGGCAGCAGTAAGTAAGTAAGCCCGCTGCCGCCCCGAAAGCAACCATTGATGCTTGCATCAAAGGAGGCCGGTGTGGGGACGACTCGTGCTTCCAAAATCCACTTCAGGAGAGTCCGGGGCTTTTACTTTTCTCGGCTACGAGGTGAATTGCGGCATGAGCAAGGGTACACGTAAAAAAAAAATCAAGGCAAATAGACCTACGAATCTAATCGAAAGTGGGGGTCATTTGGGGGGGGGGGCATAACCCATGTATCCCCGGGTTTTCTGCCGATGTGTCGGCGCTTCGGCGTCCCGCTCTCTGTCACGGTGTGCCTCACCGCTGGCGCTGCTGGCGCTGTGTAGCTGTAGAGATCGCCGAAAGATGGCAGACACCATGCATACTGCAGGGTCGTCTTCGCAATCTTCTCATGCATATACCCCCATGAGAATCGAGGAGCAGCCACTTGCTCGCCAGTCGCTCGTGTGGCCGATTGGTCAGAGCAACATGGGATGGCTATGTCGCATGTGCAAGCACATTTATTTTCGGTAAACGCAAGAAGCGACTGGCCCACAGAAAACGAAGCGAGACACCGCGCGAGAACTCGCAAGTAAGGGTCATGAGTAAGCGGGGTAGATTGGTCAAGTCTAACGTACACCCTACGAGACCGAGGCTACGAGTAGATATGCGACACTATCTATGTTCCCTGTTGTGCAGTGCTAGAAGCGGCAAGAGCAAGTTTGCATGGCAGATGGTTCAATAGATGGTTGGCAACAATCGTGAAACTTGGTCAAGCTGAGAGTTGTTTGGCTCATTTCGAGCTTTGTCAATACTGCTACTGCTGTACTTTCGTAGATGATATGAGGCGCTACCCAAGAAAGGCTGCTTGTTTCCGTGTGTTCCTGTAGTAGCACGGCTGGGTGAGCGTGGGCCGGTATCGATGACGAGCAGATGCAGGACGGGTAACGAGAGCGAGGCATGTTTGCCATCCATCCAACCTCATCATGGTAACTTCCCGACGATTCATGGTAACTTTTTGAATGAATTTCTTCTCCGTCCGGGGGGGGGGAACTTCGAATGAATGTGTCCGGATTTTTTTTCCACGTGTACCCTTGGCATGAGTTCAATCAACAACCAACGAACCGCAGTCGAGGCAACTATTGGTGTTGTTGTTGTCTTGACATCAAAAACCGTTCCGTTCTCTCTACCCAGTACCTTCCTCTGTCCGTACTTGTCTTGACACTTGACGCGGTCGATTCCCGTGGTCACAGGCTAACTTACCCAAAAAAGGTATACGAAAATAAAATAGGCCCGAAGGATCCGCAAGTCAGATAGTCTAGGACACTCCGCCCGCCTCTTGCACGCTACATGTATGCGAGGTAACCAGAGACTGAAAAAAAAAGAACGTAAATCTTCCGTTTATTACTTCCCAATATAACATGCAGATAGATACACAAGATGTGGCTATCAAACCACCTTGTTGAGCCTGCTACCCACAGGGGAGATGTCGCTGTGTGCTGTTCGGGAAATCATAGACACACAGATAGCCCTTCGCTGACGCTATGGATTCGTTGCTAATCTATCTTCGACTTTTTTCTGTAGATATAGATGGGTTTATTGTGTCATAGAAAATATAAAAAAAAGGAAAAAGGAAAAAAAGGAGATTAGTATGCCGTGTGAGACAAAAAGGGCCGCCAGCACTAAGAAAAAAAAACAAGGGCCGCCAGCACATCAAGTGCCCCACGGTGTGATGAGACAAGGTCTGGATGGAGCAGGCAAGTCGTCCGGGCATAACAACAAGAAGACATTCCTAAATCACCTGGAGTCGTAGCCATGGGAGAAGACCCCAACGCCTCCAAGAAGAGACTCTGCAGGGAGAGCTCAGGTCATGGCCAGCTCGTCGTGATGTGGCAACCAAAACTGAAGCGGGCCACTCATCATCTTCTACAACCCTAATCAATTGGAAAACAGTTAGAAGGATTGATCTCATCAAACAATCGCAGCTGCTTTCTTGTTGCCTTCGAATTTCCACCTGATTCTTGTTGTGGTTTCCAGACAGAATTGGCCTGACTGGCGAAGTTATGCCGAAGATGAAACCAGCCACCGCGGTCAACCGCGCACAGAACGCTTTTTTTCCTCCTCTCACCGTGGGTTGTCACCCTGGGGCACAACAGATAACATGAAGCCTGTCTCTCTCACGTTCATCGCCAGCCTTCTGGCAACGCCGGCTGCGGCGGTCGAGTACATGGTCACCACTTGTGCTGACCTTGCGGACGTCGACGATACCCAGGTCACCGGCCTTACCATCGACGCCAACACCTTCGCCTGCGATGAATACACCCGCTTCCGTGTCCGCAACTCCATGACGCTCAAGGCAACAGTCTCCGCCGTGGAGTTCGGGAACTTCTCGCTGAAGGTTCTTGGAGAGCTGACGGTCGAGCCCGACGTCACGTTCAACGGCGTCGTTGATCAGGTAGGCACTGGAACCACAGTTAGTTTCAGTTGAGTTGGAAGTCCGGAGGGTACAAGCGCCAAATATATTCGATAAAAAATACCAGTCTCGATGTGAGTCTCTGGTGTAGTTGTACGTACGTACGTCCTACTCGAGGTCCCCTGTCCAACTGTTCCTCCGCTTGCTCTGCGGATCTTTCCGTGCGGTCCGCGCGCACCCGTGTGTCACTGTATGCACATGCCCGCGTACGTACCAGATATATATATTCAACGGCCCAGATGGTTGTTTGTCGTCTCACGCCCGGGGAGATTCCCAGGTAGCGTGTCAGTGCTGTACCACGTCAGCACGCCAGCACAGACTGTGTCTGTGTCACCGCCTAGTCAGGTCGTTCTGCGTCATCAGGGCTGCTATGTCACTCTTCTTCTTTCCCTCTCTTCCCAGAGACCACCGTTGCCTCTTCCTAGAGAATTATTATTCCTGTCCCGCAAGTCTGTGCACTAGCGGCTCCTCACCGTCGCTCCGGAAGTCTCTTCTGTTTACACAGTCGAGTGAAGGTACAACCCCTTCCGTCGGTCTGAGATAGGTCACCCTTATCTGGCGTCGGCGGCAGGGAGGGGTGGCCGCTGTACGGTGGACGTTGGGCCGTGCGAACCCTTTATCCTCGACGTGGCCGCCGGAAGGAGGGTTGCATGGTTCGGCGACGGGGGGGGAAGACAGTTGTTGGTCCGCCGGCGAAACGTCGTCGGAGTCGGGGAGTTCTCCGTCGAAGTTGAGATTCTCGAGAGTTTGTTGTTGCTCGAGGAGCTGCCCTATCTCGGCCAAAACCGAGCAGCAGC